>CM037093.1:107241338-107741338 GCA_020916435.1 Oxytropis ochrocephala
GAAGTAAGAGGAAAGAAATCGTAGATTATAAGGAAGAAGCGGACACTCGAAGGAGTAGAGGCCGACACGTGGTAATGGTAATCTCGTGGTGGTGAAGTCCAAGGAGCTACAAAGAAGAACAATCAAGAGAAAGTGGAAGGAAATTCAATGTGTAGCATCTACATCATCGGCACAACCAAAAGAGCAACTCGTCCCCATTGTCATTTGGAGATGACGATCTTCTAAACGGGAAGGTAAACGAAGACATTCCATCGTTAATCTCAAAGAGTAATGGCCGAGAAAGAGATAAGAAGAATTTTAATTGACCAAGGCGCTCTTGTGACATCATGTTCTTCGATGTACTAGAGAAAATTGGAATTACACCAAGGAACTTTTTCCTATATCACGAACGGACCTCTCTCGGATTCAATGGTTCACGAACTAGACCGATGGGTTACATAGACTTAAGGGTCACCTTTGGAGAGGAACCTTTATCTCGGACAATTAGGTTAAATTCATGGTATTACCTTGCTCATCAATCTACAATTGCATCGTTGGGAGGCCGACTTGGGGGGAAACTCGGGCGGTGACTTCATCTGTACATCCGAAAATGAAGTTTCACTCTCAAAATAACGAGGTAGTAACTATCAATGCCGATTTAGAATCTTAGAAAGATGCTATTACCTCCTTCTCAAAGTGAAATTTGCGCAAGAGACAAAGCCGAGCTTGCATCAAAGAATACGTCTACGAAAGAAGAGAAAGTGAAGTTTTCAGAGGTAAATGTAATGGATTTAGACACACGCCGATCCCGAGAGCTCGGGACGAAGAGAAAGACAGCACTCAGATCCTCATTCAGAAAAAAGGCCAGAACGACCAAAACCGGACGGGGAATTCATCAGAGTAATGTTGGGCGATGATCCAACAAAAACGGTCAAGATCGGTGCAGACCTACCAGACGAAATAAAAAGAGAATTAACCCAGTGCTTAAGGGAACACGCCGATCTCTTTGCTTGGTCGGCTGAAGACATGCCTGGTATACCACGAAGTCGCTTGCCATCATTTGTCAATATATCCTGATGCAAAGTGGGTTGCCCAACGCAAAAGGGTTCAGAATATCGAGAAGACGGAAGCAACAGCCAAGGCGGTAGACGATTTAGTTAAAGCTAATTTTGTAACTGAGCTCAAATATACTACTTGGCTCTCAACCACGTACTTGTTAAAAATCAAATGGAAAATGGCGCATGTGCATTGATTATACCGATCTTAATAGGTCATGTCCTAAAGATGCTTTTTTAGGTTCCAAACATTGATCGACTAGTCGATCATGCATCGGATTTGGTTTATTATCATTCATGGATGCATATTCGAGGATATAACCAAATCCCAATGTTTCCCCGATCAAGAGAAAAGCGCTTTTATGATCGAGAACGGAAATTTTTGTTACCGAGTTATGCCCTTTCGGCCTCAAAATGCAGGAGCAACGTGATCGAGAATGATGAGCGAGTTTTCAAAAACCGGATCGGGCGAAATGTAGAAGTATACTTAGATGATATGGTTGCAAAAAGTGAGCAAGCAAATCGTCATGTTACCGATCTCAAAGAGCTTTTTTCGAGAGATAAGGAAAAACAGGATGAGATTAAATCCGAGAAATGCACTTTCGGGTCAAAGCCGGAAAATTCTTGGGATTCTATCTCACCGAAAAGAGGATTGAGGCAAACCCGGACAAATGCAAATCGGTGCGGAGATGAAAACCCCAAACACCAAGAAAGAAATTCGAAACTTAACGGCATGATTGCGGCTCTATCTCGGTTCATCTCAAATCTTCGCTTTTAAATCACTACCCCTTTTTAAACTTTTAAAAAAGGAATCTGAATTTATTTGGACCACAGAACGGGATGAGGCACTCACCCAGTTAAAAAAGATATTATCAGAACCTCCGATATTAACCCGACTGAACTCGAGGAAGTATTATATTTGTATCTCTCAATATCCGAGGAAGCATTAGGGGAAAGACTGGTCCAGGGAAACAAAAGAGGACAGAGCAGGTTTACTTTTTGTGAGCAAAGCTTTACAAGGGCCAGAACTCCGATATCAAAAAATAGAGAAAATAGCTTTGGCTTTAGTAATAGCTACTCGGCGACTCCGACATTATTTTGTTTCTCACCAAGTTGTCGTTCGAACAAACCATCCGATCCGACAAATCCTACATCGTCCAGACCTTTCGGGAAGAATAATAAAGTGGGCAGTAGAGCTGTCCGAATTCGGTATCAAATATGAATCAAGATCGGCAATGAAAGCTCAAGTGTTAGCCGACTTTGTAGCAGAAATGACTTCGGCAGAGACCGAGAATGAAGTATGGACGATCCATGTTGATGGCTCTTCCAATCCCAAAGGGAGTGGGGCCGGAATTATCCTTGAAAGTCCTTCTGGAGTGGTTATAGAATTGTCACTCACTTTCAAATTTACAACTTCAAATAATCAAGCTGAATACGAAGCATGCATTGCTGGCCTACGTTTGGCTTCAGATCTACGTATCACTCGGCTAAATCTCCATACGGATTCACTGCTCGTGGTCTCCCAGATCGGGGGACAGTACGAAGCAAAAGAGCCAATCCTCCAAAAGTACCTGAATCATGTCAAGAAACTCCTGACCGAATTTGATTTCGCCGAGGTTAAGCATGTCCCAAGAACAAACAACGTTCGAGCCGATGTTCTTTCCAAATTAGCAAGCACCAAAACTACTGGAAATCACCGGTCAGTTATACAAGAGATCCTCAGCAAACCTAGTTTTGGGGACGATTTACACTCGATGTCATCGATTATGCGTGATAAATGAAGATCAAACATGGATTGCTCCTATCTTGAATTACATCATGTCGGGCACGGAACCTTCCGATCCTGCAAAAGCCAAGATCGTCCGAAGAAAAGCAGCATCTTTTGCAGTGTTCAATGAACAGCTTTACAAGAAGGCACTCTCTGCACCATTATTGAAATGTCTAGAGCAGACGGAGGCTGAATATGTGTTAATGGAAATTCATGAAGGAATATGTGGCCAACATTTAGGTGGTAGATCCTTAGCCAGGAAGGTGTTAAGGGCGGGATACTTTTGGCCAACCATTGAAGCTGATGCAAGGAACTATGTGAAGAAATGTCCGAATTGCCAGATTCACGCAAACGTTCACATTGCACCTCCTACCGGTCTCACAACTCTCTCCTCCCCATGGCCTTTTGCATGGTGGGGGATAGACCTTCTAGGACCTTTTCCAAAAGCCCCCGGGAGGAATAAATTCTTAATTGTGGCAGTTGATTATTTTACTAAATGGATTGAGGCCAAACCACTATCTATTATTAAGGCAAAGAACTGCATCTCTTTTTTCCGAAAAGAGATAATTACCAGATTCGGGGTGCCCGAGGTGGTAATCACGGACAATGGAACTCAATTCGCGGATAAAGGATTCAGGAAGTTGATGTCCGATCTTAAAATCAAACATCGATTCACGTCGGTGGAACATCCCCAAACAAATGGTCAAGCAGAAGCAGCAAACAAAGTACTTCTCAACGGATTGAAGAAAAGGTTAGACAATGCCAAAGGAAATTGGGTTGAAGAACTCCCTTATGTCTTGTGGGCATATAGAACAACTCCTCAAAGCTCCACGGGAGAAACACCTTTCCGATTATCATATGGGAGCGAAGCTGTCATCCCAGTCGAAATCGGAGAATTATCTTGGAGAACTTCAAATCCGAAATCACCAGAAGACAACGAGCAAGCTTTACGAGAAGAACTAGATCTGGTAGATGAAATCCGGGATCATGCATCCCTCAAAGAAGCCATCAACAAACAAAGAATAGCTACCCGTTATAATCAGAAAGTCGTCCCAAGGGAGTTTGACATCGGCGACCTCGTCTTGAGAAGAGCAGATGTAGGACTGAAAAATGCATCGCAGGCAAGCTAGCACCGGCGGGAAGGTCCATATCGAGTCACGACAAAAACGGAAATGGCGCTTTCGAGCTAGAAACCTTAGAAGGCAAGCGATCCCAAGAACTTGGAACGCCACCAAACTCAAGAAATATTACAGTTAGACTTGCTTTGCTAAGGCATTCTAGTTCCGATCTTGTTTTAATATAGACTTGCTTTGCTAAGGCATTCTATTTCCGATCTTGTAAATAAATAGACTTGCTTTGCTAAGGCATTCTGTTTCCGATCTTATAAATAAATAGACTTGCTTTGCTAAGGCATTCTAGTTCCGATCTTGTTTTAATATATACTTGCTTTGCTAAGGCATTCTATTTCCGATCTTATTTTTAAATAGACTTGCTTTGCTAAAGCATTCAATCAATACCGCTATTTTCAGATGTTAAACTTGTTAAAAGCGTAAGGAAGAGATATCCGAGATAAAAATGTAGTCACAAAGGAAGCCAAAAATATGACGAGTTAAATATAGAGATATCATTACAAAAAATACCGGTTACGGCCGGATCCTCAGTCACAAAAAACAGATGAAAATTAACAAAATTACACATCTTTCGGATAAACGATCCTTGACACTTCGTCGGATTCCGGGTCAAACTCAACAATATGACCATCATGAACCCCGTACTCCGGGTTAAAAATATCACGATCGGCAACAAAGTCAGGAATAACCACAGCGACTTGGTCAAGGGCGTTATTGAAAGCTTCGACAATGCCATCTTGACCCATCTGAATAGCCTTCTTCCGATCTTCCAGAGCTTCAACATTTAGAGCAGTAAGTTTCTCAATTTGCTCTTGAAGCTCGGGAAAGTTATTTGTCGAGGTCGAAGCTGTCAACTCCGCGATCTTAGCATCTTTTTCTTGAAGCTCGACGGCAGCCTTTTCGAATTTTTCATTTGTCTGCTTCAGATCGGCCTCAAGTTGCTTCTTTTCGGCCTCAAGTTGCTTCTTTTCGGCCTCAAATTGTAGACGCTTAGATTCCAAATCTTCAGCCATCTGCTTGTAGAATTCCACATCTTTTTGAGATTTATCGAGATCGGCCAGAAGTGGACTTACTGACTTTCGAAAGTGACTCGCATTTGGCTTCAAGATCTGTACAAATGGATAAATACATAAGTATAAAAGAAGTTGGAAGTCGGGTAGGTCAATTTTGAAAACCGAAACTATACCTTTAATTTTTAAAGCTCATGACCGTTTTATCCTCCTCACTAAGTCGACCATCCTGGAAAAAACCGAGAGTGAAACTCCAGAAGAAAGTCACCTGGAATTCCTCGGTCTTGAGGTTCATGTATGCCCGTGGATCAAAGGGAGCAGTAGGCTTATGTTTTTTGTGCTTTTTTGAATGGTCGCTCAGATCAATCACATTTTTCTCCCGATCTTGAGGTTTGGACCTAGGAGGAAGCTGACCAGATGGTTGCTTCCTTTTTCGTGTAAATGGCCGAGTTTCCTCTTCCTCTTCCCCCTCGGGATTAACCACGGTGATGGGTGGTGTGTGAAATAAGCATGTGCAAGTATACACAGTCACAAACAAGTAATAAAGAGTAAGTAAAGATCGTTCCCACGAGGATTGACTAATTTTTAATGTGTTTGTTTAGCATAGGTAAACTAGTGTGTCTACAACTATTCAGAGATTTGTGGTTGGTTTTTGGAATATAGAAAAACAGAATTTAAATACCTGTAGAGGATGTAATTTAAGAGAGAGTTGAGATGCTTTTACCATATGAGTTCCTTGTGAGAATGTTGTCTTTGTCTTTGGTGCTTGAGCACACGGTGTGATCACTTAGTGTAGATACATCAGTTAAGGGTGACTGTACAAGCTCAATAAACCCCTTGTTTTTTTGCAAAGTAAAGGGCAAGTGTGTCAAACTCCCTCGCCTCCTTTCAAGTGGTTCAAGTTGCTAAATACTTTCCCTTAGTAAAAACCCCACACATGAACAAAGACTATGCTAATTACTTTTGAATTAGCATGGAATTACTAAGTCGACTTTGTGGAAAACAAATTTCTCATCAAAGACTTAAATAAACACTTGCCTTTGCTTCTAGTTCTTGAGATCTAGTTGTAAGTCAATCTCTTGTAAATACAACTCCCCTTGTTCTAAGTTAACCTTAAAACAAGTTTAATTCAAGTACAAGAACTAGTAAGTGAGGCACCCTTTTGGACAACACAATAGTTCTCACGAGTTCATCATATGACTAGAGCATCCCAACTAAGGAATTTAGCTCATCATCATCGTCCACATAAAGTAATTAAACAAAGCAAGTAAAGAAAGCATTGTAAATAACTTGGAAATGTAAATTGCTTAAAAGTAAATTGCTTGAATGGACAAGTCTTGCAAGAAAGTAAATTGCTTGATTGGACAAGTCTTGCAAGAAATTAAATAACAAGAAAATAAATAAAGAGTAAGATGAAGAACATGAAATAAGAACTTAATATTAATGAAGAACACTTGATTCTCAACTAGGAAGAAGTGAAGAATAGAGATGTCAATTCCTTCTTACCTTCCTCTTAAGTTTAGAGTAATCAAAGTGAAGTAAAAAGACTTGGAAATAAAATGAAGAACAAGATGAACTTTAATCTAAAACTACTATTGTATCTATATGGTATTGGTCGTATATCTATATATTTTTACAAGAGATGAAAGAGTCCTATTTATAGATGTAGGAGATTTCCTTCCATGGAGGTTTTCTTTGTCTTCAAGTATTTGACTTGCTTGTGAAGTATTCTTTGACCATCATGTGACTTATCCTAGTTATTTTGCAGGTGTCAATTTGTTGTCACTTTGAATGGGAAACATTCCTTTGAGTGGGAAACATTCTTTTTGAAGGGGTCCAATTAGTTGATGACATTTGGCTTGGTGTAATGATGATGTTTGTTGTTTTCATCCTATAGATGACTTCTTTGGTAACTTGATAATTGATTCCATGTGATCACTGAGCTAGTAGGAGGCCAGCAAGGCTCTTTAGAACGAAATCAAATTGAGGTGCTTCCAATGTGGGGTCTTGTGCTACTTGCTTCATTTGCATGCTTTGGTGCTTAAACACTCGATGCTTAAGCACTTAATGCAAAATCACAAAATCTGCAAAAGTACTCAACAAACATATCAAACATACCAATTTGTATATAAATTGAACTTCTATCTCCTTGATAATGTATTTTATAATTTTCATCTCTTTTTATTGTATTTACAAGTTTATTGCATTGGTTTCAAACATTTATCTAAGTAAAGACTATGAATAACTCTATATAAAATAGAGTTATCACACCCCAAACTTAACTTGTTGCTTGTCCTCAAGCAATAACAAAATAACAAGTAGGATTCTTTTGATGAAGAAGATCGGATCACTCAACTCCTTTCAATCTTTCAAAATGTGATGTTCTCTTAAAAGAACCTTTCTTTCCTCCAATCTCTATGTCTTTGTGCCTTTGAAATTCATCACAACCAAAGCTATTAAAACTCTTTTATGTGCGTGTGTGATCCATTGAAATTTGATTGGCTCCAAACTAAGCAAAAAGGTTTTCTTAAACTTTTTGAAACTTTAGAAAAACTTTTGGTCAACACAAAGGTGTTTCAAAACATAGAGTAGACTCACAAGATCCTTAAGCTCGGGGGCTTTAAGTATATCAAAGGGCTTGACATGAGTAGTTTAAAACTTTTTGACTCAATGCTTCTTTTTTTTTGTTTCTTTTCTTTTGGTGCATAAGCATCTACTAGATAAGCACTAGATGCTTCTTAAAACTTATGTTACCCTCTTTCTTCGACCTCCATGTGCATACTTTTTCTTGATTTGTTTTTTTGTTTTTCTTTTTCAAACCAAATGCACTTTGGAACAGGATTCATTGTCCTCCTTATGCATACTTTTTTTTCTTGGTTTGCAAATCAAATGCACTGCTTTTTGAACAGTTCGGATTTAGATATTAAGCAAACATAGTTTTGACACCTTTTGATTTTCTTTTTGAAACTTTATGTGCATTGAGTACTAAGCTCCTCATTTTTGCCTTTGTTTTCATAAAATCTCCCTCAAACTTATTTCTCAACACTCTTCTAAGTTTTTAATAAAACTTTGTTTTTGACCTTGGTTTTCTTAAATTCCTTTTGTTTCGAGAAAAACTTTTCAACTCGGTTTGATCTCCTTTCAAAAATCAACTTTAAAGTGTAAAAGTGATAATAACAATGGTTGTTTTTGAAGTAAAAAGGACTTTTTCTTTTCTTTTCATTGAGGATTTTGGTCTAAAAGATGCATCAAAATCATTTGTGAAATAGCAAGTCGATCATGCTTCAAAATCAGTACATTCCTACTATTGATTTACTTAAAAACTGTTCAAAAAGCAGAATTTGATTTTTGAAAATGCTTTGTTAAGTAAATCTAAAACAAAATGAAAATAAACTCTATTTACAAAAGACTTAACTACTTATCTAACATACTATGAGATATTTAATGGATATTAAATAAAACAAGCATTAGTAGGTTTAAAATACTATATATATACCACATGCATCAGAATTTGAAGTGCTTCCCCCCCCAACTTAAAATTGAGCAGTGTCCTCACTAGCTCTTAAGTTGAGATGAAAACAGGGGCTTCTGTTAGTGCTTAAGCACGTGGTGCTTGAGCACTAAATTTGGCATTTTGGAAAAACACTGAAAACATCAAACTGTACAAACATAGTTAATATTTATCAAAAATTGATGGGTTGCCTCCCACAAGCGCTTGTTTTAATGTCTTAACAGCCTGACTATCCTTTTAGATCAAGGATTTTCAAAATGAATGGTGCTTTCAGATTGCACCATTTGCTCACCATAATACATTTTAACTCTTTGTCCATTTACTTTGAAAGTATTACCTGAGTTTGCATCAAATATGTCAACTGCACCATGAGAATATATCTTGAATAATTTGAATGGTCTGTCCATCTGGATTTCAATTTTCAGGGGAATAATTTTAGCCTTGAATTGTACAATAGGACCAATCCTCCTTCTTTAAGATCTCTTTGTTTGATTCTTTTATCATGCCATACCTTGGTTTTATCTTTGTAAATCTTAGCATTCTCATAAGAGAAGTGCCTGAATTCTTCTAATTCATTTAGTTCTAAAAACCTCTGTTTGCCTGCTTGGTCTAGATCAAAATTCAGCTTTTTGATTGCCCAATAGGATTTATTTTCTAGCTCAATTGGCAGGTGACATGCTTTGCCATAAACTATTCTATAGGGGACATACCTAATGGAGTTTTATATGCGATTCTATATGCCCATAATGCTTCATCTAAATGCAATGACCAATCTTTCCTTGTTGGTCCAACCATTTTTTCTAGCATTCTTTTTATTTCCCTATTTGATAGTTCAGCTTGGCCACTAGTTTGGGGATGATATGCAGTAGAAATTTTGTGTTTAATCCCATATTTTGCAAGAAGATTTTCAATAATTTTATTACAAAAATGAGATCCTTCATCATTTATGATTGCACTAGGGTGCCAAATCTAGTAAATATGTTCTTTTGAAGAAATTTACTCATCGATCTAGCATCAAGCACTAGGTAGTGCTGCTCTTTGCTTCAACCCATTTAGACACATAATCTACAAGAACTAAGATGTATTCTTTACCAAAAGAAGTAGGAAAAGGACCCATGAAATCCATGCCCCATACATCAAAAGTTCAAGTTCAAGAATGTTGGTTCTTGGCATTTCATGTTTTTAGGATATATTACCACTTCTTTGGCATCTATCACGTGAGTTTTACTATATAGAATGCATCTTTAAATAAAGAGGGCCAAAAATAACCTGTTTGTAGTACCTTTCTTTCTTTGTTCTGTGTCCTCCAAAATGACCTCCATATGGTCTTTGCATGGCGGTGCTCAAGCAACTCGCTTGTTGTTCTTGTTCAGGGACACACTTTCTCATGACTTGGTCGGACACATCTTGTATAGGTAAGGTTCATCCCAGCGGTATTGTTTTACTATATGGAAAAACCTTCTTCTCTCTGCGATAATCCATGCAATGCGGGTACAACATTACTTACGGATAGTTAGCAATGTCAAGATACCATGGTGCGAGAATCTCCGGTGCTTGAGCACTAAGTGCAAAAGCACTATATTCTCTATTCTGAGATATTGCTAACAAATCTTCATCCGGGAATCTCTCCTTGATTTCTTGAGTACTGTATCATCACCTTCAAGCCTAGATAGGTGATCGGCAACTTGATTTTCTACTCCCTTCTTATCCCTAATCTCAAGATCAAACTCTTGAAGGAGTAGAATCCACCTTATTAGCCTAGGTTTTGCATCTTTCTTTGCAAGCGGATACTTAATGGCGAGTGGTCAAGTATATACAATCACTTTTGTGCCTACTAAGTAAGATCTCGAATTTGTCAAAAGCAAACACCACGCCTAATAGCTCTTTCTCGATCCACGAGTGTAGTTCACTTGAGCTTCAATTAATGTTTTGCTAGCATAATAAATTGAATGAAACACTTTGTCATACCTTTGCCCTAGGGATGACTCCTACAAAGAAAGTCACTAGCATCACACATTAGTTCAAAAGGTTTGGTCCGGTCGGTGTTACAATGACAGTGCAAGTGACCAAAGCCTTCTTGATTTCTGAAATGCTTTTATACAAGATTCATCAAAGTTAAATTGTGTATCTAATTGCAATAGATTACACAGAGGTTTTGAAATTTTTGAAAAGTCTTTGATGAATCTTCTATAGAAAACTCTGCATGTCCTAGAAAACTTCTAATCCCCTTGACAGTTGTTGGTGGTGGCGGTTTTTCAATGACCTCAATTTTAGCTTTATCAACCTCAAGACCTTTCTTTGAAACCCTATGTCCTAGTACAATGCCTTCTTGTACCATGAAGTGACACTTTTCCCAATTAAGAACAAGATTTGTATCTTCACATCTTTGGAGAATTTGTTCTAAATTTGATAAACATAAAGGAAATGTTTCTCCAAAGACAGAAAAATCATCCATAAAGATTTCCATGGATTGTTCAATAAAATCGAGAAAACAAGGACATCATACATCTTTGAAATGTAGCGGTGCATTACATAATCCAAAGGGCATTCTCCTAAAAGCAAATGTACCATATGGACATGTAAAAGTAGTTTTATCTTTGGTCCTTAGGGTCAATGGCAATTTGATTATAACACGAGTAGCCATCTAAGAAAGCAAGTAAAACTCCTTTCCTGCTAGTCTATCTAACATCCGATCAATAAAGGGCAATGGAAAGTGATCTTTCTTGGTTGATTTATTAAGTTTTCAGTAATCCATACTGATTCTCCACCCGATTCATCGTTCTTGTGGGAATTAGTTCATTTTTTTGGTTGGCTATTCTTGTGACTCCCCTTTCTTGGGAACACATTGTATGCAGGCTAACCCATGTACTATCTTCAATTGGGTAAATAATCCCAAAGATCTAGCCATTTAATTATTTCCTTTTAACAACCTCTTTCATGATTGGATTTAGCCTTCTCTGTGCCTCAATGCTGTTTTTAGCATTGTCTTCTAGATTTATTCTATGCATACAAATAGAGGGCTAATCCCTTTAATGTCCGCCATTTGCCATCCTATTGCTTTTTATGTTTTTAAGGGTTTCAATTAAATCATGCTCCTGCTCTAATGATAGATCGATGCAATGATAAGCGGAAGTGAATCATTATCCCCTAAGAAAACATACTTTAAGTGTTTTGGCAATTCCTTGATTCTAGTTTGGGAGGTTGTTCAATTGAAGGTAAGTTTTTCTTAAGGTTAGGGTCTTCTAAATTTAAAGATTCAAAAGTTCTAGACCATACCTTAGGTTTAACTTCCTCTCTGTTGTCGGTATGCCTTGTTCTTGCATTTCAGCCTCGGGAAGTGCATAAGCACTTGATGCTAAAGCACTAGTCGGATGGTCATCTTGTTTGTTGAATTGCTTCGCACGGATGATCAAGTGAGATAGCGCGGAACATTCTTCTTGCTCCTCTGCTTTGGATACTTCATTGCTTTCATCACATTGAATTTCACTTCTTGATCATTCACCCTCATGGTTAGTTCTCCTTTTTGAACATCAATAAGTGTCTTACCGATTTGCAAGAAATGGTCTTCCAAGGATTACTGGCACATTTTCATCTGCAACAAAATCAAGAATAACAAAATCTGCAGGAAACACGAATTTGTCAACCTTGACCAGAATATCTTCAACTATCCCTTACGGATATCTTTGTTGATCTATCTCGCAAGGGATAATGTTACAGAGGTAGGCTTTGCATTACCAATTCCTAACTTCTCAAAGATAGATTTAGGCATCAAGTTGATGCTTGCACCTAAATCACATAGAGCTCTCCCTGTATAGTTGTTGCCTATAGAGAAAGGAATTGTAAAGCTACCGGGATCTTTCAATTTTCTTGGAATTTTATTCTCAGTAAAATTGAACTAACTTCCTTTGACATTGCAATAGTTTGAAATTCACCTAATCTCTTTCTTCTACAAATGATATCTTTCATAAATTTAGCATAATTAGGCATTTGTTGTAAAGCTTCAATCAAAGGAATATTAATGTGCAAACTGTTTTAAAACATCTAAAAACTTATTGAATTGCTTCTCCTCATGCACTTTTTTTAATCTTTGAGGAATGGAGGAGGTGGGTGTTCGATAACTAACACAGGATTTGGTTCTTTTTGAGAAGTGGAAGCTTGGTGCTTCACATTCTCGAGTTTCTTTTTCTTTTTGAGTTTTTTTCTCCTTATCTACACCTTCATTCTCATAGGGCTCTGTGAGATCCTTACCACTTCTCAGTGATATGGCCTTTACTTGTTCTTTTCCTTGCCTTTGAGATGTGGATGCTTCTGTATTGGATGGTAAAACACCTGCAGGTCTTTGATACATAGCATTTGCTAATTGACCTACTTGAGTTTCTAAGTTTTTTATGGAAGCATCTTGAGTTTGCCTTGCTGTTCTTGTTTCACTTATGAATGATTTAAGCGGGCTTTCTATTGAATTATCATTGGCGGTTTGTTGTTGCCTTTGATAATTTTGATATCTGGGTTGTGGGGTGGTGCTTGAGCTCACGGTGCTTGAACACCTGGTGCTTGAGCACTTTATTATTACTTAGTCCCCACTTAAGATTTGGGTGATTTTTCCGGCCGGGATTATAGGTGTTAGAGTAAGGGTTGTTATTCCTATTATTATTATATCTATTTTGATCCACATAGTTAAATCGACACGGGATTACTTGAGCACTCTTCATAGAGGTGGGCTCTCCACGATAAACACAACTAGGTGCTCCTTGAGGTGCTTGTTCTATGCATTTTGCAATGAAGTTTCTCTTTGGTTTAGGTGTAAATGAACTAGGTGTAGTGAAAGTTTTAATCATGTTAGCCAATGTGGCAACTCGAAGCGATTAGGGATGAAATTTCACTAAGTTCATGTACTCGGCTTTCTTTTGGGCACTTGCCCTTTGGTAGAGCACCTAGAACTATTCGTTGCTACCCTATCAATTAATTCACAAGCTTCATTATAAGGCAGATTCAATAAAACACCCACGATGATGCATCAAGCATAATTACAGTTTGGGGCTCTAATCCATTGTAAAATGTTTCCATCTCGTATAATGACCGCGGACCATGATGAGGACATTTTCTAAGCAATTCCTTCCATCTTTCCCATGCCTCAAACAATGATTCAAAGATCTCTTTGTTTAAAAGATGTAATGTCATTTCTCATCCTAGCATTTTTGATTGGTGGGAAGTATTTTTGACAGAATTTTTGACTAATTCATTCCATGAATGAATTGAATTAGGCTCTAAAGAATTTAACCATGATTTAGCTTTATCTTTTAATGAATATGGAAATAACTTTAGCCTAAATGCATCCTCACTTACACCGTGTATGATGAAATTGCTACATACTTCTAAAACTGCATTTTAAATGCTCATGGGGGTCATCATGTGAAAATCCCCAAGCCCGACCAATTGTTTGCGACATTTGAAACATCATTGGTTTAAATTCAAAATGGACAAGCATCAATATGAGGCCTAGCAATGCTAGTCTGCATATTTTGATGATCAAACACGCATAATCCCTCGTGGGCCTATCTCTATCATTAATCATGCCTATAGGGTTCATGTGTATGAATTGATGTCTATGATTTACTCCTACATCAGAATTGAATTACCTCTCGGCGGTGTTATGGCTTGATCCATCATCTTCTTGCTGTGTTTTGGTGCACGAGTTCTTTGTCACAGTATCTGCATGCACGGTATTTTTATCTTGTTTGTGGCATCCCTAGTGGTATTCATTGGTTCACCATATTCTTTGTGTTGTTGGATTTCCCTCTCAAGTCTTAATTGTCTCCTGAATCTTCTTTCAATCTCTCGGATCAAAATCAAAATTTGGTGGTGGTCTTCTTGGCATAGGCTAGTGCTTAAGCACTTGTGTTGCCGCATGAATATCACTACCAAAAAAAGCGATAAAAAAATAAAAACACTCTTTTACTAACTAAACAATGTAAAAATTATTGGCAATCCCATAACACTTGGCGCCAAAAACTTGGTGTGTGAAATAAGCATGTGCAAGTATACACAGTCACAAACAAGTAATAAAGAGTAAGTAAAGATCGTCCCACCAGGATTGACTAATTTTTAATGTGTTTGTTTAGCATAGGTAAACTAGTGTGTCTACAACTATTCGAGAGATTTGTGGTTGGTTTTGGAATATAGAAAAACAGAATTTAAATACACTGTAGAGGATGTAATTTAAGAGAGAGTTGAGATGCTTTTACCATATGAGTTCCTTGTGAGAATGTTGTCTTTGTCTTTTCTGCTTGAGCACTGGTGCTTGATCACTTAGTGTAGATACATCAGTTAAGGGTGACTGCAAGCTCAATAAACCCTTGTTTTTTTGCAGTAAAGGGCAAGTGTGTCAAACTCCCTCGCCTCCTTTCAAGTGGTTCAAGTTGCTAAATACTTTCCTTAGTAAAACCCCACACATGAACAAAGACTATGCTAATTACTTTTGAATTAGCATGGAATTACAAAAGTGACTTTGTGGAAAACAAATTTCTCATCAAAGACTTAAATAAACACTTGCCTTTGCTTCTAGTTCTTGAGATCTAGTTGTAAGTCAATCTCTTGTAAATACAACTCCCCCTTGTTCTAAGTTAACCTTAAAACAAGTTTAATTCAAGTACAAGAACTAGTAAGTGAGGCACCCTTTTGGACAACACAATAGTTCTCACGAGTTCATCATATGACTAGAGCATCCCAACTAAGGAATTTAGCTCATCATCGTCCACATAAAGTAATTAAACAAAGCAAGTAAAGAAAGCATTGTAAATAACTTGGAAATGTAAATTGCTTAAAAGTAAATTGCTTGAATGGACAAGTCTTGCAAGAAAGTAAATTGCTTGATTGGACAAGTCTTGCAAGAAATTAAATAACAAGAAAATAAATAAAGAGTAAGATGAAGAACATGAAATAAGAACTTAATATTAATGAAGAACACTTGATTCTCAACTAGGAAGAAGTGAAGAATAGAGATGTCAATTCCTTCTTACCTTCCTCTTAAGTTTAGAGTAATCAAAGTGAAGTAAAAAGACTTGGAAATAAAATGAAGAACAAGATGAACTTTAATCTAAAACTACTATTGTATCTATATGGTATTGGTCGTATATCTATATATTTTTACAAGAGATGAAAGAGTCCTATTTATAGATGTAGGAGATTTCCTTCCATGGAGGGTTTTCTTTGTCTTCAAGTATTTGACTTGCTTGTGAAGTATTCTTTGACCATCATGTGACTTATCCTAGTTATTTTGCAGGTGTCAATTTGTTGTCACTTTGAATGGGAAACATTCCTTTGAGTGGGAAACATTCTTTTTGAAGGGGTCCAATTAGTTGATGACATTTGGCTTGGTGTAATGATGATGTTTGTTGTTTTCATCCTATAGATGACTTCTTTGGTAACTTGATAATTGATTCCATGTGATCACTGAGCTAGTAGGAGGCCAGCAAGGCTCTTTAGAACGAAATCAAATTGAGGTGCTTCCAATGTGGGGTCTTGTGCTACTTGCTTCAGCTGCATGCTTTGGTGCTTAAACACTCGATGCTTAAGCACTTAATGCAAAATCACAAAATCTGCAAAAGTACTCAACAAACATATCAAACATACCAATTTGTATATAAATTGAACTTCTATCTCCTTGATAATGTATTTTATAATTTTCATCTCTTTTTATTGTATTTACAAGTTTATTGCATTGGTTTCAAACATTTATCTAAGTAAAAGACTATGAATAACTCTATATAAAATAGAGTTATCAATGGGCACAGCCGAAGTGACAATTGCGGGAGAGTTTCCCTCAGCTTGAACCCCGCCGCTACTTCCAACTTGCGGCATGACAGGGGTAATTTCTTTAAGTGCTAAGGCTTTCAAAGCCGACATATTAAAATCTCGGGGCCATGCTATCTGCAAGATTAAGATTGCAAAATTATGTTAAAAATATTATGCGAATCAAGATCGGCAGATATTTAAAAACGGCAAACATGGTAAAAATAAACTAAGAAGAAACGTTTTAAAACCGACCTAAAGCTTTCTCGACATGTTCAAATTTAACGGATGCCACCAACAACTTGGTATCGAAACCCCGCGAGTCGGCCTATTCTCGTTGTTGGTGACGATCCGATCTGCAATAAATTGGAGCATTTTCAAGGTATTCGATCCTCCTCTTTCAACTCGATTCTTTTCAACGGAATGCCTTTTCGTCTCATCTCGTCGGGTCCAACCAAGAGGAAACTTGGTGGTGAGAACGATGTCATTTTCGGCATTAAATGTCCTAACTCGGTCTACCACAACCGCAACACCCACCGGTTCGACCGAGAAAAACTTATTCTTCCATTCATACTTCAAACTTTCGAATATGGCGAAAAACCTTGATTCACAGTCCGGATCGGAGGGCATAATGCTCTAAGCGCGCGAGTTTGCATTTGTTCTTCTCGGGCCCTTACATTTATTTGAAACATATGCAAGAAAAGTTGAAGGAAAGGGGCCGACCTAGATGAATACATACCACTCAAAAGCTCGTCACGAATGCCCAAGCATTGGGGTGAAGTTGAGATGGGGCTATTTCTAACCCGCCAAACCGATCGTTGAAAGGCCGTGAATGGAGGACGGATGCGCATATGAGCTAAAGTCGCCCGAAGAAACAATAAACTTGAGAGAATGCGGGTAAGTGGCCACATGCTCGCCTCTTTTCCATTCCAAAACACGCCGGCGCTACGGGATCTTTTGCATAAAGCCTCTTTGAATAATTGCGATATCGATCTCCGAGTCAATAGCGAGTCCATTACGAAGTTTTCGGATACCAGGAGTAATCACGGGGCGAGCGCGGGGAACTACGGGGAGGTCGGCGTTGTTAACCGGAATCTTCATACCCGTATAACAACTCAAAACTTCCGGTATCTTAGGCTCTTTCCTCTTCTATCTTCACCAACATTTTCCTCTTTCGGGTCAGCGGGAGGGTCGTCGCATTTCTTCCATCCGATTCGATGATCCGATTCGAACTCGAATCAAGATCGGAGTCATCCAAGAGCTCGGATCCGAATCCACGCCCACTTGAGCCTCCGAGTTCGGATTGTTGGGGCGGAAGGGTGGGCGATTCTTCGTCGGAAGCTCTTCATCATCACTTCCTCTAGGCCGGAAGACATTTCTTCTGTATTTGAGTGAAGCCATACTCTCCTATCTAATGGATTAGAATCAGTTCTAGATGCCATTAACTTTCCGATATCGGGACCTCACAGACTTGCGAGCTTGCTCGGCTTGATCTATAAGTCGGAGCGTTTGGCCATGCGAGTTATGCATTTTGTTTTCGCCGCTTTACCTACAGGAATGGGGCAAGCTATCGAGGATAAAATCATAAGAAGATGTTGGGTTCACGAACAAGGTCGGAACCCGGCGACAACCCCATCTGGCAAAAAAAGATGGCGGTGCCGAGGCTAGATCTCGGCCCGGTGGAATTGAAAAGCGGCGCAACGAAGAATAAATTATACAAAAAAACACAACAAAAAGTAAATTCCAATAGAAACACTAACCTCAGAAGAAAGTCTTGAGAAAAATGCAGAGATTTGATGTCAGAAATCGAAGGAGCGAGCTCGGCGAACTTAAAACCACGAAATCGGTAGCTCGAACGAGTGCAGAAAACTAAAAAGATAAATGAATTGCCCTCGCTTGTATTTATAGGGTTACGAGATATGACCGTTACTATTCATTTGAGCGACGCACTCAATCGAATCGAAGCGACACAAGAATCAAGGAAGTCATCATTGAAAAGGCGCCTCGAAATCGCGTGAGCGTCCACATCGATCAACACGAGCATTTAATGCTCTGTCGGAAAAAGAAATAATATTAAAATGAAGCGTCACCAACACACAACCATCTTCAAAGATCGGTAGTACAATTCGGCAACAACCATCTTCAAAGATCGGTAGTACAGTTCGGCAACAACCATCTTCAAAGATCGGTAGTACAGTTCGGCAACAACCATCTTCAAAGATCGGTAGAGTCTGATTCGGCATCAACCATCTTCAAAGATCGGTAGTACATTTCAAACTTCAAACCATCGGTAAAAATCAGTGATACAGTTCGGTTTGAATCATCTACAAGATCGGTAAGAAAGTCCGAATACATCTATTTTTCTCCAATCTCACTTAAAACGATTCACTTTTTACACATATTTCAAAGTCTAGTTTGACCTAACATGCCAAACCGACTTGGGGGGCAACTGTTATGGAGAAATTACACACATACTATTTGCACCCCTATCTGCATAAAAGGCCAACTGATTGGGCCTTCAACAGCCAAGGCCCATAAGCGTTCATCCAACAGCCCACTATGCACCTCCACAACCAATGGTTCGGATGATGACACCCAAGTGCTTCCCAAACCTATATCATCGCATTTAATCCAAGGAGAGAGAGTGACGCATTAATTATCACTTATTTGCATTAACTCCATCACATCGACTTCAAAGATCGGAGTGTTTATGCGGTACACACCCACCACACTCGGAACAACCAAATTTCGGAATAATCAGCCCGGACATAACTCCAAATTGATCAAAACCATATTACCTACCAACTATCTCGGATATACTTATCTTAGATACGGTACAGAACAGATACTATTGCCTAGTGCCTACGTTCGCCTTAATTTGAATGAAAACGATTTATAAATTGGAAAATGCTGGTTCCCTCAAAAGTAGTGACCACGGTGAATGTTTTGAGGTGAATGTTTTGAGTTTGTGCTAGTATAATAAACTTTTCTATTTTCATGTTAGTTTTTCGTCATTTGTGCTTTTTATTTTTTTTTATATAATAACGCATAAAATAATTTTTCGTGGAATCCACGAAAACTACTCCTCATATGATATAACATTACTCTTATAAATTTGAGATTTTCCAACTTGTATACTCTATTATTTTGGTGGAAACAAATATTATTTTTCATTTTTCTTTAGTAATTATTTAATATATTTCCTTGTTTTGATAGAGTGATTATCTGGAGGTGAATATTTAAAATAAATAGGAAAATAAGTAATTAGTAAGAAAAGATAAAAGGATGATAAATAATACTTGTCCTCCTTTATAAGGTTTTACATATTTGAAATACCTTAACTGGACTAAATAAGTTTTTTTTAAAAGGAATATTTTTATGGAAAAAATCTATCTAAATAGTTTTTTTTTTTCTTTTTAAGCTCTATCTAAATAGTTGAGTAACGTTGTAGGAAGAATTTAAATTAATTTTCAATTTTTTATTTGATTTTTGTCTTTTCAATTAAGGAGTATATATTTCAGCCAAAAATTTATAGCCTTCTAACGAAAATTTTCGCACCTTTTTTTTGTTGGAAAATAAGGGGTTGATGCAATTTCTATAAACCTTCTAAGTTCTAACTAAAATTATAGCCTAAACCCTAAACCTTTTTTCTAAAAAAAAATGCAATACATCTCGAACGGTTGATGCAATTTGTATAACACTAGTTATATCAATACATAAGCCTTAAATTATATTATTATGCATGTTTAGAAATTTTATTAAACACGTGAGATATATAAACAATAAATATTATAATTATATTTTCAACAAGGTAATTATTTTTCTAAAAATGACTAATAAATTGCTAATTTAAACTGACATAGATTTAAAAGTTTTTGGCCTTTTTTACAAATAAAAAAAAAGAGATTAATTTTACTTTTTCTTCATGTGTAACAAGCTACTCACGTGTTTGAGTTGAGTCGACTTCAAACTGCGAATATCATGGACTAATGAGATTTAGAGCAACCAAACCAAATTTGTGTGACTCTAAATAGTCTAATAATCAATCATACATACCCATGTCAAAGAACTTAGTCATGCATCATTGGGAGCAAACTTAGACCAATGCTTCATAGTGGGCATGATTCCTCTATGGACAAGGGTGATCAAATTTCTAGTTGTGTTGTTAAGCAAACTTAGGGTTTTGTGTCTTAATCTCATAGACATGAAGAATAACACAAGTGCAGAAAAGATATTTAGCATCAGTTGTTTTGGACATTTAGCATCGGTTATCTGACGATGCTAAATCCACCGATGCTAATAGTGAGACATGAAGAATAACACTAGTGCAGAAAATACATTTAGCATCGGTTGTTTTGGATATTTAGCATCGGTTATCTGACGATGCTAAATCCACCGATGCTAATAGTGAGACATTTAGCATCGGTTAAATAACCGATGCTAAATGTTACTTTTAACATTAGGTGTTTAAAAAACCCAATGCTAAATGGTATTTCATCATTGTTTTTGTTGTCTGAAAAATGACATTTAGCATCGATTGTTCAAATAACCGATGCTAAATGTTCTGAAAAGTGATAATTATCATCGGTTGTTAAGATAACTGATGCTAAATGTCACTGACATTTAGCATCAGTTGTTTAAATAACCGATGCTAAATGCCTTTTATTTAGAAAACAATTTAATTGACACTATTAGTAGATATCAATTGGCCAATTTAAAAAACTCTAATATACAAAATTATTTCCAGACAATGACTCATAATAAATTCATAAAAATACTTCAAATTTTATTGAAAATTTAATATCATACAATACAAGTTATCGATCTTATAAGTTCTACAAATATTGTAACTGAAAGACTTGTACTTAGTAAACTTAAACAAACCAACTATGCCAAATCCAAGATCACTACGAACAGCTCATGTTGAGTCTTTGAGTCTTTGTGCTGATGACTTGGATAATGTGTCTACTACTGCTAAGAACTTCTGCGTTATTTGGTAAAAAGAGTTTCCAAATATGATAGATAACATAGCTCTAGTGAATAGTCTTGTCTGGGAAATATATATTCCAATTGAACTATTGATACACTGCACAGAACGAGGAGAATTCAAAATAATATTAATAATGAGGTCACCATTCATAACTATTATAAAATACATAAATCTAACTACAAATATCTCATTTTCTCTGTTAAATCTCTACCAATTAAATTACTTAAATCTTAACATGGCTAAATTTCAAAGACATTAACTGCTAATATGGTGGATACCCATAAATGCACACAATGCCAAACCAAAAAAGCTCCTCCTACTTATAACATGATTTAATAAGCTAAAATAATTTATTTCTCTTATAACAAAACATCTGTTTAATAAATGAAAATTTCAAATAATTATGCTTTTACCTCAACATCGTTAGAGTCTAGATCTACAAGTTGATCTGTCTATAGCTACAACTCTCTTCATCTACTTTGCACTCAGTTGGGGGGGCAATTGGCCCACTAAAAATTACATATTTCTTTCTTTCTCAGCATTATTATATGCTTAATTCAAAGTCTTAAAAGTGCAAATGAGTTCAAGAAATAAGAAGTTTTATAAAATTAGAGCTTACATACATTTTTTGCAGCAGTACTAAAAGCTTCCTTGTGAGCCATGTCAGGATTTTCAGCCTTTAGCCTCTTAATCTCTTCTCTCCATTAAACTAACACTAACATTAGAATTCAAAATTTACAACTTTCTGGTTTTTACAACTTTGTTTAGTGAACCATTACTTGATGAAACAGTTATTAACTGATGGTGTTCTCTGTCTCTTCTCTAGAGCTGCACACAATAAATAACTTGTTGAGAAGAAAAAAATCATATACTTAACTTATCTTATTATTAACAAAGTTACCATTGCCTTACACATACGTTTATTCACAACACTGCTGATAGGAATTGCATCATCATCCTCACAAAATATTAATAGTACAGCTACTCTAAAATATTAATCAATGAAGAATTGATGAACAGAAAAAAGGGATACCTTCACAAAATGCCAATCCTTCAAAAACGGTGCAGATACAGAAAGCCCATTACTTGTACCAATTTCATCATTGCACTGGAATGAAGAACCCTAAATTTGAATGCAATGTCCTATGAACTCTGAGACCAACATCTCCTTCCTTTTTTGATCACCAAAATCTCTGGTATCACAATCTGCAACCTTCATTTGCCAAAATTTTAATCAATCAGTAGACATCCACTCATTTTATTTATTTTAAAACAAATTAAAGGAATGATAATCTTTTAGAGTTTAAGTACAATCACCCATAATCACCAATTAATTATATCCAGCAGCTCTTGTTCTGAGACATGCAATTTCTCAATCTCATAACTTTGTGTACCTTCAATCACAATATTTCAAGAAAAGCAGAAGCATAACTCTGTGTACCTCTCTCTAATCTCATAACTTTGTGTACCTTCAAACACAATATTTCAAGAAAAGCAGAAGCATCATCATCAACAACGAGAATAGATGAAGAGTCATTATCATTTTGATTCTCAACAAGACAAATAACTGGAGCTCTACAAAATGGACAATTAGAATGAGAAGTCAACCACATATCAATACACCCACATGAAAACCATGGCCTTTTCACCATTTTCAAAACCACTCAAACAGATCACACATTCAAGTTATTCTTCATCAAAAGGAAAACTCACAATAAAAACAAAAACAAATCACAAGGGTTATTTGAATATTCATACTTGCCACACTAGGTAGCTATTGTTTTATTAGAGGAAATTGTTACTGCATTAATCAAAGTCATATAAAGGCCATGAAAGTGATATTGTTACAAAGCATTATTAGTGATATATAGAGACCTTCCATAAAAAATTATAAGTCCAATAATTCCTTACTAATCAAATCAATGTACCACAGCGCAAAAAGAACTTTATCCAACAAAAGATTGACTGATAGAAAATAAAGAACAACAGATGATGAAGTTGAAGAACCTATTTCCATTATAATCAGCATTTTGACATTAATACACACACACACACACACAACAAATTAAATCAAAAGTTCTCCAAATAAACTAGGACGAGGAAAATAATTATTACTTTATGCAAAGAGGAGGAGCACTGTGCCCACTTCGAAAGCGCAAAAGGTGAGGGTCACCATCACTTGTGTCAAAAATCCACATCTGAGGAAAAACAAAAGCCAGGTATATTATTTCATGCTCAGGCAGAACAGATAACTAAACAAAATTTTAGAAACACCTTCACAGTAATCAAAATGAGACACAAACATGAAAATTTAAAAACCTTATAGATTACCTTAATTATATAAAACAAATTGTTTCTCAGGTTCAATACTTAAATCCAATAAATAGAAAACAAATCAATATGGTAAACGATATGAGCATGAGCATCACTAGTAACCAGGAAATCACAAAGAGCTGCATATGTAGTCTGGTATAAATACATTATGCCGGAAGCCAATAGCCACAGATATTAGGTAAAGAGACCAACACAGCTCAAGTGACTATTGACGCCACGCCATAGATTTACACTGTTCTATGGAAAAACCATTGTCATTTAGAAAATAATGTTACATTGCTAGCAATTGGTATGATATTGCTCTATCAAGAAATTTACTAGTTATCTTTCAACTAACTTGAATAAACATGTAAGTATATAACTACCTTTCTTCTTTTTTTAGTAACAGTAGATAGAAAATCTATACATATACCCAGAAAAGAGTATTCTCCCTACATTTAAGCTCTATCAGGAAATTTAAAGTGTGTGCTTGCAAGTGTGTATATTCACTAAAAAAATAAGTGACTCATGGGGGCAATATCTTTTTTTTTTTTTTTATGGGGGCAAAATAAAGTTTATTAAAGACTCTTAACTAAAATATTTTTATCTCATGGGGGCAATTGCTCACACCACCTTCTAGTTACATCTGCCACTGCACGTAGTTGTGTGCATTGCAGTCTGCAAACCCTGGTTGTATGAGTATCTATAATCTATCTATGTCATAGAGATTGAAGGGTTCTGGAGGCAAGAGGGAGAAGACTTATTTTTCAATTATAAACTAGCTGCAGTAGTCTTTGCGTTAAAAATCTGGAGACATCATTTGTATGGAGAAAGTTTTGATGTTTTCAGTGACCATAAGAGTTTGAAGTATCTTTTCGATCAAAAAGAACTCAATATGAGACAGAGGCGATGGATGTAATTTCTAAAAGACTACGATTTTACCTTGCTTTATCACCCGGGGAAAGCAAATGTTGTAGCTGACGGATTAAGTCGAAAGACGATTCACATTTTTGCTATGATGACTAGGGAGTTAGAGCTGTTAGAGAAATTTCGAGATCTGAATCTAACTGTGGAGTTGACTAGTGGGAAGATTTCCTTAGGAATGATAAAGGTGTCAAGCGGATTTATGGAGGATATCCATGAACAACAAGCAAGTGACGAACATCTGCAGAAAAATAGAAAACTTATCGAACAGGAAAAAGCTGCAGAATTTAGTTTGGGAACCAATGGCATTTTGCGATGCAACAGAAGAGTTTGCTTCCCGAATAATTTGGAAATGAGGAAAATGATTTTGGATGAAGCACATAAGAGTAAGCTGAGTATTCATCCAGAAGCAACAAAAATGTATCAAGATCTAAAGCAAAAATTTTGGTGGCCATGAATGAAAAGACAGGTGGCAGAATACGCCGCATCATGTTAGAAAGCAAAAAATCGAACATCAGAAACTTGTCGGTGTACTTCAATCATTGTACATACCAGAATGGAAGTGGGAGAGCATTTAATTGGATTTTGTAGTGGGATTATCAAGGACGACGCAAAATTTTGATTCAACTTAGGTGATCGTGAGCGGGATGGCGAAGTCGGCACATTTCTTACTTGTGAGAGTTAATTACAATGTGGAGAAGTTGGCTGAGATATACATCAAAGAAATAATCAGGTTACATGGAGTTCCCTCTAGTATTGTTTCGGATCGAGGGGTAACATATATTTAAGCCTTTTTTTTTAAAATGTCCATTTATGTCTTTTGTCTTTTTTAAAATGTTTGTTTTCAATGTTTAATTTTTAATATATTCATTTACGTCATTTATTTTTTCATAGTTAATTAAATTAGTTTTTTTGTTAAGTGTACTCTTAATTATGGATTGTCTGGATAGTGACCAAAATCAACTCATTTAGTCTATTTAAATACACAACAAAAAAGTAGATAAATCATATTATTAACTATATATAATGAAATTTAAACAAACTTAGAGAGCCGATTTGAAATAAAATAAGTAGAGGACAAAAATGAAATAGAGTCATTGGCAGTAAACTTCACCTCTACAACAATGGTGAAACCTAGAAACAAGAAACAAAAATGTGACGATGACGCCATGGGATGCGAGAATGAGAATGTAATGTGTTGCTATGAAATGATGTCATGGCTATTGCGAGATTCAAGTTTTCTTATGAATTAAGAGATTTGAGAAGAAACTGAGGAGGAAGATGATGACTAGATTTATTTACAAGATATGAGAGGTACAACAATAATCTAGTCTCTATTGGCCACTAACCTATGACTAACAATTAACTATACTACTGCCTAGCTAGCAGTTACTCGGCTAAATGTCCACTAACTACTTCCAACGCCTCTCGAGCTTCTTTATCCACTACACTTGATATGCAGAGGTGGTTCCCTTATTCTTCACGCACAACTCCAACGTGCATATTTCATTTACGTGTCGTTACTTCACTTTTAATTCACCCACGTGTTCCACATTTTCTCTCTATCCCACAATTGTGTACCCCTCCTAATAGAGACCAACTCTCTTGGAAACCTATTTATGTCGCTCCACTACTCACTCTAGACTGCTTTGTCCCAACCCATTTGGGCCATGGGCCAGAATAAACCCTTTTTTTAACATATTTGTTATTCTCTTTGTATAAAATTGGACCTGGTGCCTAGTCCAGTAACCTAGTGTTTGACCTAGCTACAAAAAACACAATCAATATATAATTGGGTTGACCTAGCCCAACCCACTTTTGTGTTTGATTGGGTCGAACAATCTAGTTTGACAGCTATATTGATGGGTCATAGGTCAAAAAATCCAAACAAATTCTGAACTCATATTCACAAGTTCTAGAAAAAAAACACTAAAATTAGACTATTAGTAAGGGGTTTAAATTTTGTCAAAAAAAAGTAAGGGGCTTAAATGATTTAAAGAAAGTTTTTTTTACGAATTTGAAATAAATTTATCTCTTACTACTTAGGTAAATCTTCAAATAAGAAGCACGTAAGCAATCATTATTTCAGAATACATGATTAATTCAGCGGCAAAATGAAACAAAATAGAGTTGTCTTTGATTTTTCAAACCTCCTTATAAAACGTGGACAATGAACCAAATTAAATTACTAACTTTGAATTTCATATTTGTCCTAGTGGAAAGTTGTGAGAAGCACCACAAGAAGAATTAAATTAATGTGTGAAAAAGGAAACCTTCAAGAATAAAGTGTGTGAATCTAAAGTGGCTCTATTCAAATAAAACTGCGTTTTCTCATTAGTGTCACCACCATTGACATGGATAGTGGATTACTATTCTATTGTTGATCGTACCTTGACCAATGAGGAGTTGAAGTGTTGATGGGTTCGTCTATGGGCCGGTCGTTGAATAGGTGAAAGGACCGGTCCTGGCTTCACGCGTAGAGCACCTCGGGTGGTACCTGCAAAGACACTCCGACGATCTAGTGAGAGGTCGCTCGGGCAGATAGCACAAGGTTAGAGAAGCGTGCACGATGCCATGTGCGAATGGCGTATATATCTGATGATGTCCGACCGCTTATGCGAGATTTTGGCCGGCGAGTGCGCTCAAGCGGCGTGTTGGGCGATCGTGATGGGGTGGGCGCGAGTCCAATTGCTGTTGGCGATCCTCATAATTGCGATACACCCCGAGCAGTTGCCCCCGAGCCTAGGTCGCTTAAGAGCGGTGAGGCTTGAATCGATGTCCCCGGAGTGTAGTTCCCTTAATGAAAGCGGACGCGGCCGTTTGCTTTTTCTGTAGGGGGTGTCGGCCAGCTCTCAACCGTCGGTAGGGCTGCGCGACGGTTGGTCTTTCTGACATTGAAAGACGCGGCGTTTGGTGTTCCGAGGTGTGCGGAGACAACCATTGGCTAGGAGATGAAGCGTTGCGACGCAACCTCTCCGGTCCCTTCGGCGCCATGGGTCTTCACTATAAATACCCTTCCAGACGAGTTCATATCTCACACTTTCTCGATTTGCTCGCGGCGCCCGACTCGTCTGCGCGTGGCGACTCGCATCTGTAGGCGCTTCAATACGCTTGCGGCCGATCTTCAACACTGCTTAAGAGTAAGGTGCGAGTCGATCGCTCTCTTTTACTCTTTTAGACTTTAGTTTTTCTTCAAAGTATTTTGTGCTTTTCCACGCCTCGTGATAGGGGTGTCGAAGTCGAGGATGGCGGCTCGCCCCTCTCATGAGTGCTTCGCTCGATCGACTGACTCGATCCCTTTATCACAGTGTTTGTGTATGCCACGGACAAAATTAAGCGCGCCGTATCCTCGAAAACCGCCCCAGATCCTTCGCCACATACATGTCGAGGCGGGCGAGCCCAATACCCACGAAGCGGACTCAAGTCGTCTTGGGTGACAAAAATGTTGATTCTTCGGCGGTGCTTCTACGGCGGCTCAACTCTAGCTCCCACTCTTCCGTTCACTCTGTTGTCCGGTCGAGTGTCTCTACACCACCATCGGTCGATACCGTCATTGAACAAGGCGAGTATGTCGAGGTGATCGGCACGGATGATGATGAGAACAAGAGGCGCCCGGTCGAGGGCGAGGTTATGCACGATCTGGGAGGCGGCGAGATGAAGCGGCTAATGAAGAGATCGCCCGGCCCGCGCGCTAGTTTCTCGGGCCGAGGCCAACAACGGCGAGAGGTCGAATGAAGAAGCGGCCGATGTTCAACTCGATATAGCGAGACCCTCGATATGTCTTGGGTCTCAAACACTCTTGGGCGCACGGGGTATCTTGACGGTCGATCATTACATACGCGACATTGAGCGTTGAGGCGCCGACTCACCAGCGGTGGCGAGAGTGAGGGTATGAAAGACGGCCAAGATATCGCCACCTACTCCCGGTTTACGAAATTCACCATGTATCGGATCGTGGTCGAGAAAATGAAGATCATTCCTCCTTTTCTTTGAGTTCCAACGGGGCGTCTGCGTCATATTGGGGTCGCGCCCTCTCGGCTCCATCCGAACGCATGGGCGTTTACGAAGACCTTTGAAGTCTTGCTAACCAAGCTTGGTCGGCGGTGTCGATCATGCTCTTCTTCACTCTCTTTGAGCTCGGTGGCTAGGGAGAAAGCAAACAAAGAGAAGAGGAGCGAGTCTCCTTCAAAATGCGAAGACTCATCATCGATTCTTCAAGGCTTTCCAAGAGTCGCTCGGTGCGATGCGGAGGGGCTACTTACAGGTCGTTCCAACCAAGGAGGCGGGATGGCCATTTCGAGATCGGCCGGATGGGATGCTCGGTCCCCATTCTTCCCAATCATGTGGGCGAAGCCCACTTCTTCCGGAGGCCGAGCGACTACATTTATTACATCAACGATGCGGGGGAGGCCGACACGGAATCTTTGGAGATGATTAAGGCGTTGGCGAGCATGATGCGCCCGAGATCCTAAAGCGATATACCTTTGCCGACCCGCCGTCTTGTCTGGGCGAACTGGAGGCGAGATTGGTACGCGCCGAGCTTTTTCTTTATATTCTTCTTTGTAGGCCTTGTCAATGTTATTCTAACCCATGGCTCGTTATTTTGCGAAAGGATGTCCGCAAAAGCGGAAACTGCTCGCTTAGTCACGAAGCCGAAGGAGGGCTCGGGGACACGGTTCTTCTCGGTGGGGATAATCACGAACCTTCCTCCAAAGTCCCCACACCCCTAAGGGCGAGGAAGAAAGCGGTCGGCGGGCCTCGATCGCCTCCTCCCGATTCCGATCGCTCACCCAAGCGGGCCAAAGCGTGGCGTTCGGGTCCCGGCTCTGCGCAGCGGAGGAGGTTCCCATCATCCGGCAGAAAGCTTGAGTGCGGCCGATCGGAGAGTGCAGAAGGAAGCCCATGGCGCTCTGCGCTTCTCTCTGTATGGGGTCGATAAAGTCATGGTAGAAGTGGTGGCGAATCGATGGTAATTTCACTTTCTTAGTCTTGTAATTTCTATCTTACCTTTATTCGACCGACTAACCAACCTTCGACCGAATTCGCGAGGGAAGGGCAAGGCTTTGGTTGAGGCGCGGAGAAATCGACAAGCTCTTCCGATCGAAGAAGGAAGCCCTCAAGCGGGGAGGATGGCCAGGGCGGTCACAAAGAAGAGAAAGGAGGAGCTTGGGCGGTGAACACTCCAAAGCCGACCTTGAATCCGTCGAGAAGGAGAAAGCCGGGTTGGAGGCGTAAATGCCGAGGCTGCGGCGGTCGGTGGTGGCCAAGGCCGTCCGGAGGCTGCGATCGAGCAATTCTACAACGCTCTTGGCGGCGCGGGTGTTGAATTCCGACCTGCCAGATCAATTTCGATGACAAGATGATCAAGCCCACGCCACTATGTCGAAAATAACAAGATCATGTTGCTGCGAGAATATAGCGGCGAGGCAGCGTCATTCGCCGACCACCATTCTCTTTTGAAGCCGCTGCGGCGGTGTAATTTGTAACTTGCGCCGGGCGACAATATTTACGCGCGCCGTGCGATCCTTTTATTCGTGGCGCTCGGCGGCGGCGTCCCTTATTTGTAATGACAATCTTTATTTGCTTTTCATTTATGCCCGTTTGAATTTATGTTGCAATTTCTGCGTACTTGCATTTATTCGCCTTGTTCATTTGGAACTTGTGGGCCGCTCGGCGCGTTTCGTCAACCGATGGCGCTCGTTGTTGGTCGTTTTTCTTTGCGCGCCTTGTATGCTTATTTTTCTCTAAGTCTTTGAAATTTAAGACCGTTCGGTCGTCATTCGTGCTTATTTCGAAAGCGTCCATTCTTTGATAAGTTAATGTCCATACGGGGCCTTGGATCGCTCGGCGATCTCCGTCGAGCCCCTTTCGATGGCATTTAAGTAGATCGTTTTCGACCTCACCGTGATGGGTTATTACTTAACCTTTGGGCCATTTCCGATTTCATTTTTAGATGCACCGTCGATGTAACGACCTCTAGCTTACCCAAAGTCGGCCTACCAATAATACATTGATAGTAGGATTTGGGGAGTACAAGGAACGCGTCGTCGACTGGAGTCTGTCATGCAGTACTATCCCGGTGTCGTCACCAAAGCGTGACCATCACTCGTCGTTCCCAGCGGATAGGTCGTCACCCCATTGAACCTGTTAGAGGAGTAGGCTCGGCACGGGAATTATCTCGCCGATCAACCTTTATCTTGTCGATCGAGCCTTCAAACATTATATCACCGAGCTACCTTGATCGACCGAGATTTCTGCGCATACGTGTTTGCCATAACCATACGATTACGGTGGAACATAGCTATTAGGTTTGCCGTAAATGCAGTCGCTATCATCGAGCGAGATGGGAGGTGCGCTCGAGGCCGGTGGTGGTCTTGAGGTGGATGCAACCATTAACAACTCGTCCCCACTTTCTCTTAGTGGCTTTATTAGATTCCTGCGATCGGGGTTTCCACCATGAATAACCATCGCAACATTACGGCCTGCGGATTGCCGGAGTGTCACGATCTTGGTCGATCCTTGTTTTAGGTGCCTTCTATGGCGGCCCTTTCTCTCTGATGCGGATCGGCTTCTTTCGGCTTCTCTCGAGGTCGGTCGCTTCCTCCGACCTCACATACTTTCCCGACTTGCCTTTCTCGGATCGGCTCTTGATGTCATCTTTAAGGGCCATCGATCGTTGGTATCGTGCCCCTTACTCTTGTGGTAGCGGCGGTATCTCTTGGTCGGTCGTGCCCCTTCTTGAGCACGAGTGGTTCGGGCCGCTTAACTCCCACAAACTCATTATTCGACACTCATTTGTAGATCTGCGCAATGGAGGTGTTGAGTCGAGTGCGATGATCGAACTTTTTGTCTCGAAAGTCGGGCCGATTGTCGCGGCGACCTTCATGCCCTTTGGCGGCTTTTTTTTCTTCTTTGGGTCGTGCGCGCGGACGGCCTTTCTTCTTTGCGAGTTTCTTCATCTGCATGTGGGCGTTAGCCCTTGTCGGGAAGTGGGTGAGATCACGGTAATGATTCAATGTAAACTCTTCAGCGAATCGGTGGTCGGTCGAATACCCCGCTTGAGATATTTCGAACTTGTCCTTATGTCGACAAGTCACGAGCGACTTCGGCCTCGGTGTTAAGCCGGTCGATGTCTTGTCTCAGCGTCTCATTATCTCCTTGAACAACGAGTCCAAGTATTCTTCATCACAGGTATTGGCGGTTTGCGGTGTAGTGAGACAAGAATATTCTAATCAGTCGTCCCGAGGAGATGGTATTGGGCGCAAAGACTCCCACCATTCCAATGCTCGGCCGTCCAACGGCGGGGAAAAAGCACGCATTTCATGGTCGGTCCTAATTCCACATAGTAGCGGTAATTATTGAAATAGCGGAGATGCTTATGCGGATCACCTCGGCCGTCAAACTTGTTGAGGTTGGGCGGCTTGCGGAGATCTCTCGGAATCTTATAACGCTGATCTCCGCCGAGAAGCGGGCGTGTTCATTCGAATGCCGTTCGACCGAAAAGGTTGCATTGCGAGGCATGCCTCGTTGCGGCATTCCATAAAATCCTCGGATGGGCGGTTGGCGGTAGGCGAGAGGCATACAGGGCGCTTCGCTTGGCTCTCTCTAGGCCGATGCGGCGCCCCTAATTCTTCCATTTACGTACCGCTTCCGGCTCTTCACGAGAATCCCAAGATCCGCTTCTCGTAAGCGTGACCCAGACGACTCATTAGAGGAGTATCACGGTGAAGCGGCGGCCGGTGTCGGGGCGGTATTTGGAATCTTCATAGTCATCGGACATTGAGCGGCGTCACGCGCGTTCTGCTTTCGGCGACTGCGTGCCACCGCCTTACGGCGGAGAATGATGAGTAGTGCTTTCTCGGCGAAATGCTCTGCGAGGAGGGAGCGGTGTCTTCGCGGCCGGTCGTGGCGCGGTGGAGGTTCTCCGTCTTCGCCGCGCAGCGCGCCCGAGCCGAACCTCTTTCATGCGGGAGATGAGTGCATCTCGATCTGCGATCACTTGATTCTTGTTTTGCAAGATCGCAAAAGCGCTGAGTAACATGGTCGTGAGAGAGGTTCTGGATGCCCGCTTCAATCGGCTCGGGCGGTAGGTCTCGAGGAATGGCCGGATGGATCTGGCGGAGGGCCGGTCCACGGCCGTTGTGTGTGCTGAAGGTTCTTGTCGTGGAAGTCCTTGAGATTCGTGGATATGCGCGGCCACGCCTTCTCCGAAGTCGGCTTCTTTGGTTACGCCGGAGGATTGAGTCGAGAAGTGGCCGCGTGCGGGGCGGTCGCGTGGAGCCATAAGAGAGGTAGGATAGCGCGCGGGCCTCCCGCGTGGTCGCCGATTGATCGTACCTTGACCGATGAGAGTTGAAGTGTTGATGGGTTCGTACATGGGCGGTCGTTGAATAGGTGAAAGGGCCAGGTCCGGCGGCTTCACGCGTAGAGCACCTCGGGTGGTACTGCGCAAAGACACTCCGACGATCTAGTGAGAGGTCGCTCGGGCGAGATAAGCATGAGGTTAGAAGCGTGCACGATGCCGTGTGCGAATGGCGTATATATATCTGATGATGTCCGAGCCATTATCACGAGAATTTTACGGCGCGTGAGTGCGCTCAAGCGGCGTGTTGGGCGATCGTGATGGGGTGGGCGCGAGTCCAATTCTTTGATGGCGATCCTCATAATAATTGCCGATACACCGGGAACAATTGTCAAAGGAAAATTATTGGCAAAGGGCTAATTAGCTTATTAAAAAGCGATTAGTTGCCTCTTTTACCTAAAGGTGCCCTCCAAAATTGGCTTTTGTCAACTTAAAACTCACATTTACTCATAAAAAAATTATGTAAAAGCCCCATCACATTCTACCACTAATTATTTTTCTTCTATATCACATATGCAAAATATTCACCATTTTGGTTGATGAATAGTAATCCATTAAAACCCACTTGACGAGCTTGATTGTGGTCTATGTGTCAAATTACATTTTTTCATCGATAATATTCAAATATGAAATTTTTACTTAAAATTCAACATTTTTAGTTTAAAGGTTTTCATCTCGTTTCGATGTCTAAAGAAAAAAAGTCCAACTATTTTAAAGTTTGAGTGAGAAAGTAAGTAAAATTTAACTCTAATTTATTTCATCATTGGGGATTAAACTTGGACACTAGCCAAATTCATTATTCTAGGTAGAGTGCGTTAACCATTCTTTTTTTGTTATAGACAATTTAGTCGAGTTGGGTCTCGAAGGCTCACTAAGGTTAGAGATGGTGCCGAGGCTCTTTGAATATTCTGAGATATCTTTACATATTACCTACAAGCGAGGTCTTACGTATATCGACAACAAGATTTGGCGCCACGCTTTGTAAGATGTGGTAATTTTTCAATTGAACCAGCCTACGTGGATCTTTGTTAACCATTCAAACCCAAACTTGGGTGTTGAACCAACACAATCTTGATTTCTCCTAGAAATTAATTTATGTACTACTCTAAAGAAAATTCAAGCCTAGTGGAGGAGGCGCAACCGCAAATTGTGGCAATTAAGAAAACCAGTTTAGAGATCACAAGAAATCCCAATAATGGCAAACAATTATTGGTGTGAATCTAAAACCATTGGTTTAATGGCAAACAATTTTTAATTAATTCTCTCAATGAGTTCATTGACTCATACATATAACAAGATTCCCTTTAATATGTGCTAAACCATGCACTTGTCTTTATTGAGCATATCATAAATTAATCATCACTCGTGAGGTTTCCTGTTTTATGTGTGACTGTGACCATGTCTGTATTCTGTAGGGACAAATATTGTTTGGTTCCAAAATGACTGATTTGGTTGATATTAATTAGGACAAACTTATCCACAAGTCAATTTTTACTACTATCTACTTTTGAATTTTAGTGAATTTTCACACTACTATCCACGGGAGTTTGGTTTTGCAATAACATTTTCTTCCTAGAGAATGGTTCTCTAAAGTGGCATAGGATATTTCCAATGTCAAAAAAAAGTTGGAAACATTCTTATAATTTAGAGTTTACCAATTAGTATCATTGGATTATTTGTCTAAGCTAATCTTAATCATATTCTTTTTGTCTGCAGACAGAGTAGTAAGTATGATGCTTATCAAAAAAAAAAGAGTAGTAAGTATGATTTATAACTCACATACGCAAAGTGACAACTCAGGTTTGAACTTGAGTAACCATAAAAAATACCCAATCTAACAACTAATTGGACTAGTGTATCACCCGCCAATTAGAAACATAAAAAAAAGATTTATTAACATGATATAATTTATTTTCAGAGACAATGAAATATCTCCTTAATATATTATATCTACAAAAAGTCATTAAAGTAAATGATATGCAATCAAAAACATTAATGTAAATGATGCATAAAAATGATGAAAATTATTAATAATTAAAGTTGACTTAATAGAGTTATTTTGGTATGAATAAAAAAATCATTTTATATTAAAGACTCTTCGATCTATCAAAGGTTGGTACTATTTCGTGTGTCTCTAATCTCTATATAGTTATTGAATATTAATAAGAAAAGTTATATTAAAATAGAAATGCATTCCATTATCTATCTAAGCCACCTCCATTGAGTCCAATTTCCATAGAGTGGTTAGAATGAAGTTTGTGATCAAAATCAAAGACAAAAGTAATTGAAATAAATTTGAACCTGAAATTTTAAATTTGTACTTAAATTTTAAAATGAATTTGAACCCTCTGAAATTTTAAATTTACACATAGTTTTTAATAAATCTGTTTTATTAGTATTGTTGGGGACCGTTTGTAAAATTTTAAGAAGTAATTTTACCAACATCACTACTTAAATAAATTTGAAGTTAGACAACTTAATTCCTTAATTTTAACAAATTAAGTGATGATATTTGAAAAAAACTAAACAATCTTATAAACCAACATATTTTAAAATGAATTTTTTTTTTGCATCCTATGACTCACGGTCCTGGATCCGCCACTCATCTAAAACAAATGGACCCAAAATCTTGAATAATAAATTTTTGTACCAAATTTGTTGATTTTAAATCTCAAAAAAGAAAGGAGACAAGACATGAAATTGTAGTATTTAAAAAGAGCGATCTTGCTTATTTGGACAACCCGATATAGATGATGATGAGCCAGTATGGTGGGTCCACGGCATTCTGATAGTTAATGTTTTAAAAAGGTGGGTATTTATTTTCTTTGCGATGGTTAGCGCCGAAAAAGTAAGCGTTGGAATTTTACTACGTGGTTAATGTTTTAAAAAAAGTTGGGTATTTATAAATGCTGCGATGGTTAGCGCCAAAAGTCTTTCAAAAGTGGAAGCCTATTGCATTGTCAATTCGTTAGATCTTTTTTGAGGTTAGCAGTTGCGGCGGGACCCAACTTTTTTGAAACATTAACCACGTAGTAAAATTCAAAAGTTCTTTTTGAGGTTAACCATGCGGCTATGATAATCCCAACTTTTTAAAGCATTAACTATTGTAACGTGTGGGGCCGCGTAATTGTGTCATCGTCGTCGTCATATAAGTTGTCCAAATATCATTTCTCTTTAAAGAGTAGTGTGTGGATGTAGTCCCCCACCCTAAGAATTTAGAGGTAATCTGCATTTGCAACAGAAGAAACAGTACTCTCTCTCTCTCTCTCTCTCTAGATCTCACCATCATACTCATCATCATCATCATACACATACATCTATCTGACACAGACACTTCACTTTTCACTCCATCTTTTCTTTCTAAATACACTCCAACCAAACCCAACATGACAAACAACATCCCTTTACCTTTTCATCATTGAATTTGTCCCAAACACAAAACAACCTTTGCCTTGTTTCTTTTGTTTCCCAAAAGCATATTCTAAATTCTTCTCCCATTTTCTTGTGTCTCTTTTCACTTCAACCCCATTTAGAAATGGAATATTTTGTCCCTCAGAGAAATAGTGATGGTTTAGAAGGTGTAATTGGAAGTGGGTATGGTTCATCTTCTTCTTCTCTAGTATTGGATAGGGAAAAAGGGGAACTTGTGAAGGCTACTCCTGTGAAATTGGAAGAGAAGGAGAAGGGTGTGTCTCCTGAGAGAAGTATTGAAGCTTTGAGGAATCATAGTGAAGCAGAGAGGAGAAGGAGAGCTAGAATTAATTCACATCTTGATACCCTTCGCTCTCTCATTCCAGATGCTAATAAGGTTTGTTCAATTTTATTTTTTTGTTTATTTATAAATTAGTAAACAAACATGTTATCTTAATCATTCATAGCTTAAGAAAAATCTGAGTTTTTCTGTGTTCTTTTTGAATCAGTTAGACAAAGCTTCATTACTAGCTGAAGTTATCACAAATTTAAAAGAGCTAAAAACAAATGCAGCAGAAGCCAGTGAAGGGTTACTGATACCAAAGGACAATGATGAAATAAAAGTTGAAGAACAAGAAAATGGTTTAAATGGTTTCCCTTATTCAATTAGAGCATCACTTTGTTGTGAATACAAACCAGGTTTATTATCTGATATAAGAGAAGCACTTAATGCACTTCATCTTATGATAATAAGAGCAGAGATTGCAACATTAGGAGGAAGAATGAAGAATGTGTTTGTCATAATTAGTTGCAAAGAACAGAAATTCGAAGACGCCGAATACCGTCAGTTTATCGCTGCCTCGGTTCATCAAGCTCTTAAATCTGTACTTGATAGATTTTCTGTTTCACAAGATATCTTAGAAACTAGAAAGAGGAGGAGGATTTCTATATTTAGTTCTTCATCTTTAGGAGATTTTTTATAACAACTTTTTTCTAATGCAGTAACTTAAATTTATATATGAATATCATATTTCTTGTTTATAATTAGGGAATGAATGATATTAGCAACTTCACGTGTCATGAGAACTTTCATAGATAGCTACTCCTGATAAGTGATTGCTGCATCTCTTTTATCTTTTAGTAAATCACTTTAATTAGGGCCTTTTGGCCTTGTTGACAATAAAACACAGCTCAATTCGTAAGGCGTTTTACCTAAATGATCGTGGGTTCGATCGAGTTATAGAAGGGAGAAACAGAGATTAGTATTGATCCCCTTTCGACATTGGAACTTTATCTTCTTATGTTAAAGATACATTGGAACTTTATTCATGTGTGAAAGAGAATAATAGCATATCTGTGCATTTGAAAACTACATTGCAAAGCAAATTTTTTGTTCTAATGTCTCATGGGAGGTGTGAGAGTGGTGGAGGAAAGAGAGAAATAGAAAAAGAGTAGAAAAGAAATAGAGAAGAAGTAGGCCTTTTGATGCATATTAAAGTCTTCATAAGGTACCCTCCTAAACTGATAACCTAAGATCATTGAAATCAAGTTACAATAAGCATGAAAATGCTTTGTTGAAGATGAGAGAGAAGCTCCAACTTCTTTCTAAAAAAATCTTCCCTCCTCCCAACCCTAGGGTTAGTGGTGACACCTTTCCTCTAGTCTTCAGGAGCTCTCTCCTCCACCATGGAGGCTCTCCCCTTCTCCATGGAGGCTCTCTCCTCCTTTATAGAGGCTCTCCCCTTCTCCATAGAGGCTTCCGTTTTCTTCTGCACTGCCTTCACTGTGAGGTGACCACCACTTTCAGCACAATTGCCAACCCCAATTGGATCTCGCTCACCACTGCCCATCCTTCTTCTCCAGAAGTTGTTCCATGGTTTGGTTTTGCTAGTGTTTTATTTATGTTTTACAGTTTGTGTGTTTATGTTTGATGGTGATTTGTATTTGTTTTGTGCCTTGTGTGGTTATGTTTGTTTTGTTTCGATATCATTTTGTTGGCTTAAAGGTACTTTTAGTCCCTGCAATTGTCACAATAATCCAGTTTAGTCCCTGCAATTCCAAAATTTTTAAAATAGTCCCTGCAATTACTAAACGTTACTACTTTTAGTCCTCTTTGTTAGTTAAGGGTTAAAAGCGTTAAAAATTGATGACGTGGATGCCATGAAGGATGCCAATAAGGATGAAAAGGCTGAGTCATCTTCTCTTTTTTCTCATTTCCAGAAATTGTGTTCTTCCATTACTCTCTTCTTCATCCATCTTCACTCTTCTTCTTCTCCTTCAATCTGCTCAATTCATCCATCTTCTCTCTTCTTTTTCAATCTTCCATTACACACATTTATTTCACTTGACTTGAGCTTGATTCGCGTCTCTTTGAGTCCAAAAACCATTGCAATTTCGCAACCTTATTTTCAATTTCGTTTACGATTTTGCATTTTTTCCTTGAATCTCTTCTTTGTGTTTTTGTTCTTGCTATGATTACGAACCTATAGCAACTGATTTCGTGCTTTTTGGTTGAGTTTTGAGCATTTGCCCAATTTCAAAGCCCTAAAACGCGTTTTTCTGAAATTTCGCGTTTTGAGTAAGCTCTTCAACTTTTTTCTGCAAATTGATGATAAATTCGAGTTCCTTGTGAAATTTCGCACGAAATGGAGTACTTATTTGTTTAAATTGGTGAAGAATTGCGAATTTTGTCATTTGAAGGTTGTCTTCAACCTTGTGTTTGTGTTGTTGAAGAAGATTGTGTTGTTGTTGTTGTTGAAGAAGAAGAAAGATTGTGGGTTTGTAAATGAAGCTGGGAAGAGATGATGATGAAGATGTTTTGCTGTTGTTGTAGTTTTAGTTTTAGGTTGCTGATGAAGATGATGATGATGAAGATGATGAAGATGAGATGATGATGAAGATGATGAAGATGAGATGAAGATGATGATGATGATGATGAAGATGAAATGACGTGGCCTGCTGACTGTATCATTAAATGACGTGGCACACACATGTGCAAGATGTGTCAGCTGCCACGTCATCAATTTTTTAATGATGTTAACCCTTAACAAGCAGTGAGGACTAAAAGTAGTAACGTTTAGTAATTGCAGAACTATTTTAAAATTTTGGAATTGCGAGGGACTAAACCTGGATTATTGTGATGATTGCGAGGGTAAAAAAATGCGCTAAGCTATTTTGTTCCTTGTTTTATGTTTGTTGGTAGTGTGTATTAAGTTTGTTTTAATGGTGTTTGTTGAAATCCTTTGCATCTTTGGCTTTTTTTGGACTTGCTTGTTACATCAAAATTCTATTGGAACAACCATCATTTTCAGTTTCCTATCAGCCACTCAAATGGATTCTATACATGTTTATGTTTGTACTCATCTTCTAAAGTTGTAATTAAAGTTGTTTCCCTTAAAAAAAAGAAAAAGATCAGCAAAACCTAATTACAAAAGGAAAGATTGTGGTCTAGAGTCATGGTAACAAACCTATTCAGGTGGATACTTTAGAGGAACTTTTTCCCAGGCACACATGGAAATAAAGAGGTGGACAAGGAGCTTAAAATTCTTGGGCGCTTATGGGATGGTCAAGGCGAGAACTCAGCTGATTCTGATGACTCACATGAGCATGATTCCATGGATAGTTTTCAAGATTTCACACATGTTCGAACTAAGTCTCAAAGGAAAAAGATGAAGAGGAAAGAGTTTCATATCAAGAAGTTTGCTACCTACTATACTCGTTCTAGTGGAGGATCTTCATCTCAACATCAATGAAGTTCATATTGTTCTATCTTTAATTAGTGATGATTTTTTTAAGAATATGTATAGTCTTTATTTTTATCGTTTTCGGTAATGTTCCGTGTTTGGTTCATGTCCCCCATGGCTCTTGTATACTTTTTTTTAAATAAATTTTTGAGTGTTGTAGATAATGGCTACGGTCGGGGTGCCAACATAGTTGGAATGCTTGTCTCTAGAGTGATGCATCTGCATCCACATTTTCTATTAAAAAAGAAATAATAGCTCTGACTCTAATAGTACTTACAAAAGAATTTACATTCACTTCATCCAAAGAAATTAGTAGGTGTTCGAAATCTACAACTTGTCATATACATCCTATAATGCTCCATCAGATCAATCCACAACCTTTTACCCCACAGAGTTTCTACTACACATTGATTAATAAATGATGATGATAATATAGATATGGCCTTTTGTTTTCGTACCCCCCTCATTCCCTCCCACACCCCCATAATCCAAAAAATTCCAATAATACCCCTGCCTTTTAAAAAAAAAAAAAAAAATTCAAATTTTTCGGAATTACCTCAAAATAAGGTAATTCGGTTCAAAAATAATTGATAATTTCGGAATTACCTTTAAAGCAGGTATTTAGGTTCATAAAACATAAAAAATTTGAATTACCTCTAAAAAGGTAATTAGAAATTTTTAGTTTTTTATTAATTTTTAAACTTTGTATATTGAATTAATATTTAAGCGCGTTATATTTTGGAACTATGATACTGAGCGTTTCACGATTTAAATAACAATACGTCAAAATATATAAAATGAGCAACATAAAAAAATAATATAATGTACAAATACAACTACTATGGGCCCAAAATGTTTTATGATAGTGAAAATAAGCACGTGAAGTGGGTGAGCGTGCGACATCTAAAGGCATCCGGTCAATCTGGTGCTCTCTGCACCTCTCCTCATATATGTCTCTCGGGACGAGCGAGGCTCGATGATATGGTGGATCCCGAGTGTTTGTTGTGGCTCGCTCGCTCTGCACGTGGGTGCAGCGCACGAGTAAGGCGCACCACAGTTTACGATTGTACCAAGGAAGGTAATCGGGATCGCACTTCGCCGTGGTAGCCCGCCAATCTACTAGCCCGCCAAAATGTCCGCGCCGAATCGATACATCGGTAACCTGTATGATCTGTCGCGCAGAGGAGCATTACGAAATGGGTGCTCTAGAGGATCCTCTGTAGTTGCCCGGCGCCAACGCACTGCATGCGGCATGTAGGGAACACCGTCATCGGCCCAAAGCAACCGACCTCTGGCGTGGATATGTTCGACAAAGGAACTTACACGCTGTGGTTATCATAAGGGTGAGGATGACATCCCAGTGCAGAGCATCTATCCACATCATCCAAGGTGGTATCATCTCCCCCAAAAGGGCATGTGGAATGAGCAGTCTCGGGATGCCACCTCTCCACAAAAGCAGATATCAACTCATGGTTGATTCCCTCGGAAGGTGTGATGTCCAACTCGAGAAAGCTTAGCCACGCACGCAACCGAGTGCTCTACACTGTGGGTGGTGCTCAGTAAGTCTAATCTGAAAACTTACGCCGTGAGATACAACCTTGATTTAGAAGGTGAAAAAATTAAAATTAAACCATACGTTATTAAAAATAAGTAATTAATTGTTGTTAAGTAAAATTAAAAAAAAATTAAAATTAAACCATCGTTATCTATCCGGGGCGCAAAGGCGTATCGATGTATAATCAATGGTGGGTGATCCACAGTACAGGGCGGTGAACCTCCTCCTCCTCAACCTCCTCCTGAACCTCCTCCTCCTCCTCCTCCTCCTCCTCCCACGATCGCCGACCTCATCCTCCCGCTCCTCCCAAGCCTCCCAATGAGTCATGATACATCTCTGGGTGCTCTGTTGGTGCCGCATATGGTACTCATAACTGAGAATCTTTGTGCTCGTCGTCGTCAATTTGCGTGGTCTTTGCTCTGGAAGACTCGCTCATTCTACGTTGTCGATCGTCTACTCGCCACTTTGTTAAAAAAATAAATGTAATTAGAAAATATTTAAAATTAAAAAAAAAAAAAAATTGGGATTTTGGAATTATTAGGTAATTAGAAGAAGAATTTGAAATACCTCGGAAGGAGGTAATTAGGTTGAGAAATTCAACAGGAATTACCTCCTCTCGAGGTATTCAAATTTTTTCGAATTACCTAGTAATTCCAAAATCCTTCAATTTACTTACTTTTTTGAAATTATGTTTTGTGAAATGTGAAATGTGATTTTGTAAATTTCAGGGTATTTTTGTCCATTTGGGACATTATGGGGGTGTGGGAGGGAATGAGGGGGGTTACCGAAATTAAGACCCTATAGATATAATGGTATATTTGCTAGAAATTTTAAGTGTAATATGGATATGCTATATTTGCATTTGGACCGTAAATTGGTGTAGATAATATTTTTCATTTATTTTTAGGTGGTTGACTTGAAACCAAAGCAATGTGAACCAACTCTCCATTCCAGACCGTCTGATTTTGAAAGGTGTAAGAATCAGACGGTAATCCTTTCTCTGATGCAGAACTGTTTCCGTGCAGCGTCATCTCCCTCCTGACAAGGAAGCTGAGACAAACCTTCCTTTCAGTCTCTAACTAAAGATCACCAAACCCTAATTCTCTGCCAAACTTCTTCAATCTTCCCCTAATCCACACTTGTGCAAACTCAGATCGCTTTTCTTTTGCCTCGAATTCGCAATCTTTCTTTGCCTCCTAATCATGGAGAAAGAAGAGATCAAACCCGACATTCAGATAAGTGGCGATCAAGGTGAAGATACTGAAGCCATAGAACTTGTCCTCTTTCAAGTGCCCGAGTGTTACGTCTACATAGTAAGTCTTGCGGGTTTGTTTCAAAATTTGATTTTTGGCAATGGAATGTAATAGGAAGATGGAAATCCAATTAGCTATTAAATTTGGGGTACAAATGTTCGAATTCTATACAAGTGCTCATAATCAAGATTTATGCTTTTCCAGAAATTGTAGTGGCATTCAAATTTGCACTTTTATTTATTTATCTTTCTTTCTTTTTTATAAAAGAGAAGTTGAAATTACTGTAGTAATTAAATGGTGATTGGAATTTCAAAGCTTTCGTGGTGCCAAGCTAATGATTTTCTACTGTTTATGCAGATACCTCCAAGAATGAGTGCAGCTTCTTACAGGTTTGTGATCAATTTCAAATTATAGCTCCTGATCTGTTGTGCTTATGATCTGTTTATTTCATCTTTGGCTGGCATAATGTTAGAAGTTATTAATGTTATCTACCTTGATAAAGAAGCTGCAGTTTGCAGTGTCTATGATGGAAGTGTGTTAGGATCTGTTTAATACATTTGCTATACTTTTAATCTAATCTAAGAAGCCCTGATACTTAGTATACAGGGATACGAGAAACTTTTAAAAATCTAGATACGACACGGCCAAGATACGTATATATATGTCTAGAATGTATATAGATACATACACAATTTGTAAAGAGACATTCCCTTTTGCTACAACACAAATATATTAGTAGCCAATATATGACTATCACAATGTAGAAAAAAAATCACTTTGGGATCATAACAAGTGGACACTTACATGTATTTTTCCCACCCTTATTTGAGTATAATATTTATACTTTGAATATGTCAACAAAATTCATGTCTTTAGTAAGAGATGTCGAAGATGTATCGTATCAAGGTGACAATCATATTTTAGATAGTATCCGGTGTTTATCCTATCGGATACGTATCTGACATGATACGTTTTCCTTTTCGAAGTATCGGGGTTTCATAGCTTTTAATTATTGTGTCTTTCATAACCTTTTTGGAACTGCATTCTTTGTTAAGGAATGGATTTTTCAACTTTTGCCAGTATAGTGTGACTTGATTTTTTTTTCCTGTTTGTTGCTGCTAATTGTGTAATTGTTCGGCATTTATATTTGTGAAGTTCATTTCAGGGCTGATGAATGGGATGTCAACAAATGGGCATGGGATGGGGTATTGAAAGTTATTAGCAAGGGAGAAGAATGCATCATAAGATTAGAAGATAAGAACACTGGTAAAGATCACATTAAAACTGCTTTAATTAGATTATGCTGTTAATTGTTTTTTCCTAACTTTTTTCGTTACTACTATGTAATTTAACTAGGTGAATTATATGCTCGGGCATTTTTAAGAAATGGAGAGCCGCATCCTGTGGAACCTGTTATTGACAGCAGCAGGTGATTTTCTGCAACTTTGAAAGATTTTGGTTGTTGTATCATCCCTTTTTTGTACTTTAGGGTGATTACATAATTATACTTATATTTTGCAGATATTTTGTTCTTCGCATAGAAGAGAACATAGGTGAGCGATTTTATCTACATTTTTCATACTACTCTTTTTTCCCTGATCATTTTATCACTCATGTAAGGTTTAGCTCCCAAAACCTCTCAGTGCTGTGAGCAGTTTCTTTAAATTAGTTTCTATTCCTCTTTGAACAAATTAGAATTTAGCTTGGTATCAATTATATAGCAGCAACTATTTTAGTTGAGAACAATTTATTTTGTCTTTTTCTATAAGTTGGCTTGTTTGTGAAAGCAATGGAAACCGACCTTCAAGCATACATCTGATAAATGTGATTCTCTTCAGCGCTAGTATAGATGTGGTCCTTCATTATTTAAGTAAGCTTGAAGCCTTGGATTGAGAACAAACATACCAGAAGGATAAATCAATACATCAAAATCATTCTTTGTTTAGGACTGAACATGAACTTTCTGAAGGACATATGATGCATCCATATTTCAAAGGCGTGTTTTTGTTGAGAGTTGACACTAGTATAGGAAATTCTACTTTTATATATTAGCATAATCTTATTGTAATACAAGGGAAATTGATTTTTTTATCCTTTAATGGCAAATGGCTTTTACTACCTTCCACAGTTCCACTTTGTATGTTTAACGTCCATGATTTTTTGCATTTCTATCCATTTAATTCCGTTTTTACTTATCATGCTGCATGCCTGCATTAGCATTGCTCCTTTTGAGCCAGAGAAACGTTGGACATTTCAAGTTGGAAAGACTGTTAGAGTTTTGCTCCCTTATTGTCAATTAATATTTGCCATTTTTATATACTAACTTATGAAGTTTGGTCTTTATGCAAAATCATGCAGGTGGTCGCCTTCGGCATGCTTTTATTGGCTTAGGATTCCGAGAAAGAACAGAGGCTTATGACTTCCAAGCTGCCTTGCACGATCATATGAAGTATCCTCCATCTAGTATATTTTGGATTTGCCATTTTTTGCTTCCTCACTATCTGCAAAACTTGGCTGTCTTTATTACACATTTTTTATTCATGCTGGCTAAGTGGATAAAGGTCTTCACGCTGTTTTTTTTCTCCAAATATTAAGCATGTCACTTCCTATATTGTTTTGAAGATACCTGAACAAAAAGAAAACTGCAGAAGAGATGGAACAACATTACCAACAAAGTTCCTCAGTTGATTACAGTTTGAAAGAAGGGGAGACCCTTGTACTGCAAATCAAAAACAATGTATGGAAATTTGCATTTTACTGTTGTGAGGATGAGGTTTTTTTTTCTCTTTTTCTCCAGCATGATGATCTCTATATAATCCTTTTTGTTGTGTGCAGAGAAGTGGAAACAATGTGAAGTCCAAGTTTTTTGAGCAAGGCTTCAACAATTCCTCTGAAGAAAAGAGTGGTAGAAAAGAATGTGTACCTAGTATTAAGTTACCACCACCTCCTCCACCACCTGGTTCGGGTTCACCTATTGCTACCACACAAAAGTCTCCAACAAACTCACCTACAAAATTCAGCCTTGAGAAATCTTCTGAAGTTGAGACCTCTAAAGAAGTTAAAGAAGACACAGAATGTGAAAAGTCTCCTGAAAATCAAAGTACACAGGATGTACTAGATGACGATTTTGGCGATTTTCAAGCAGCTGGTTAAGCTATCTATTGTGCAGTAACTTGTGGTAACCTTGTTTATCTGGTATATCACACTTGGAGATTCAATTATGTTCATATCATATCCAACAAAATATCATTAAGAATCAACATGTTTTCTTGTTTAAAGGTTGTTGCCTTAGTTTCACCGCGGGAGACTACTATGGGAACTTTTCCTCCCTCTTGAGTCGTTTTATATCAGTTTTATGCTTTGTTTACAGTACTCATAGTTGGCATGTCTCAGTAGTCGTTCTGTACATTCTGAACCAGATAATGCGCTTATGGGTCTTGTTGATTTTTTCCCTTGTGGTCATTGATGCAATGCTTGTATATTATCAGTTGTTAATGAGAGAGAGAGGGAGGGGGTGGGGAGAGAGAGATTTAAAACTGAAAACAAGCACTAGTACAGTAAAATGGGTAGAAGTATAGAATACCGGTTAAATCATACTTTCCACACTTGTTATAAGGTGGTGTGATTTCTACTAATGTAGTAAGTTTGACTTTGAACGTTGGTTAGTTTAACAACAAGCGTATAATGGTCCTTTTAAACGCTTAAAAACTCAGCATAATGTGGTTTGTAAATCGATCAGTAGTGAAAAACCAATGTTAAAATGTTTTTTTTTTAAATTTATATTTTACTTCTTTTCAGTTTCTCAGTTCAACATTAATTTTTTTCATTAAAAAGTTACAAAATAAATTTCTAATTAAAAAGTTAAAAATTATTTTTTAATAAATAACGATGTTGCAGTCATGTGTATAGTCTATGTTAGCTGTCACGTCACTTTTTTTTTTGACCTACCTCTATATCAGCAAAAAAAATAAAAAGCCCATCATTGGACTAAAATTTCTGAAATTTTCAAAGTAGGGGGAATAATGCTTGAGATTTAAAATATGAGACCAAATGTCTGAATTTTTGAAAATAGAGGGACCAAAACTATCATTTAGCATTATAAATAAAAGAATATTGCAAGAAATAAAAATGTAAAACCCAATATAACCACAAGTGTATTGCTAGAAGTTGTCATATAATATAGGGTTAACTACGTTTTAGTCCTTATACAATTTTGCAATTTTGTTTTTAGTCTGTGAAATTTTTCATCAACTTTTAGTCCCCATAATATTTTACGTTAGCAGTTTTAGTCCTTATATAAAATGTCAACTCATGTGTAGGCTTCAAATTTTTTAATGGTGTTTTGCATACATATTAAGAACATTATAAATATTTCCCACACAAGAATTTGGATTTTTTTAACAAGGGATGAATTAAATATGAGTTTTTCGGCACTAAAAATTCAAGGAAAAAAGAAAGAAAATATGCACTTAGAATTCGAAATTTGAGCTTGTTTTTTTCTATAGACTTCTATCATAATACATTGAGTATATCTGCAAAACTGCATTAAAAAAATTTGACGTGTATGTGTATATATATATATATATGAGTTAATATTTTATAGGGAATAAAATTGTTGGCCAAAAATATTGTGGGGACTAAAAATAGAATTGTGAAATTTTATAGAGATTAAAAACATATTTAACCCTATAATATATAAATTATATCGGTATATAATATAAAGTATATGATACAGAATTACAACAGGAAAAATATTTATCATCTTAGGTGACATTTCACAAGGTAATTTCATCTCCTTGATACTCGCATCTTCTCCAGCCTCTTCCATCTCTGGTCGGTGGAAGGTTATTAGTTCTTTAAGCAAGGTAGATGACATGACTCACACAAAGAGACTTAAGTTTCTTGAGAACGTCCCAAAGTCATTATTTGACTTAATAGACAAAGTGTCTAACACTGAACTCAAGAACTAGGAATCTTGTGAATTTATATACTATTCCTCACTCCATCCTATTCCATCTTTTGATGTTTTAGTCTTTAAATTTTGTCCCAAAACTTTTGATGTTTTACAAACTCAATGTTATTTCAACTATTTTTTTTTCCAACCTTACCCTTAAAAATTATATTTATATTAATTGTGGAGAATGTATTTACCAAAGCAAAATTGTGGAGAATAAGATATTAAATGAGGGTATTTTTTAGACTATATTTTACCTAACTAATGTTTTATTATTCCATGTGTCATTTACCAAAACATCAAAATATTTGGCGAAGAGGGAGTATTATATATCATACTATTATTTTTCAGAATAAGAAAGAAAGCACTTATTTTACAAATAGAAAAAAGTAAAAGAGATTTAGGAAAAGCTGTTTAAATTATGTCAAGCTAAGTGACAACTTTGACTTATTTAAACAAAGTTTCCTAACTCTGATTTTTTTTTTCCTTTCTCACAAAGATAAATACCTAGTCTTGATTCTGAATTGGAATTGTTGGCGCTTATACATTTAAAGTTTGCCGAATGAATCCACAATGGGTATTAGGGAACAACCGGTGTGGAAATGGGAGTGTTTTAGATTTGTAATGTATCCACACCGAACATTTACTAACATCTGATATTGTATTTGATGCTTGTAACACGCTAAAATGAGATATTACATTCAATTTACAAAAATGCCACACCACATTTGTGTTTAGCACCGACTGTTTCACAAATTGGTATTAAATCACAAAATATTAGTTGTTTCGTGTACTAGCGAAGAATTAAAAACTCTATTTTTGTGGTTTTGGGGTTTTAGTTGAAAATTGTTTTGAAATTAATTAAGTAGAAAATCAATTCAACACCCCATTTCACCCAAACATGCTTTTTCAAATTTTGACTTTTAAAACCAAAAGCTAAATTAGTTTAAACCAAAACAATCCTAACTAAAATCAGTTTTAATACAACTAATACAATTGCTCAATATACACTAAGCCTTCCATCTTTCTTGTCTAAAAGCTAACAAACATCAAATATACACTAAGCATTCACTATACTTTCACTCATTTCACTCTCTTCCCTCTCAGCTTTCCCTCTCATCCGTCATCTCACCACAATGTTTTCGAGCGAATCCATCGTTTCGCAGGTTGGTTAGCTCTTGTTCTTCTATGGTTTTTCATTCTCCTTACTACAACTTATGAACCTACTTCAAAAACCTATCAGTTAACCGTTTCTGAAGTGGTTAAAAAGCAAGAGTGTTGGTTAACATTAGCTACCACAATTCTAATATTCCTTCCTTGGTTAACTGTTAGAAAGGTGAATGTACGAGTTTCAGCACCATCAGGTAATCACGCTTCAATTATAAAATTTGAAGGTGGAATTAAAGCAGGGTTACTAGGTAGAATTAGTCCATCACCTTTATCAGAATGGCATGCATTTGGAATAATATCAGATGGAAAGAAAGAGCATATGATGTTGGCTGGTGCAGTTGGTGATTTCACTAAATCATTGGTTACAAATCCACCTAAACATCTTTGGGTAAGGTCAATGCATTTTGCTGGTTTACCATATTTAGTGAATTTGTATAAAAAGGTGTTGTTAGTGGCAACAGGTTCAGGGATATGTGTGTTTTTGTCATTTCTATTGCAGAAAAGTGAAGCAGATGTGTACTTAATATGGGTGGCAAAAGATATTGAAATGAATTTTGGAAAGGAGATAATAGAATTGGTGAATAAATATTCAAAGGAGAAAGTGATAGTTCATGATACAGGAGTTAGTGGTAGACCTAATGTGGCAGAAATGAGTGTGAATGGTGCTGTTAAGTGGAATGTTGAAGTTGTTATTGTTACTAGTAATCCTGCTGGCAGTAGAGATGTTGTTAGAGCTTGTAAAAAGGCTATGATCCCTGCTTTTGGTCCCATTTGGGACTCCTAAATTAAATGCCTCCAATATTAGCATAAAATTGTAAGACAAGTGCTCATTGCTTCTATCCTTGCTTTGCATGAAACAATGTACCAGCTTTATCTACATATACAAACTTTTACCTATAGTAATATGAACAAGCTTGCCATTAATTAGTAATATGAACACACTATTAAATAAAGACAAGATTACTTTGGTTTTTTTATGTTAATTTAAAATAGTATATTAGTCTTTTATTTTTTTTCCTGTTTAAATCTTTTATCTTTCATATATGTGCTGCGTTACTATTAGAAAGTTAGTTTACAAGTTAGTTAAATTAATGTTCAACTTTAACTACTTTTCTTAGTTAGTTAGTTGGATTTTGTATTTACTTTCACTAGAAGGTGCACTATATATAATGATCACCTCTTCATATTGTACTAAGTTTTTACTTCACCATTCATTTGAATGAAATTTATATTCAATTCATAGATAGAGTTTAACTCTTAATATGGTATCAGGAGCGATTATGTAGCTTCCGCGTTCATCTCTCATCGGTGATTCCTCCATTGTCTTCTCGCAAATTTCTTCCTTTGCGATTCATGAACAATAGTGTTCACCGTGGTATCAAAAGAAATTTAAATTTCTTGATTTTTTCTTCCATATGTTCTTTGAGATTCTCCGCGTTCATCATTCTTCCATTGTTCTTTGACCTGTTTGGTTGTTGTTCAACTCATCTCTGCCATGACAAATCCTCCACAGAACCATGATGACGCATTATACCTCCATCCTTCGGATAATTCCGCTCTTGTGTTGGTATCTCAACATCTCCCTAAGGACAAATTCTATCACTTCTTGCGTGTATTCAAGAAGTTCTTTGAAGCTACTTCCTCGATCATCCCTCGAGCCCGCTTCATCATCTTTACTGTGTTTGTCTCTTGTTTCTTCGCGGTCCAACTGTGTAGCCTTGGAAGAACTAATGAAACAACATTTTTTCCTCGAAAGAAGCGATGTTTCGCTTTCTTTATCCCTTCTTGCGTGTGTTCAAGAAGTTCATTGAAGTTCATTCGCCGATTATTCCTCGAGCCAGCTTCATCATCATTGTTGTGTTTTTGTCTCTTGTTTCTTCCTAGTCAAGCTGTGTAGCAATGGAAGAGCAAATGAACCAGCAAATGAAATCTTTTTCAACTCATATATCTAACAATCCAATTTTTTGTTGTTCATTTTTGCAAATTAAAAATCCGTTCAACATTTGGTTGTGTTTTTTCCATCATCGGCGCCACCATGGGAATGGTCTTTCAGATATGTTTGGTACATTTTAGGATTTGCTCCTACTATTCTTAGCCTTTCTCCTTTCTATAGAATTCAATGTTTGCTATGTTTGATAAGGAATTCACCGTTTGGTTGTATTTCATCTTGTTGGATTCTTGGATTGATTTCTTGGATCCACATTTTTGTATGGGGTTTTTTGAAGACTGCTCAATGTTCTTTTGTCGACATGTGGTTTCTTGCAAGTTTTCAATTGCCATCAACATAGTAGCACTGATGTTTGACCTTGTAGAATGAGATTTCAATTTCCTAAGTTTCCTAAAGTGTCGACAATTGTTGCTGAATGAACTTCATATTCATGTGGCTTGTGTATTTGAATTTTTGGTTGGCCGATAGTGCAAGATGCATGAAAGCTTTATTTTAGCATCTCATCTCCAAGTTGGAAGATCTTGACTTCTCCCTTCCAACTTGAGGGGGAGTATTAGAATGTTAGTTTACAAGTTAGTTAAATTAGTTTTCAATTGTAACTACTTTTCTTAGTTAGTTAGTTAGTTGGTTGAATTTTTATTTACTTTCACTAGAAGGTGCACTATATATAGTGATCACCTCTTCATATTGTACTAAGTTTTTACTTCACCATTCATTTGAATGAAATTTATATTCAATTAATAGATAGAGTTTAGTTACACTTTTTAATGGTGACGGCTTGTTGACATAGATGCAAACTACTTGTTTACATGGATGCAAGATTTAGAGTCATCTTCTTTATTAAAGTTACTATGTAACCCCATGATAAAATCATGAAATTTCAATTTAATCTAATCACACACCAATTTTCATCCTATGCATTTGGTGGAGAACTTAACCCAAACCAAAGATAGTTGTTTGGCTCGAATATTGAGACTGGTCAAATTCAACCTAACCCATCACACTTATCTGTTATTATCTTTGATCTCTCCTTATACTTTTGACATACTAGCACTTGCCAAATCACATTTTAATGACTAGGATGTTAAATTGTTTGATATAACACCTGACCAAAGTAACAACAATCTTGACATTTTAGACGCACATGCCAGCAACCAAACAATTATTTTTGAACAGAGTCTAACATAAATTTATCAAAAAAAATATGGACTCTAACAGAAAGACTAACATATCCCTCTGTGTAAATATCAAGGACTAAGTTAATTATTAGTTATTGTCAGGATCATATTGGGCAAATAGATATTTCCATTTAAACATGATAAATAAGAAATGATAAAAAGGAAGGAACTTTTTTCTTAAAAAATTAAAATAAAAAGGAAAGAACTCAATAAAACAAGATGTTAAATATGTTTTTAGTCTCTATAAAATTTCACAATTTCCCCCTAAAATAAGATAATGATGCTGAGAATAATTTAGAACCAATTGTGCCCCAAGTGAAGAACGTCTCAGAGTCCGATGCTACTTCTAATCCAATCGTCGCATCTGACATGAATATTTTAAGAAAGCTTTGGGGGATGTCTCAAATGATGTTGGTGATCCTTTGGCTACTGATACTCAAGGAACAAGTGTGCGAGATGATAACTTCACACCAGTTGTGTCCAAGACGAACAAGAACAAGCTGAGGCAAACAAAGAAATTGGTCATCGGATATAACACTCGCTCAAAGGCAAATTCTGCCTCTGTTTCCTTTTGATCTCTTTATTGTATTTTAGTCTTTTGCTTAGGATGAATTGCTTTAGGGGCCTTCAAGTAAGAGTTCCCTATTATTGTTTGACTTTATTTTCTTTTCTTGCCAAAGGTATTGGTCTAGTCCCCCATTGGCTTCTCATCTGTCTTATTTCTTTTTTCCTTTTTTAATATAATTATGGGGAAGTACTCTTTTTCCTTCTTGATGTTTCTTAACATCAGAAGGTTTTGATGAGGCTTCTTCCCTTCTCTTTGCTAAAAAAAAATTTCACAATTTCACATTTGGTCCCTATAATATTTTTCACCAATTTTTAGTCGTCACAATATTTTCCATCATTAGTTTAGTCCCTATAAAATATCGACTCATGTATACAATTCAAAAATTTTAATAATGTTTTGCATATATTATAGAATTTTTAGTCCCTATATTTAACAACAGATAGATTATATGAATTTTTTAAGTGCTAAAAAACTCAAGAAATGCAATAAAGAAAATATGGATCTCGAAATCAAATTTTGGGCTTATTTTTTATATAGACTTCTATCATAACCCATAGAATGTAGTTGTAAAGTTTGGTATAACAGATAAGCTAGCTGATAGCGGATAATACAGTGGATTGAATTTAAAGTGTTTGATAAAATTAACAGTTGAACTAACTTATAAATATAAAACGACACAAAAGTACATTTGTAATTAATGCTTGAAAATGAGAGAGAATATTAATTTAATAGGGGATAAATGAGGAATTTAATTAAAGTAACAATTGTAAAAATGAGAGAAAAAGTGAAACACTATAAGCTATAAGAAGTAGTGTTTCAAAAACACTATAAGCTAGTAGGAAAACGCTAAGCCAATTGTGTCAAACACTTATAAGTACTCCCTCCGGTCCACAATATAAGAGAAATAAATTGACTTTTGGTGGTCCATAATATAAAAAATAAACACAATTTTTGAAAAGGTTTATTAAATGATTAATCCCAAATTTACTCCCATTTAAGTGGTATAGTTAATAATGTTATCATTAATCAGGAGTGTAAATCATCATTAAATGAAAAGGGGAAGATAAACTTTTAATCTTAATAAATGATAATAGTTAATTTCAATATCATTCCTTAATATGTGAGACGTCTAATTTTTTCTTTTATATTGTGGACGAGAGTCTATGTGAGATGTCAAATTTACCCCCCATTTATAGACTATAAACTAAATAATAGTACAAAAAGGTAACAACAATGGCAAGTGATAAAAATAATGGGATTGTAATATGGGGCCCACAAACCGAAAAAGTGAACAATAATATATACTGATGAAAAGGTAACCTAGTAATTCGAATCCACATGTCAAACGTAAGAGACTCGGTGAAGCTCTAAGTATACTCTTCTTCCTCACTCACTAAACAAATTCTCTTCACTTCCCTAGCTTCAGCTTGATAACCCCTTCACTTTGGAGTTGCCGAGTGTACTATTCTCTCTGTTAGTTTGCTTATCTTACAACAAGTATACTCTGTTCTGTGATTTTCTCTACTTGTTGATTTTATCAATGCCCTTTGATTTATCTGTGTCATATTCTAAATAGGTTTTGTTTTCTGATCACAAGTTTGTTTTTTGTTTATCAATGCCCTTTGATTTATCTGAGTCATATTCTAAATCCCCTTAGGCCAATTTATACTCTTTTCTATCTAATCTTTTTTATGCTAATTTTGATCAAAAAAAGTTAAAAAATATAAGATTGTCAATTGTGTTCAGTTAATTAGTCTAAGTGTGTGTATGTAGTATTGTTTGAATATATGATTATCGACTAATCCTGATTTTGTGATAAGTAGTAACAATCACTGATCAATGTGCATTAAGGGAATATAGAAGTGACATTCATCAATGTAGCATAATTGTTGAATTTCTTATCTCATGATTTCTTGCAGGTAAACCACCTTCAAATTGGACATTCAAGGGAAAGTTCTAATTAATATTCTAGCAAGCGTGTGTGTTATGATGGAAATGGAAGCAAAAGGCATAACTTGGGTTGAAAATATATGCAACAAGTTTGAGAATATGTGCCTGGAGATGGAAGACACACTGGTATACCTTTCTCATCATTTATCCTTCTTATATCCTATCCTGTTATGTTTCTTTACGGTGTGTTTGGATGGATGGTTTTTGATGTTAAGTCTTTATTTTGATATACATTTGAGATTTTAAGAAAACTGAAACAATATCATGATAGATGATTATATAACATTTCAACCACAATTCCTTTGTTTTACAAACAATTTATAGCTTCCACTGCTATTATAGAGAGCTCATGTAGCACCTGACACTTCCGGTTGAAGACATGTTTGGTGTCCGACACGTATGTGACCTTCAATTGATCTACATTATTAGCGGTCCGCTATAATCCTTTTTTGTGTTTTTTTGGGGGTAGGATGCTTCATACATAGAGAGCCAGATGTGGATTGTTAGCGAAAGTGTTACAAGGTTCTACTCAGATGTCATGAAAGAGTTACTTCCTCCATCAGCTCGTGATTCGGATGAAACTACAGTTGCCGAATTGCCTATAGATCAAGATGCTGATGTCGGGTTCTGTAAGAAGTCATCTCAAGATTTCAAGCAAGTAACTGTGAAGGAAAATACCAAGTTAGCTAGACAGAACTCAAGTATCAATCATGATATCGATAATGATGCAATGTATGCTGAATCCTGCTACACAGACGCAAATATTGATGAAAATCAACAAAGTAAAGAGATGTCTGAATCCATGACAGATGCTGAAATCCTCACTTTGTTGGAAACAAACACATTTAGTACATCACAATCATGTGAAATCTTCAATGCAAAACAAAATCATGAGGCTACTCATTCAAAGTCATCTTCTGCTGAAGTTAAAACACTTGCCTCTTTAACAGACTGTTGCAATGAAATTGAAAATGCAAGTGTTGAAGAAACCTCCAGTGTTGTGGAATTTGATGAATCATTTGAAGAGGAAATGATGAAAATGGTTTCTTCCTCGACCGTCGTATTTGAAGATCCATCTGGTTAGTATTTGATTATGATTACTTCCTCAAGTGTCTCATTTTTTGCTTCTGATGGAACCTGTAATAATGGTAAAAATTTCTTGTAGGGTTCGCTATAATCAAAACGATGCAGCCTGACGATTGTTCTTATAATACAACCGCTGTATCTCATCCAGGTATTAACTCAAATCATCCTGACATACTTACTGAATTTAGGTAATGATTCAAATCAATATGAAGTACATCCTAAATTTTGGTATTACTACTGTTGTCAAACTTTAAATCAGTCGAGATAGGATAAGGAGTGTTTAACTTTGATTCCCTTTTCTTCAAGCAATTACGTTAAGGAAGAAACTCTGTTCCTCAGCTATGGATTCCCTAACTACTCCAAAGAGTGTTAGGATTAGGCGCTTAATGGTTTGATTACTCTAAAACTAAACTAAAGAATAACCCCCACTACAGCTAACCACGATCCCAACTAACGGTTACTCGGCTAAGAATAACCCCCACTCAGCCAATTGTGCGTCTGGATCCCTAAAAGCTCATCCACTAACCACTTTTAGCGCACAACGTAGGATTTTATCTACTACACCTTGACTTTGGGCTCTTCAATGTGCTCTTGACTGTTGTCTTGCGTTGATCTTCAATAAAATTCAACACGTGCATGACACATGCTCCCTTTTAAATTAATTTAAAGCTTTTTTTTTTTTAGATAAGCAATTGTTAGTGGGGGAAATGTTAGTTTCCGAGGCTTGAACCTGAGATCTCCTTCTTGCACTCATATGGTGCACTCCTTCATGTCCCTTTGCTCGCCAACTGAGCTACCTTTCTGGGACAAATTAATTTAAAGCTTAGCTGCTTCTTCGGCTAACATATCCTCAGCTAAGCCTTCTCACTCAGCTAACCTCTCATCGGCTACGTTTACAACTCAGCTGAACCCCTACTGATCACTTAGCCATTTTTTAGGTGTTAACAACTACATAATGCATAGAAGTACTTGCTTAGAAGTTAAGCATGTACCCTTTAGTTGAATATAAGGAATTGTATTTAGTTGCTCGCCGCTTTGGTACCAATAGGGAAAAAATGTTTTATCTGTTGTTTATCTTCTTAATTATACTAAGTGGAGGAATCTTTGCACCAACTATTTTGATAGAACGTGTAGTTCATTCATGACCCCAGAATTGCTCTGTAACATAACAATAGTCTTTTTTTCTAGCAAAGTTGCGCTTGGGGTCCTTTTAAGTTTATTTGAAATTTCAGATTTATCCTTTAAGTCTTTCTTTTTTCTCATTCAGCATATTGTTTGTATCTCATGATAATTGACACTTTTGATTACTTGATAAATTCCAGAAACATGTAATTCAGATATAGCAAATATTAACACTGTTATAGAGCAAGGCGATGATATAACCATGCAACAAGATGATGAGCTAAAGCTTGAGGAAACTTGTGTCATGGTGACCAAAGATGAATTTCAATTAGGTCCCAAGGAAATAACTAATATGAAGAAGAGTAGCAAGGTAAACACTAAATACTCTTTCCCCTCTCAGTTTTTTGGTACACGCTGTTAAAAACTTGAAGTGATTTTTTACTTATTTTTACATGGTTGAAGAAAAAGAGGTGGCAACCTTTTTCATTGTCCAAGAAATCTGCAATGAAGCAAGAGTATGAGGAGCTTGCATTATGTCATGGGAACAATGAAAATGGAAATGGTGACTATGTAGAGATTTCATGTCCAACTTTACTAGAAGATCAAAATAAATCATTGCTTCCTGAACTTGAGTGGGAACTTCTCTAAATACGAGTGCGCCGCATATGATAACCGTTGGTCGTATTAAAATGCTAATACATCCAATGGTTATGATTAGTGACACACTATAAGCTGTGTAGATACACAACCAACATTAGACATTTTAGTCCTTATGCAGGGGATTGAGATGGACTGACTTCTCCATCCTCTCTCTTTTTGTTCCACTGATATAATTTAAAAAAACAAAACGAGGCCTTATTTAGCCATTTAACGAGAACTGTTAAGAGTCCCACATCGGATGTGATATAGTCTGAAAAAGAGTTTATAAGTGGGAGGTATCCCTCACCTTACAAGCCGGTTTTGTGGGGTTGAGTTAGGCCCCAAAACCACATTCTAAGATGGTGTCAAAGCCTATCCACGATCCGTTGGGCCACCTGTTGTCGGATCATTCTCCAGATATCTATTCCTGGGATCCGTTGGGCCATCCGTTGTCGGGTCATTCTCCAGATGTCTATTCCTGGGCCACTCGTCACGCTCCAGATGTCTGTTCCTGGGCGTGGGGGTGTTAAGAGTTTCACATCGGATGTGACATAGCCTAAAAAAGAGTTTATAAGTGGGGCAATCCTCACCTTACAAGCTGGTTTTGTGGGATTGAGTTAGACCCAAAACCACATTCTAAGAAGAACCATCAAATATGTTCTCTAGCGTAAATTAGTTATCGATAAAGTCAATGGATGCCGTGCATCAATAACACGATAACAAAAAAAAAAGAGTAGTTAATGTAGCTTGGAAACTTTATATTAATATAAGGCATATTTTTAATTTTCTCCTTTGACCACACCCTTTATGTTTGATTGATAAGTTTACATACAGCAGTATTTTATATGTATCTAGAAGTAGCTTGGATATATCTTTTTCATCTTATTCAATATAAAGAATTTAATCTCTCCTATGCTCAAAGTATTGTTGTGGTAACTAGTAGGCCAAGTTATCATAGCCATACTAATTTTCTACTATAATCTAGGCTGTGGAAAGGTTTGTTGGAAAACTTTTTTGTACAAATCTTTTATGCTAGCTGTTGTTTCAGACTTTCAACGAGTTCAATAATGCTTCTCATCTGAATGGTAACACGTTTGCAATTCACAAATTGTTAGGAAATGATTATCAGTTATATATGGGAAGCTACAGACTAGAATTCCATGAATGATAATTTACAAACTGAACTCTACTCATCATTGACAACATTGTACCCTACCAAGATGACAACTTAGATTTGGTCATATTTACAATTGCTTGTAGATCAATTTTCCTAGAGTTGCCTTTGAATAAAGGTACACTTAAGTACTCAAACCTGTAGGAAATCCCAAAGCACTAGTGATTGCGATTTGCAACCAATTTATTATTAGTAGATAAAGGGTGAACGTAGAACCTACACTCTCCATAGCTATTCAGTTAGCCTAAAACTTCACCATATACCTTGAAACTTCACCATATAAGTAAGGGTGCTAATTTCTATCCGTACGTGCAGATATAGGACTCATGATCGAGTTGCTCAATTATTATTATTATTATTTAAAATCACGGATCATTAAAAATATATTAGTTGAATTACACAATTCATAATTATCTTCTATATACACAGGAGGGAGTGGAATTGATGTGAGTGTGGTATAGTATGGACTGAGTGCAAAACATGGGGCTTGAGTGCAAATTATGTATTTCCGAGTATGCAAAATATTTTCTTATAAGGTAAGTAGGTTTAGTTTTATTGTTTTGAGGGTTGCGATTGACCCCCTTAGTAGAGGGTAGGCCCTCTCCTACGTACGCAAGGATCTTCACAGGGACTATTACATTTGTGGTCTTACGGGTAGCAAATTTGTCCCTATGCGGATGAGGATTATTCCCCCGACCCTATGGGGACAGCCTAGAATAAATTAATAAATACTCTTATTATCAATAATTAGTTTTTTAGTCTATTTTATGTATTTTTAATTTTTTTACGGATGTATTTTTAACTATTAATAATATTGAAATGTGATGTTTTTCTATTTTTTTTAACGTTATATTTTCTTGTTATACTTTTTCAATATTAAAATATAAAGTAAGACAAAATTTTATATATTTTTTAATTGAAATATTAAACTATATTTTTTAGTCTTAGTTTCATTTATTGCTTCAAAAAAAGTCTTAGTTTCATTTTTTTCAATCATATTAGATTTTAATCTAAGTTTTTGCTAACTTTTAATAATTTTTTTGGATCCTCGCCTGTACCACGGGTATCTATGGAGACATAGGAGGACAACTCTATGAAAATGATCAAGGATGGGGAAAGTTGGGGGGGGGGGGGGGGGGAGTACATTTCCTCCCATTGTCCATTCCTAATGCAGTAATAGACTTAAGAACTTGAGTCAGGGAGTGCAAAATTTTTTAAACACGCTCATTGCTCAAAATGTCTTAGAATAAAATTTTGATATATTCAATAAATTACATACCTAGTAATTATCATCTACTTGATTTCATGTTACGAAATCGTTGAATAATGAGTTTACTTCAATGTTATTGAATAGTGTATTCTGGTCTCTATTATATAATCAAAAACAACTAATTCAATGATTATGAAATTCACTTAAGTGCAATTAATTTTTTTTGGTAAACCAAGAATCCTCCGCGACGATTGTGGAGATTAATCCTTTGAGGTATCAGAGATCCATTTAAGGGGTTGGCATCCCCCAACAAATGTTTAGATAATTTCATGCAAAAGTCAAATAAAAATTACTAAATTGAACTTTATAATATTTAATAGCAAAACATATTCTAGTTTATTTAGAATAGTAACATTAGAAATGGCGAAAGTAGTTAACTTTTGCTTATAATAGTGGTCAAGCACCGATACTTTTTTTGCTTATAATAGTACCGGAGGGAGTAGATCTCTCTCAATATAAGTCACTAGACAATTGTTCATCAACATAAATTGAGTGATATATTGCAACATTGTCACAGTAATTAATTACACTAAATTTAGAGATCTAGATGCAATCTTTTAAATTGAGGGGGTCAAGATAGTTTTTTTTTTATAAAAACGTAAATTCATTTATTTATTTTTCAGGGGTACAAGCGACCCTCTGAATTATTTGTTGATCCACCCCCGACTACACATAAGAGAGAAAAAATTTAAAATTTAATCAAATGGCAATAAATGAGTAGTTAAGATCCAAAATTATTTAATGGTCATATGATTAATTAATAGTCAAATGATTTCATTTTTTAATATTAATATTTCTGATTTTGTATCCAAAAAACACTATTTGCGATAAATATATACTTTTTTTTGTTCTTGTATAAAATGACTCTATCACCTTGTATATATTTTATTTGTGTGAGTAGGGGTTGGAATAGGCTAGGTCAATTGATAGGGGTCTACGGCACAGCCTACGCCAGATTTTTGAACCTTGTAAATTTTTGAACCTGATTTGACTTATGTCTGGCGATTGATAGGGGTCTGCAGAACAACCTACGTCAATTGATAAAATTACTCTATCTTCTTGTAGATTTTTGAACTGATTTGACTTATGTCTGGCGTAGGTTGTGCCGCAGACCCCTATCACCTTACACCACTCAAATATTGACGCCAGACATATTATTTGAGGCTTACACCACTCATTATCTATTTCTTACACCACTCAAATGTTATAGGCTTTCGTAAGAAAAATAGTGAAATAGACTCTTAAACAGTCTTTCAGACAATGTCAGATTTTCAAAAATTAAAGGTCGGGCCATGCCCAAAAGTGGACCTACGATAAGCCACTGGCCAACTCAAGCCTAATATTTTCAACCTAGGCCAGACCAGGCCTTATAAAGCCCAACTCGGTTCAGCTTCCCACCACTACGCATGAGGGAAAGAAGAGAGAGAACCTTACTCTCTAATTTCTTTCATGATTTAATGTTAATTATAATTAAAAATGTTATAAGTTAACTTTGAAAGAATGTATATAACTTTCTCACATTGATAATTTTGTCATTTTATATAATTCATATTAGATCATACTATTGTTTAGGTCTACTAACATTTCATAATATACTGTTACCATTCATTTAAAAAAGTTATTGCTATCTAGTTTGTTATCATTAGCACATAAAAAACATGCATGCATGATATAATGAGACCTAGCTATATTATATCTTTATCGATCGAATTCTCTAATCATATTTGTTCTTGTCTTGTTTTCGTTATCAAAAAGGACCCTTAGTGCTACACCCATAATGCTAAAAGTCGAATCCAATAAAATAGCTTTTAATTTTATATGAATTTCCTATGACCTTCTAGTATAACAAAGTTCATGGAATTAAATATTTTGGATATTACCTTGTGCTATCGTCAACATGTTCTCACTTTTAATTGTTTTTATGCAAAAACATGGAAAAATGCTTCGAGTGATAATAACGGGGTTTTATAATAATCAATAAATCAACCAATATATGCTTCTTTGGATAAAAATTCAATTATAACGTGCGAATTACTTTACCACCTACCATTACGTTCTTTAAGCTCCAGCCATAAAGCATACGACTTTTCTTAACAACAAAGTTAGGTTATCAATTTTCATTGGAAAAAAAAGTTAGGTTCATCAATATTGCAATTTGTTCCTCACGAGATGCTTGCCATTATTGACCTATTAAATTGAAAGGGTGACAACAAAGACAATCAAAAACATCTTGAGAAAAAAAAAACAAGCATATCTAAATTTACTCAATTAACAAACAACTGTCTTCCGCTGCAGGTTGCATTGACAATTTCAGGGATACGAATACGCCGATTCTCGGAGTCGAACCCAAGTGTGATTGTGTGGTAGTATATGTGTTTGGTGTTTATTTATCATTCCGTCTAAACTGACTAAAATTTAACGAACAACTTGTATCGGAATTCTATCAAGATGGGCCAGCAGGAACTTTTGTTGGGTACGTCCCACATAGCACAACTGAAATAACATTTTCTTGAACAAGAGAGATTCCACATTCTCTCTGGCCTACCTAAACCTAAAGGTTTTCAATACATCAAAACAGTACAATTCATTAGTTTTTTTTGTTTGGATTATTAACAACTTTTATAAATTGCTTTGGATAGTATGCTACTTAATTTGCTTAAAAGAAGATGACAATATATAGACCTACAGGAAGGTGGTGAATGATAAAACGAAAATAATCAAATTTGCATGCACAAGCTTAAGTACTTTCTCATCTAGTCAGCATCTATCTATAACACATGGGCTTGCCCTTGAAGGCTTTTTGTGTCACCACCACTTGATAGAAGGAAAGAGTATTGACAATGGGGCAAAGGTACAACAAGCACTCACAAAAAAGTCACTCTAAAAACGTGCAATGTACTAAAATAGAAAAAAATTTGACAAAATATTTCCCGAGGTTCTTTAAATTATTTTTATCCCTTAATTTTTTTTGTAACGATTAAGTCCTTTAAGTTTTAAAAACGCTGTGTCGTTGCCCTTTTTAACAGTTTTGTTTAACACCGTTACAAAAACGCCAAACTGGCTTTTAGAGTGCTTATGTGGCTTATTTTTTATGCTTACGTGGAAATTTTATTTGCTAACTCGTTATTTTTAATTATTTTTTAATTAAAAATTTAAAAAAATAAACAAGAAACATGGAACCCTACCATCCCATCATCTTGTCCATTTCCTTCCATGTTTAAACCTCATAACCTAAAAACATAATCGAATCTCAACCCAAAAAACCCAAACGATCCAAAAAACCAAGAAATTGAATCATCGGGATTCAATCTTGTATATAAACAGAATCAAAACTCAACCCAGAAAATGATATATCATACTTCCACATTAAGAACATAATCGAAGTCGAAATCGTTGAAAATGAAGGTTTGGAGCAGAACGAAATCGAAGGTTTGGAGCTCTTGCAACTGGCGCTGAAAATGAAGGTTTGGAGCAGAATGAAATCGAAATTGAACTCGCAAATCTCAACGAAATTGAAATCGCACAATCTGAGTAGAAGAACGGAATCGAATATCAAAGCTCAACGTGAACGAATGAAATTGAATCTGGGATGATTTGTTGCAGAAGACTTGAGCACAAGTTTGCAGAAATTAGGAATGATTTTGTGTGGAAACTAGGAATGATTTTAACTATGAAAAAATTAGCGTTCAAATTGAGTGATGAAGACGATGAGGAAAAAAATAGATTTTTCTTAAATTAATTAAAAATATGAATCATCAACCACATAAGCAGCCCAAACGACCATTTAAGCATTTTTGTAACGATGTTAACAAAAAAATGTTAAAAAGGGCTACGACGCAACCTTTTTAAAATTAAGAGACTCAATCGTTACAAAAGAAAGTTAAAAAACTTATTCGTTATCTGAAAATAAGTTAAGAGGCCCAGAAGATATTATGCCAAAAAACTTCTTGCAACCCACCCACAATGCATTTGGTAATTTTATACTAATATTTTTTTTTGATATGCTTATTCATTCAGGCTTTTTTTTTCTGATAAAATTTTAAAATTCATTCATTAAAAATTAAAGTAACCGCTGCGTATATGGATGGATAATATGAGTAAGATTAATGATGAAGGAAACTCTTTTGTATAAAAAAAGTAAGTGGAATCTTGTGACTCGTTAACCCTTTCGACTACAATTCTACATACAAGCCGCCATAAAATTTAAGTGCTCTTTCTGAGTTCTAGTGTTGACAAGGGCTCCCCTGATTGCGATTATACGTGAAAGTTGGAACACCACGACAAGTCACAGAGAAAATATATGTTGCCTTATTGCATATCACTCAAGTGTTGTTCTCGCATGCCTTAATTAGGGTCCTACATTACACTGCATAAATTAATATGCCACAAGTATTCTCTAACTTTTTGGAGTAAAGGGTAGAATGATTTTAGACGAGAGTGGTTTACATCACTAAAGTATATCTTTAGTGACAATCACTAAAAGGTTATATAAGTAATTTAGTAATTAATTAAAAACCAATATAATACAATTATCTTTTAATACGGTTTCTATTAATTAGACAATTTTAATGGAATTGATTAAAAAATAAACACTCCAGAAACTCATTCAATATAAATTCCTAAAATCATGCATTCATCAGTTCGATATATTAAATGCCTAAAATCATGGAATTCAGCTTTTTTTTTTCAAATTAAAAACTGCCAAAATATTTTTAATCATGGAATTCAATTTTCTGAAACAAATTCACCACTGAAACGAATTCATCTCTCTTTCGTTCCTACTTAAGCACTTCTCGTTTCATCTTTCATCAAAAAAAATTGGGTGTTTTTTTTTCACACGAAAAAAAAAATCATTCATTAACCACTAATTTGTACCACAATGGTTAGATATCACTAACCACAAATGTGCATCGCAACGGTTAGTGGCCACTAACCACAAATTTACATAAATGTGGTTAGATGCCAATGGTTAGATATCACTAACCACACATGTGCATAGCCAATAGTTAGTGGGCACTAGCCACATATATGCATAAATATGGTTAGTTGCCAATTGTTAGAAGTCACTAACCACACATGTGCATAACAATGGTTAGTGGACACTAACCACAGTTATGCATAAATGTGGTTAGATGTCAGTGGTTAGATATCACTAACCACACATGTGAATAACAATGATTAGTAGCCACTAACCACAGTTATGCATATAATGGGCAGAGGCTGGGGAATAAACGAACGGAAATAAAACAACGAACACAGAAGTTGGGGAAGAAACGAACGCATGCCGGTGCTGGAAGAATAAATAATAGTAACACATAAGTTGAGAAAAAAAGGAAGAAGAAGAAGAAATAATAGAAACCGTAATTAAGGCAATTAAAATGTGACGTAAAAAAGGAAGAAGAAGAAATAATAGGAACCGGTAAGAAGCTTGAAGGTTGTCAATATTTGAATGAGATGTCAATCGTATCAAATATTTGGGAATGATTTATATGATTGAAACTTGATGGTTGAAACGTGAAGATTGAATGGAATGAGAAATAACATGGAAAAAAAACGGAATTGAATAGAGGAAGAAGAACGTTCAGAATTGATATTGAAGGAGAGAGGAAGAAGAACGTTCAGAATTTAAGGGAGAGAAACAAAGAAAAAAAAAAGAAAGGAGATTTAATGGGAACATTAAACATGATATTAAGGTGGTGCCTTAAAAATATGAAATATATTAATTGGTTGTTATTAATAATTATATAATTATTAGGCATAATATTGAAGAGTACCAAAATACCCTCTGTAAATAATAACCATTAGATGCATTTTAATAAAAATATTGAGCATCCAATGACTCATATTAATTTAGTGACCATCACTAAACACTTGGCTTAGTGATGTAAGCCGTGACCGATAATCTAGGCAAAATGAGGGATACAATAGTAATTTTTATTGGAGAGAGAAAACTAATGAAGAAAAATATAGAGAAAGATAGAGATCGATCTCAATATATATCATAACCTTTTTTTCCAACAAACTACCAAGTGGCTCCTGGATGCATACATTAAGCAATAAACATAATTGATATAGACTTATAAATAAAAAAACATAATTGATACTCCCTCCGTCACACTTTGTTTGCAGTTTAAGGTTTTGACACACCCTTTAAGAAAAATGATTAGGAGTCTAGATTCTTTAAAAAATGTTGTCTAATTTACTATTTAACCATTTACCTCTCTACTTAGATAAATGTGAATCTTTTATGGGAGGTAAAAGGTTGTCATAATTAATAAGGGTATAAGTGTAAAAGAACATTAAAAGTTTCATTGGAAATCTAAAACAACAATCAATTTGGGACAAATTGATTTCGCTAAAACAACAAACAATTTGGGACGGAGTGAGTATATACTTAGTTTCTTCCGTCACACTTTGTTTGCAGTTTAAGGTTTTGACACACCCTTTAAGAAAAATGATTAGGAGTTTAGATTCTTTAAAAAGTGTTGTCTAATTTACTATTTAATCATTTATCTCTCTACCTAGATAAATGTGAATCTTTTATTGGAGGTAAAAAGTTGTCATAATTAATAAGGGTATAAGTGTAAAAGAACATTAAAAGTTTCATTGAAAATTTAAAACAACAATCGATTTGAGACAAATTGATTTCGCTAAAATAACAAACAATTTGGGACGGAGCGAGTATATACTTAGTTTCTTCCTATGACTTTGGACACTAATCCAAAAATAGCTTAAAGTGATTCTCCAATAGAATATATCTCCGGACTTAGCATTGCCCATATCAAAATTTTAAAGCATGCACCTTTAGAACATTGCTTTGTCATGAGAGTCATAACTTTTTTTTAGCAATATATCTTATCTGTGTAACTCTCTGTTGGAGCATCAAGTATAAGTAAAAAAATATCATATTGGATGGAAATAAAGATGTTGAGCAATATATAAAGAAGGGGTACCCGTTGGGAAAAGGTATCTCAATTGGGGAGAATAAAAAAGGAGTACGTATTGCGAAGAAATTCTTAAATAAGAAATTACCCACAACCTTACTTTTAATTAAAAACTAATAAAAAATTATTATTTATTCTATTTTAACCTAAAATTAACTAAGTTTGAGGATTTAATAGTTTTTTAAAGGCAAACATATCATATAATATAAATAGTTGAGCACAACGGGTACTCAACTCATATACAACGAGAAAAATCAACCTCTAAAAAGGAAAGAAACAAAAAGAACAACCACCTCCTAGGAATACACTTGATAGAATCAACAAATCACTTGTAGAATAAGCTTAAGAATGAGAGCTACCCCTAGCCAGGAACCAGCGCCAAGAGAGAGATACTATTTGATCAAAACACCCAGGTCAGCTACAAATCCAGAGAAAATATAGTTGTTTCTCAAATCTCAAAGAACCCAAAGAAGTGTATGTCTGATGATCATATCAAGCTACGTCTGCCACTAGCTAGACCACCCACATGAATAAACAGAAGGAACATGGACGAAATATCTGGATGCATCACAAAATCATAAGCCAACCGGTTGACAGTGGCAAACCAGATCACTGAAGCAAAACTGCAACTGCAGAAGAGCTGAAAGGAGAACTCATAAGCGTTTCGGCGCAAAACACAAAATAATAATTGCTAAATCTTTGATCACTCCTCTAGTAAACAAGTTTGTTCGAATCCAAGAGGAGCTGTCAGGAGAAGACAACTATCTTGAAAGGAGCAAAACTCATCCAAATCATGTTAAAAATCCCAAGCAATTGATAAGAGAGACTCAAAATGCGGGACGACGACTGAGAGATGAGGTGATAAGCAAAAGAGACCAAGAACAATCCTGAAGAATGCATGAGGGGACCATACCCAAAAGTATGGCACCGCTGAGAGAGAAACAAAAGCTAGTGACTTGTGGACCTCTCTAACAATATCCTCCTCCCAAGCAAACAATTGACGCCTCCAAGGGATAACCCAAACCCAGACCCCCTCAGACCACCTACCACAAGAGCTGATTAGAGAAACGGGGTCCGCAACCATTAAAAAGAGCCTAGAGAACCTAATTCTAAGGGAAGAATCACCTAACCAAATATCATGTCAGAAAAGGGCTTTATTACCATTCCCCGCTTTCAATATGGAGTTATCCAAGATCTAGTCTCCCCGTTTAGACCCCCCACCTACCTATACGACAAAGATCCTTCCACCAATTACTAATGAATTAAGGAACGCTCAACACAAGTGAAAGTAGATCATAGATTCTATGTCCTGACAATACTTGGAAAATAACACTTTCCTCCACAAGGCGTCCCTACCGGTGAGGAACCTCCAACGCCACTTAGCCAATAGACTAACATTTACAACCCTCAAATCTTTGATCTAAGCCCACCGCCACTTTTAGGCTTATAAATATTTGACTACCTCACCCAATGATTCTTTTACCCTAGAGGTAAAGAAGTCTCTCTGAATCTTAACAACCTCCCTCCACACCACCCGTTTAGCATGCACGGGCCACGTTCCATAAAATGTGAGGAGATTTAGAAGAAATCAATTGTATTGATCCATACATTACCGATCTTATCTTACCATATAAGAAGATTTGATCTTATTAACGATAAAAAACGAAAGGATCCTGCGCCAAAGCACTCATATCATATGCAATCAATGACATAATCAAAGGCGGGAGTTCATGTGAAGTTAAGCACACCATTATTGGATCATTTGCAAACTAAGCAGCTATTATCTTCTGCTGGAGTATGTGATTGTGGAGATGAATGCTGCGTAACGTAGCACTATTTTATAGTAGTATATATTTAATATTTTTGTAAACACAACAAATAATTAATAAAATATATCCAGTGAATAGACCTCAAATTACAATGATAGATCGAGTTTTTTTTCCGATAAACAATTTCATTGAAAGGAGCACAATGGATGTCTATCCCTTACAATGAGAGAAAAAAGAAGGGGGAGGACCTCCTCAAAACCTCCCTGAGCCAAAACCCATTGGGAAAAAGACTCAGGAAGCAAAAAGAGTACCCTGTGAGTGCACTACAGTGGGAAAGCCTAACTCACTGTTTCTCCCCTACTACCCAACAAAATGATTAATACAATGGTAAGCGTTATTCCACCAAGAATCCAAAACATAACCGGAATGACACCCCACCCCATAAATAAACCACGACTAAGACATAGTTTTAATATGAAGTCTAACTCTGGTTCTTCCCCCTTGAAAATAAGATTATTTCTAGTCAATCAAATACTCCAACACGAGGCCAGCCAAATAAGGTCTCTAATCTTCTTAGATTTCTTGCCGATAAACACTTTTGCGAAGGAATTGAAATGCTCCATCAAAGACTCCTCAACGATATGATCCACACAAGCCATAACTCCACATTTTTCCACACCATCCTAGCCAAATCACACCCCACGAAAAGATGGTCCAAATCTTCAAAATCATTCTGACAAAAAGCACAGGCTGCCTCCTCCATAGACTGAATAACGTTACGATGAAGCAAAGAAGAGCGAAGAGGTAGAGCCGAAACAAGCATACGCCAACCAAAAAGCTTAATTTTCGACGAAACAACTGTTTGCCATTCGACTTCAATATTGGCCGATAGCAGAGGAGGCAAGACAGTTGTTGTCCGAACGCTTTGCACCTGTATATAACAAGAACTAATCAAAAACAATTTATCATGAGTTAGAGTCCATTTCCAGCAATCAGATTTACCTCGAATCGGAGAAACTTCACGCAAAATAACCACTAAAACAGCAGCTTCCTAAACACAAAGCTGACAACCTGTAACATTAGATAAAAAATTTCAACTCCAAACATCTCGTCTCCAAGCAACAGTGATATCCTTATCAGCATAACCAGCAAATAAATTAGGAAACACGATAGACAACGGTTGGTGACCAATCCAGTGATGTTTCTAGAGTTTGACCCTGTCACCACTGCCCAATCCTCTCCGAATACAATCTTTGAACCAACCGTCCCCCACTTCTTCTTTACCAACAATACAAAGATCTCTCCACCACAAAGAATCCGATCTCCTACTCCTGACGGAATCACTAGTCATATGATAGATCGAGTTGTTATGATAATGACGTGCAATAATATATTATTAATCGACAGGAATTGCAATATAAGTGGATCAGTATTCCCATTTGAAGTTTAATATTCCTTTTGGCCGCACGTTAGCCAACAAATTTCCATGCAAATACTTAATTTCTCCTTCAATTAGTTTCTGTTGAAATCGAATAAAGGAAAAAAATATATATGTGATTGACAACTCACGGTTTAATTGGCTTGCAAACTTCTTTTTAAATTTGTCCGCCACTTCTTTTGACATTTACAATCAGCCCTTTTTATAATTTCTTATCTATATTTTGTCCCCTTTTCAATTTCTAAATTATCAAACACATCATTGTGAATTTGATATATAATATATAGTGATAAAATAATAAATTTTAGGAGTAGGGAAAATCTCATTAATATAATTCATTCATTCACCTTTGACTTGTATTTCATCGTTGATGTTGATGTACATTTTCTCTTTATAAGCAGATATATTGATAGAGCAAAATTAAGAAGTTTTTTTTTTTAAAAAAAATTGGGAAAGGGAAATTCTCATTAATCAAAGAGACACTAATGATCATTAATTTTACAACTGTTCCCGAAGATATTTGAACTCAACACCTTGAAGATACAATGCTAAGCTCATACCACTGAGCTAACACCTGATCAAGTTTGCAAAATTATGAAGTACTCTAACTAAAAACAACAAAAATAAAATTCTATATATATATAACTCGTAAACATCTCATAGGGTTTGAGCATCGGTCATAATGGGCACATTTGGATGAGCTTATGTAAAGAATTTATTGAGATAAATAAATTTTTATGTTAATTCATAAGTTCTCACTAACAAAAGTTACATCTACATAAGTTGTTTTTTTCCATAAACTACCTCGACAATAATACATAAAAACTTATTTATTTGCATTAGTTGTTTTTCATAAGCTCAAAATAAGTTTTATTCAAACAGTACCAATATTAACACCCACTTGACACCAATAGCCTTGTGCCCTTTTGGAAGAGACACGAGTTCCCAAGTTTTGTTCTTCTCGATGACTTTAATAATTATTCATCCATTGCATCTCTTCATCTCTTATCTCTCGCAGCACATCAGTCCTATTTAGTTTTTCGTTTATCAAGGGATCAATGCTCTGGCAGCTTATCAATTGGAATTTGGGGCCCCAAGGATATTAGAGTTTTCAATTTGAGATTGCCAGGGAGGTGGAGATGGAGACTCTTGGTTGGAACCTCATCCCTTTGGCATGAAGTACTGGTGGCTAAGTATGGCCAGGAGAATAATAGATCACATTTGGTGGCAAACTTGGGGCTCCCAAGGGTTGCTTCCTCCTCGTGGAAAGATATTTGCAGGTTAAGGTCCGACCTCGACTCGGGTGGCGATTAGTTTGGGGAGAATTTCAAAAAAAGTTTGTAATGGGGAATTGACCTTAATTGCTTTGACATGACACTTGGGTGGGGAGCCAACCTCTCGGTAGGCTCTACCCAAGACTGTTCTTGATTTCGACACGACAGGATGGGAGAGTTGTAGAATCGGGTAGATGGGTTGATGAGAGGTGGATTTGGTGTCTTACTTGGCGCAAAGGCTTTTTGTTTGGGAAGAGGATCTTGAAAGAGAGCCGATGGTTGCACTTCTCACTTTTACTGTTAAAAAAAAGATAATATGGTATTTGCAACTTTTAAAATACCACAAGAATACAATCAAACACGCATATAATTACATGGAAATGTTTTATGGATAATTATAAAAGATAGAAATTAGAAACATAAACTAATCCTAAAGCATTTTTTTACAGGAAACTAGTCCTAAACCTAACCAGTCAACTTTATAAACTACTAATATTTGTATGGAGCTGGAAGGAGTAATACGTAATTGTGTTATTGTGCCAAGCGTCCTGGTCCCTTTTGGTAGGAAGGAGACCTACCTATCTTTGCATGAGATGCATGCTCTCTCTCTCTCTCTCTCTCTACTATATACCTTCACTATCTTAGCATTGACAACCAAAGCTGGCTTTCCACACCTAGTTAAGTCTCTTTCAATCAACACAGGTGTCCCTAATTTCTCTGAAATAACAAGAACCAAATTAAAAGAAATCACACAATTATATATAGTTGTTACTTAGACATAGTAAAATTATTCAGACTAATGTGGTTTTGTAACTTTGCTACCTTTTTCTGCTAATTAACCTCTACAAATAAACATTATTTTCTCAATTGGAATATTGCCATATACAAATATCTACCTGTTACGGGGTAAATATGTTCTTGTTATTTACACCCCCTTCTTCAAAACAAGGTTATTGGGCCACCAACCAACCAAGGCCCAGGTCCATTCATCAATGACTCACAATGCATCTCCTAACTGAACGGTTCAGATCACTTCTCTCAAGTGCCTTTTGACTCTATAAATACAACACCTATTACTAACAAGAAGATACACATTAATTGCCACATATACTTGCATTAACTCTCCAACTTTTGACTTTACCATCGGAGTGGCTTTGCAGGTACACCCCACCTCGTCTCGGAAAATCAACATCGGACGTGACCTTCACTGGTGTTACCTCAAAATTCCGACAAGGGCATTAAATTAAGCTTTAAATGGTATTGACTGCACATTTAATAGTATTACGTAGGCCACGAGTCAATGTTCAAGTCAATGTACCATAGCCCGGCGATAAAGTTGTACAAGTGTCGCGACAATGCAAGCAAACTCGGCTGCAGACTTGGTTCTTCAAGCTACGAAACAATGTCGAAACCTTCGACAGAGAGAGGCCCAATTGTTCGACAAAGCGGGTCCAATACTCCGCCAAATCCTTCGACAACAAGTTGGTCGAAGCGCAAGGAGCAAAGAAGATTAGTGGCGGTTATTTCCACGGTTTTTAGGAAGTAGTTATCGTGCTTGCCCACGATTGTATCCGAGTATAAATACTCCCTTGTAATAGGAAAACAGGTCACCACATTTTAAAAAAGCATTTGGAAACTCAACTTCCAAGTCAACGAGAAAAAGCAGTGAAACAGATCATTGTATGTGTTGGTGCACCACTTTTTATTTCTTCATTTAATGCAAAGTCTTTACTTTCTTTTTACGTTGTTGCATTTATTGCTTTTACTTAGCTTTCAAATCACTTCTTTCTACCATTCTCTGCTTTACGCACTTCAAAAAAACACAAACTCGATGGCAATTGTCAAAGAGATTTTCTAGTTTGATCTCACACGATCTTAATATTGAAAACTAGTGATTGTTTGCTAAAAACACCAAAGAAACAAATTGCACGCACCGGTGGGACCTTTGCGATTATTTTGTGTCGTTTCGTTAAGTGTATAAACTTGTATGCACTTGAGGAGTGGTAGAATGGTGCGTACCAATTCTAACAACGCCTCTAGTTCTAACCCCGTGATATCACAAGGGCAAGGAACAACGGTGGAGATTACGCCAATGTCAACGTTGGAAATGTTACGGGGACTACGCCCCGAGTGACATCGAGAATCGTTCCCCACGATGTCAATGACTAATGTTGGTTCGACATCATCTATGGCCTTGCCACAAAGTATGGGACTTCCTTCTAGTCCTTATGTGGCAACAGGAATAGTTTGGAAACACGTTTCCAAAATATGAGTCTACCACCATACCCTTTTGGGGTATATGGCATGCTCTTTGGAATGCCACATGTGTCGACCTTTTCTCCTTCACACGTTTCTTCCGAGGGTATACTTGGTCGAAATCCTATCGCATTAACCAATGCGTCCTTGTTGGCGTTAAGACAACAAGTGGGAAAGCAATCATGATATGGTTAATATCTTCGACTCAACAAATTGGTACCGTGTTCAATTCTTTGATTGAACACAAATACCGATTATCAAATGTTAGCAGATCAAATGGGTAGGATTGCGATTTCTTTTGGGGCTCCTACGGAAATAATAAGCGATCACCAAATTGCGGGAATAACATGCCTAACACCCCCGAGAGATCAAATCACCGCCGAAGCCCCAAAGGTTATGGGCGAACAACAAGTGGGAAATCACATCCCCGAGGTAGTTATGGTAAATCGAAACCAAAGCGTGATGAAGTTGTTCGACAAGTGCAACGAAATAACGTTTGTGCTCAAGACAACATAGCCACTTTGGTCGAAACCATAATGGCGCAAAATGACCTTAACATAGGTTTACATAGGCCTAATTTCATATCACCACTTTGTGTGAATACGTATTCTGATGCAGAATTGCCAAGAGGTTGGAAAATCCCTAAATTTACTAAGTTTGGGGTGATACCAATGAGTCCATCGTCGAACACATTGCCCGTTACATGATCGAGGCGGGGACATAGCCCAAAATGAGAATTTGAAGATGAAATATTTTCCAAATTCTCTAACTAAGAATGCCTTTACGTGGTTTACCACTCTACCCCCAGTTCCATATATACATGGGGGCAATTAGAAAAGGCTTTTCATGAGCAATTCTACATGGGCGATCGAAGATTAGCCTTAAAGAATTGGCCGGTGTTCGACGTAAAGTACACGAGGCTATTGATGATTATTTGAATAGATTTAGGCTCTTGAAGGCAAGGTGTTTTACACAAGTGCCTGAACATGAGCTTGTCGAAATGGCTGCAGGTGGCCTTGACTATTCAATTCGAAAGAAATTGGATACGTCTCATTTGAGAGACATGGCCCAACTAGCCGATAGAGTTCGACAAGTCGAAAGGCTTAAAGAGGAAAAGGCTAGAGTGAATAAGTACAATAAAAAGAAAACTCGGTGGGTTTTCACAAGAAAGAAAAGATAGCCTATGTAGATGAACAATTCGACTTTGCATTTAGTGATGTCGAATGCGAGAGAAATAGACGTGGGTGAACTTAAGCCCGGTCCTCCTTATGCTTGTAAATTATTAAGGCTGCAAATGGGAATAATCTGTAGAGCCTAAGAATGATAGATTTGTGCCTAAAACGTACACTTTTGATGTTACTAAATGTGATGAGATCTTCGATTTGCTAGTGAGTGATGGCCAAATAATAGTGCCAAATGGCTCGAAAGTTCCTCCTCTCGAGCGAGGAGGAAGAAAAAGGGTTATTGTAAGTTTCATAATTTTTGGGACATACAACCGACCGTTGTGTACTTTTCGGGGACATGGTTGAGCGATCGAAGAAGGAAGGCTCAAATTTGGAGATAAAAGAATAAAGCACCGATGCAAATTGATGCGACCCCTCCATCAAGTGGAGGCTATGTATGCAGAACCAATTGAGATGAGTATCAATATGGTAGATGCAAAAATGGTGGATTCTCCAAAGTCTACCAAACCTCCTTTGAAAAAATCAAAAGTGTTGTGCAAAAAGAGTGGTCTTTGTACAACATGTTACTCAAGAAGAATATGAGGAGAAGGTACAATCTGTGTATCCCAAAGTCGAGGAAGAGTTGATAGACTTCCTAAACAAAAAGTAAATCGAGAAATTACGAGGTCATGTTGTGCCCGGGTGTAGTGTTGTGTTTGATAAAAAGCGGCTAAAAGTGTCGAATCTTTGTGAAGTTCGACAACCCCTAAAAAGGAAATGGCCAAATAAGAGGCCAAATTTTGACTTCAAAAGAGGGGACCTTCCTTACAAGGTAAAGAATTGAACAAGGCTTGACAAGCAAACCCATGATTTCTTTGTGGTAAGTGTAGCCAAGAAGGAGTTTGTGCTATCCGCCTCTGCCAAACCATTTTTTCCAAAGCGAGATCCATCCAATGAAAAGTGGATACATTTGGATGTAGACACTATAAGAATGCCGCTCAACATCTTTGGAGCGGTCAAGCCAATCACAGGTGAGGCCGCAAAATATAATTATAAAAACAATTATAAAGGGAAGAATCCCATGCGAAGACCCAATGGCGCTGTCGTTACAGTATTTCGAAAAAGAAGGCAACTTTGGTTGCTAACGAGCAACGCCAAAAGCGGTTAAGGGTGTGACTCCTAAAACCGTGGGGAACACAAAGATAAGTATAGGTCTTTGCCAATCAAGTGAGGGTTGGGAATAAGGCTAAAGGGAAATCTATTGTGATAGAGGAACCAAGAAGGCTCGCTATGGAAAGGATTTTCCTCCATTAACATCTTTAAAGAAGAAAAGTGCTTCATTCGACATGGATGAAGATGTTACTTCGATTTCGACGACTACGAGGCTAGCCGGCGTCATCCGCAACGTGGTGTCCATTACGCCTAGTGAGTATGATCTTTATTCTGATCCCCAAACGACGTCGAAGAAGACTTCATTGGGGACATGGCTAACCACAAGCCAAGTATGCTACTATGTCATGAACAATGGCTGCGTGGAAGAATAGATGGCCACTTTCGAGAGGCCGGGCGAGGGCATGCAAAGCACCATCCGAAGCCTTTACGCCCAAGCCAAAGTTAATGGCGCGAGGTATTAATAAAGATCTTTTGGTCGATGGAGGGTCTTTGTTAACTTAATGCCTCGTGCCATCTTTGAAGACAATAGGGATGTTTGATCTGGACCTTAGACCTCATAATATTATGCTAACCAATTATGAGGGAAATCGGCCGATCGTTGGGTGTCGAAGTGGAAGTGGTGGTAGAGGCGTCGGGAAGAACCACCACGTTCTTTGTCATAGCTTCAAAAGCAAGCTACAATCTACTCCTTGGGAGAGAGTGGATACATGGCGTAGTAGAGCTGTCCCCTCAAGCTACACACCGAAATTGGTAATGTGGAGGATGATGGTGCCGTGGAATACGTCGAAGCGGACAAAGCTATTTCCTTCACGGCGTAAATAATGTCACCGGGAGAATTTCGAGAAACAAATGGCGAATATTGCGCCATGTTCATCTTCTAGCCAAGCATATATCTCTTCAGATAATGTGCTTTCCTCCATTCACTTATACCCGACACATGGTTTTGTGTGGGAAAGAGAGGAAATAGAAGGTGCAAATGTCTATCCTGAGGGTGTGTTACCTCCAACAGGATGGGACACTGACTCGTAAAAAGTTTTAGATGTCAGCGCCCAATGCTTGGGACAGAATTACGGCTTACATGGCCGAAAATAAAATAAAAACGGCTTTGGAAGCCGAGTTAAATCAACAAACAATGGCTGTCGAAGCCATAACTTCATCTGAAGAAAATGGTGAAGTCATAAATGACAAGCTGGATTGCATTTATGATGACGAACCATTGGGTTTTGAAAAAGACCCTAAAGATTCTACAAAGCGCATGCAAGCACAGGATCCAGTCGAAGAGGTGGATTTGGGAAATGGCTTGATCAAAAGGCCAACATATATTAGTGCACATCTTGATGCTGCCTTCAGAACCCAAGTTATTTCACTTCTGCAGGAGTTCAAAGATTGCTTTGCTTGGGAGTACAATGAAATGCGGTTTGAGTCGAGAAGTGGTGGAATTACAAATACCCATTCGACCAGGGGAAGAAACCGATGAAGCAAACGCCAAGAAGATTTGCTCCTCGGATATTGGCTAAGATCAAGGAAGAAATAAAGGCGTGTTCAAAAGCAAATTCATCGAATCGCCAGTACGTTGATTGGTTAGCTAATATAGTTCCGATGAATGAAGAAAAATGGAAAACTTAGAGTTTGCGTAGACTTTAGGGATCTAAATAATGCAACACCTAAAGATGAATACGCTATGCCCGTAGCGAGAAATGCTAATAGATTCGGCAGCGAGGATTTGATTATCTCGATTTGCTAGATGGCTACTCGGGGTATAATCAAATCTTTATTGCCGAAGAGGATGTGTGTCAGCGACTTTTCGATGTCGGGGGCATTAGGTGTTTATGAATGGGTAGTCATGCCCTTTGGGTTAAAAATGTGGTGCCACTTATCAAAGGGCAATGAATTCTATGTTTCACGATTTTATTGATGATTTTATGCAAGTATACATAGATGATGTGGTGGTTAAGTCATCCTCGAGAAAGTGGTCATTTAGACCATCTTCGACGTTCTTTTGAACGAATGAGGAAATATGGATTGAAAATGAATCCAACCAAATGTGCTTTTACGTATGCGTGCGCGGTGAATTCTTGGGTTTTGTAGTACACAAGAAAGGCATAGAGATCAACGAAAATAAGACTAAAGCAATTATGGAAACGAAGGCTCCTTCGACCAAGAAGGAACTTGATCTCTACTAGGAAAATTAATTTCCTTGAAGATTCATCTCAAATCTAAGTGGCAAAACACAAGTTTTTTCGCCATTCTTGAGATTGAAGAAAGAAGATGAATTCAAGTGGGAAGCAAGTTCACCAAGATGCTTTCGACGCAATCAAGTCTTATTTGGTCAAACCACCAATTTTATTGCTGTTATTGGAAACAAATTGCTAAAGTTGTATATAGCGACTTACGATAACACAATAGGTAGCATGTTAGCGCAAGAGGATGATAGTGGTGTCGAAAGACCCATTTATTACCTTAGTAGGGTTTTGATTGATCTTTGAAACTAGGTATAGTCCAATAGAGAAAGCGTGCCTTTGCTTGTATTTTTCTTGTACAAAATTGAAGCAATATATAAAATCGTGAGATGTTTATGTTTATTCGCACTTTGATGTTATTAAACATATGTTGTCAAAACCAATGTTGCATAGTCGAATTGGCAAATGGGCTTTAGCTTTGCTAGAGTACAACTTAACTTACCAACCCCTCAAATCAATTAAAGGACAAGTGGTTGCCGATTTTATAGTAGACCATTCTGTTGTCGAATGTGAAATACATTCGTTAGACATACGTCCTTGGAGATTATACTTGATGGCTCAAGCCATAAAAATGGAGCAGTATTGGAATTTTGATTATCTCTCCGAAAATACTCCAACGAAGTATAAATTTAAAATTCGAGACTCTTGCTCAAATAATGAAAGTGATCACGAGGCTTTAATAGTAGGCCTTAAAATTTTACTCGAATTGGGGGCAAGTTATGTCGAAATAAAAGGTGATTCTCAACTAGTGGTCAAACAATTGACAAAAGAATACAAATGTATTAATGAACACCTTATTAAATATTTCGTTATTGCCAATACTTTGCTAAAAAGGTTTACATTCGTTCATCTAGAACATTTACCACGAATTGAAAATCACGTGGCAAATGAAGCGCACAAATTGCCTCGGTTACAAAGTATCGAAGCAAAGCCTAGAAGAGTTAATTGAGATAAAAGATAAACTAATCTCAGAAGACTCTCTCTATAATACTCCTTCGACGTTATTGTCAACACCAAAAATTGGGGGCAATAAATAATGAAATACGCGTTTAAAAACGTCACATTTTTGACGATATTGACTTAGGCGAAATTTTTGCTATTGACAATATGGTTGATGATGATTGGCGAAAACCCATTGTAGAGTATTTACAAAACCCCACAGGAACACTAATAAAAAGTAAAGCATCTGAGCTCTAAGCTATGTGTTAATTGGAAACGAATTGTACAAACAAACTCTGAAGGGTACTACTAAAATGTCTTAGTGAAAACGAGGCATATTTGGCGATTCGATACACATAGTGGAGCATGTGGCTCACATCAAGTAGGCCACAAAATGAAATGGTTGTTATTTCGACAAAGGAATGTATTGGCCAACTATGCTAAAAGATTGTATAGAATTTGCCAAAGGTTGCCAAGAATGCCAAAAACATTTGGAATACAACATGTGCCCGCAAATGAGTTGCATTCTATAGTGAAACCTTGGCCATTCAGGGGTTGGGCTTTAGATGTGATTGGAGAAATAAAACCAACCTCGTCGAAAGGCCACAGATACATTCTAGTAGGGATTGATTACTTTACTAAATGGGTAGAGGCAATACCTTTAGCCAATGTAGATCAAGAAGCGATGATAAGGTTTATTCAAAATCATATCATTTATAGATATGGAATTCGAAACCATTACTACGAGACCAAGTCTTTGTTTTCCTTCGGTCGAAAAATGGTAGATTTATTTCTTGAAATTGGTTTCAAGTTATTGACCGACACCATACTACGCACAAGCCAATGGTCAAGTAGAGGCTGCCAATAAAATCATTATTAACTTGATTAAAAAGCACGTTGGACGTAAGCCTAAAAGTTGGTACGATTCTCTTGACCAAGTGTTATGGGCTTGTCGAGCGTCGCTAAAGAGTCTATAAACACCACTCCCTACGGGTTAACATTTGGGCATGATGCGTTGTTACTGTCGAGATTTGTTTACAATCAACAAGGATTCAGAAACAATGTGAAATTCCTTTTGATCATTATTGGAATATGATGATTGATGAATTAGTTGATTTAGGCGAATAGAGGTTGTTAGCTTTAGAGATGCTTATTCGACGAGAAAGAAAGAGTAGCTAAAGCCTACAATAAAAGGTTAAGTTAAAAACCTTTGAGGAAGGGAGTTAGTGTGGAAAGTCCTATTACCTATGGATAAAAAGATAGAGTTTTAGGCAAATGGTCACGGGGTGGGAAGGCCCATTTCGCGTGTTGCGATGCTTTTCGAATGACGCTTATGAAGTCGAAGAGCTAGGTGGCGAAAATAGAATCTTTAGAATAAATGGCAAGTATTTAAAGCGATACAAGCCAACGTTAAGCGAGATAAAAATTGAGCAATTATAAGTAAACGAAAATTGTTCATAAATGGCAATGTATAAAGAAATGTCAAAGTTACTGACCATTTTTAGAATTCTAAACTATTACTGATCTCGGAAGTTCGACAAGGTAGCCTTATGCCTACCCATGATGCTAACACTCAAAGAGATAGAGGTGTCGAGAAGGTGTAGCTCTTTATCGAGGTCGCGAGAATGGCTTGATGCTTGTCAATCTTCTCCAAGTGCTCTATAGCGCCAATGCTTTGGTGGTTTTGGTGGGCGAAGAAGCAAAGACTCATTCGTTCGGCGATCGAGCCGCCCGATGCTCTGCGTTTGCAGTTTAAGTTGGAGTGTCTTTATCTCCTCGTCAATACGCGCAATCTCTGCATCCCATTCAGCGATTGCTTTCTCATCTTTAGTTGCTTGGTTTCAAGAGCCTCGATGTCGTCTTGATCGGCCTTAAGAGAGGCGAGTTCTACCTCGCAGAGTCGAGTCTCTTGAACCTTGCGCTTGGAGGTGGTCGGCCGTTGGTTGATTAAAAAGAAAGTTGCTCAAAAATGGGGCCAAATTCCATGAAGAACGAAAGGGCGTTTTGAGGAGGGTCCAATTTGGTGATCTTGTGAATGAGGATTTTACCTCAAGATACACAGATGGGTCATTCTCGATGGTTGCCACCAAGTCCCCTTCTAACACCTTCGTCTTCAATTTGGTAAAGCGGGCTTTCGACCGTCTCGATTGATAGAACTTAGAGAGTTGTTCAAGAAGCGCAAATCAAGCGGCTCGACGAGCTCTTAAGACTCAACATGATCTTCAAAGGTCGCCGAGGATTCGTCTTCTTTAGCTCACCAATTCTTGATCGCTAACTGTATTTGTTGGATGACTCTTTGGCGAAGCACTTTGATCTGCGAGTTCCCCACTCTAGGTGCCTCTTGTTCTTGATCGATCATATTTTCTTGGTATTTCGGACAGAGGTAGCCACTACTTACGGTCCTTGTTGTTGGAATGTTAAGTTACGGAACTTGGCGGTTTCTCAACAACGATCTCGGCTCGACTCTACCGGCCGGTTGGAATAGCCTCCTCCATAGCAGGAGCATTCTCTTGACGACCGCCTCTTGTTCGACATTTCAAAGACTTGGAACAAACTCCTCAGCAGGATTTGAGGTTATCCAACGCTTGGAAAATTTCTTGCAGATTACACCCGAGGAGATGAAGGAAAAAGGAGCACGGGGCCCGACAACTCTAGATCGGCCGGCCTCAACCATAGGCCCGAACTCGGGTTTGTCTACGAAGCGATCCACCCACCTACGCACGCCAAGGTATATCATTTAAGTTAAGGATTGGAAAGGTGAGATCGAAGAAGTCTAAACTAATGTCGAAAGGGAATTTACCTCTTGTACCTTAAGCCTCTTGATTGGAGGAGAAGAAGGTGATTGAAGGCTCGTCAATAATGATGCCTTGAGCGCCCTTTGAAATTCGGGAAGATTTCTTTTCCTCGACCTCACGAGTGAGGGGGCGTTATCATCACTTTCGGTGTCTGCAAAAAAGAATTTGGGTTATGACAAGAAAGTGAATGACAAATGGAAGAGAAAATTTCGACGGATTAACAAAGCAAGAGTATAGTACCTCATCATCGGGAAGGACCATTTTCTTTTTAGCACAGTGCTTTGAGGATTTTGCTGGGTTGTTTTCTAGAAAGAAGGTTTTCGACATAAATAAAAGTCGTAATCAAAAATAACTTGAAGCGAATAAATGGCAACATACCTTCTTTAGGACAATTTTTGGAGTGGATCTCGCTACCACTTTGTCTTCTTGGTTCTTTGAAGGAGATTTTTCTTTGTGGTAGCCTTGCCTACTTTGATCTTGACTTAGGTGCGAGTTGGCTTTGGCGTCGAAAACATTGATAAGCAAACGAGAAATAAAACTAAAATTCTGAGATGTTTAAGACTCGAGAAAGATTTGGGTATCAAGTAAATAAACACAGGTTGTTCGAAGGAAGGTCGCCACCAATTTCTTCATAATATTTTCTGCAAAGGTGTCACTAGCCTCTCCAAAGCGGCGATGGTATAGTAACGATCCACCATTCATGAAATTTCTCGATTGCATGAGAATCTGGGGTTGAATTTGAGAGAGTTCGAATTTCAAGGCCCTATAGTGGAATTTCTTGAAGGCTTGTTTGTAGAGTCGCCATCGCCTTTTTTCGGATTGAAAATTCTCGCCTATGAAGACACCTGGCCGCGCAGTCGAATCGACAAAGGCCAAAGTATGCAGGCGGAATAACTTGGGAAATATTTCTTAATTCCCAAACTATTTTTAGTTTTGCGAGGGGGTAAGTCTGGTAGAAAGAATAGCGAGGAGAGAGGTAGGTTTGCGGTTTGGGTAATCTCCTCGGCTTGTTCGAGCAGAAGGGAAGGAAATGGTTGCAGAAACCAAGTTGGACCGAAAGGCCTTTGCACAAAGGGAGCCATAGAGTCTACAAAACTTGTGCACTTCAGGAACATATCGAAGTAAATTTGAAGGACTCTTACGGAGGAATATTTATCCGCTTGGGTTTCAATCGGGCTAGTCGAATCCCTTGATCCTCCTAGACTTTAAGGTTGGTTGAGCGGACTTAGGAATATCTGAGACCTAGTCGAGACTCAAAAGTGGCTAATGACCACGATTTGCAATAACCACTGAGGGCGAGGCCAAGAACTTGTTGGTGGGTTCGTCTTCTTTCGATTTCTAGAAAAAGATTATCAAGTTCACGATAGAAGAACCCAACAACGGTTTGGCAAGACTAATGTTTTCCTCCTCGTGGAGTTGGGTTGCCCGATGGGATATAGGTTTTAGAAACACAGGAGTGAGCGAGTACAGAAAACAAAAGAGTATAACCAAAAAGGGTTAAGAAGGCTACGTGTTCTTTACTTGAGAACTAATCATATCGATTGTCGAGATTGTGGTGTTACGTGATGTAAGGAGCAAAAGTGGCATTGTTGAAAGAGAAGCGGGTATTCATAATCGGGATTAGCGGTCGAAAGTCTCACCTAAGGGTTTGACACTGTGATGGGCAGCAACATCTAGTAAAGTGGGAGACGACATGCCACATTTCAAGTGGAGGCTATGAGTATATGAGCCCCAGAAGCGCATAGCGGCCAATATCAAGGTCTTTGTCATACTTAGGCCCATACCTAGACAAGCTGGATAAGGTCAAAAATACCTTGTTTTTTTCGGATGTTGGCCTTTTTAGCCTCTACCTTGTCGAGCGAGTCTATGTAAATTTGTTGGTCGAGCCTAGGAGCGGACCTAAAAACCCTGGAAGGACTATTGAAATTCTAAATGAAAAAGGGTCTAGTGAAAATTCGGGGTTGAAAAGGCAGGCATGGTCGGGAAAATTTGAAACTTCGGTGTTTTCTAACAGGATATCGAAGAAGAGGACCTAGATATGCATGAGTATAAACCCTAGCAGAGAGGAATCAATACAGGTTTGCCATTGAAGCGCTTTCGACCGGCCGTGAATGTCGGGGCTCATCAACGAAGCCATCAAGGGTTTGAGGTGCTGTTGGGCTCGTCGTTCTTCTTTGAACATTCAAAGAAGGAGATGATGAAGCCATGAGAGATAAAAAGCAAATGCGAGGCGAAACTCAAGCGTAGATTGAAGGAAAGGAATGAAAGTTTGAAACTTTAGTGATTTTGGGGTTTTGCAAAGCTTGAGAGAATGAAGAATGAGAGAGACTTCACAAGAGGTTCAAACCGAGTAAAGAGGAATATGAAGGGTTGTAGCGTTTATATATGTTGGGAAGCTACGATTATTGGCATGTTCGCCATAACTCGCACGCGTTCGCGACGTTTGAGAGGCGTGATGGCCCACCAACTATGCAGCGTGTGCCAATAAGGCGTTTCGTTTTACTGTGCAAGTAATGATGGTTGTCTTTTCGACCCTTTGTTGAAATGCAAAAGGCGGTAGAAATGACCATTGCCGTATTCAAAAATGCCTTTTCTTCCCTCCATTCCTTATTCCGTCGAAAAAACATTTTTGGGGGGGCAATCATTACCTCAAAATTCCGACAAGGGCATTAAATTAAGCTTTAAATGGTATTATTTGCACATTTAATAGTATTACGTGGGCCGCAGTCAATGTTCAAGTCAATGTACCATAGCGGCGATAAAGAAAGTTGTACAAGTCGCGACAATGCAAGCAAACTTCGACGAGACTTGGTTCTTCAAGCTACGAAACAATGTCGAAACCTACGACAGAGAGGGCCCAATTGTTCGACAAAGCGGGTCCAATACTTCACCAAATCCTTCGACAACAAAGTGGTCGAGCGCGAAGGAGCGGCGATTAGTGGGCGGTTATTTCCGGTTTTTAGGAAGTAGTTATCGTGCTTGCTTACGATTGTATCCGAGTATAAATACTCCCTTGTAATAGGAAAGCAGAGGTCACCACATTTTACAAAAGCATTTGGAAACTCAACTTCCAAGTCAACGAGAAAAAGCGAGTGAAACAGATCATTGTATGTGTTGGTGCACCACTTTTTATTTCTTCATTTAATGCAAAGTCTTTACTTTCTTTTTACGTTGTTGCATTTATTGCTTTTACTTCGCTTTCAAATCACTTCTTTCTACCATTCTCTGTTCTTACGTACTTCAAAAAACACAAACTCGATGGCAATTGTCAAAGAGATTTTCTAGTTTGAACTCACAGTCTTAATATTGAAAACTAGTGATTGTTTGCTAAAAACACCAGCAAACAACTGGTCAATCTCATTTCCTACCTACTGTCTAGAATCGGCTGACCCTAACATACGGTACTGAACACTACCAATATCAATACTACTGGTAGTAGGAGTTACCTGAAAGAGCATACTTGAGCCTTGAGGGTAGCTAGTTCAATGTCGGATTCACAAAATTTGATTTGTAGGGGCAACAAATAATTTATAATATTTCTAAGAAATTTTTCTAAAAAATTTGACGAAATACAAAATCTTTTAACAAAAAAATTAAAGCCCCAAAATTTTATGTATTTTATCATTGTCCATTTAAAGATGTGTAGTAAAATTAGAAAAACAAGTTTGTACCAATATTAAATCCATTATTTATACAATTCCATTTCACTAACTTAAATTTTTTTGGGGTGTTGAGTGTGGGATCTTAAAGGAGAATATAGATTGTATCGAATTTAAACTCTGCTCTTGACATTCACAACACTTATGTGTATTTTACCACACAAGACTATGCTCAACAGATTCTCTGAATTTACCAACATGGTTGGTCTGAGTAGTAGCTCAGTTTAGATCTCATCCTAAAATATTAGATTCAAGTATTGAGTATGACAAAAACTTTATTGAAAAGAAATAACTATATAGACTAACAAAACCAGGAACATCGGCCAACAAAGTTTCTCAATATTAATTAGTCGTATGCAAAGTTGGTGAATAAAACATCTTAAACCACTACTCATTATTTTGAAACAGTATTGTTTTTTTTTTGAATAGATTAAAAAAACCATAGTAATAATCTCAAGAAATTTGATTGCAAGAAGGTTGAACTAAGATTAGATCCAGCCCCCACCACATGGCACTGTTAAAAGAATCTATCCAAAAGTTGTACTAAAATTTCTACCAACCGAATTAAATAAAATAAAATAAACAAATACTCCAACATTAAAAAAAGGAAAAACAAAAAAAAGCTCCTCTGTTTTCACATTCTTCTTTCTTTACCACACTGTCACAGTAACAGACACGCTGCTAACTAACATTATAAAAGCAATTGTTTCAGACAACTTTTTCTGCACTCTTGCTCCTTTTTTTCTTCAACACAGTCCTCTGAGAGAGAAGAGTAAAGATCTCGAAACCCAAGAAATATGGGTTTCTTGTTACCATTACAAACTCTGCTCCTTTTATTCCTTTTCCTTTCCCACCAAACAAAATCTGAAGAAGAATTCATCAACTCCTTTAACAATGCAACAACAATTTCCAGCACTAGTACTAGAAAGCTAGCAGGAAGATGCAATTTGTTTCGTGGTAAATGGGTTTACGACGCTTCATATCCTCTTTATGATCCTTCTACTTGTCCCTTCATAGATCCACAATTTAACTGTCAAAAGTACGGTCGACCAGATACTATGTATCAGAAATATAGATGGCAACCTTTTACTTGTCCTTTACCTAAGTAAGTGCTCTGTGTGTGTTGTTAACTCTTTCTCTCTAGATCTTGTTTCTTTTTTTTTTAATTGTTTTGCTGATGTTGTTTGTTTTGTTTTGTTGTGTAGGTTTAATGCGTTTGATTTTCTTGCTAAGTATAGAGGGAAGAAGATTATGTTTGTTGGTGATTCTTTGAGCTTAAATCAGTTTAATTCATTAGCTTGTATGATTCATTCTTGGGTACCGAATACTAGAACTTCTTTCTCTAAGCAGAGTGCCATTTCCACTATAACATTCCAGGTTAGTTTGTTTTTTGTTTTTAAACAACGTTTGAATTTTAATGTTTGTGTTGTCTTTGACTAATTGCCTTATTTGATTGAACTCATATCAGTTTTGAGGTTGCATCTATTGTAATTATAATCGTATGAATGAACAAGTTAGTGGTTCTTCTGATTTACTGTATGATTTGGTGGCGAAATTTGTGTTGAAATTAGTAAATGATTTTTGTGCACATGATTTTGGTGTGTGTGTGTGTGGCAGTGGAGCGTGGGACAATAAAGTATAAAACGGGATTGGTGGAGCGCTTTTCCTTTTGCCGGGGACATTTCTGATTGTTAAGCTAAGGGTAATAAATGTGTATTTAATGGTTTTCACATGGTCAAAAGGAAAAATCATTGTTTACCTTAGTTTGGGTGTGTTTGAGCTTGATCGAGATTCTGTGTTCGAATCCAAACTTAGGAAAGAAATATTGTTTTGAGGGATTTTGTCATCAATTATCGGTACCGAGTTTTTAGTCTCTCTGATTCTGGCGTATAGAATCTTTCATTTTATTTGCATGTAACATGTTTCCCTAATTTTCCTTATACAACGAATTTTAAATGAATATATGTTTTTTTAAAGCAATAAATGAATATAAGTTATTATTTGAAAAATATAGGAGTTAATTATTTTGATGTTACATCCTTCATAAATATTTTAAACTTACTTTTTCGTATTTATGAATGTTTTATTTATTGCAGTTTTAAATATTTATAAAGAAGATGATAAATATTTTACAATATTTTTTTGATGCAATATTTACATTTTCTTATTATTAAACTTTCATTGAACTTTTACTCTATCTACGAATCTGGAACGTGCGCATAATTTGGTTTGTTTGATATGATTTGATGAAAACAAAGAGGAAAAAACAAGACTGAAAGAAAGATACTTATTTTACTGCCCTTTCAATGTTTCCTTTGTTTCCTCGAATTTTTATGTTTTATTTTATGTTATGTGTAACAAGCTAGACCTGATTCACATGTCACATGTGGGAGGTCTCCCTCTCCCTTATCAACACTATAGAGCGTGACACGAGTGATGACCTTATTAGGTTTTTGATAATAGATCTTAGGTAAGTTTTGGGGTCTAGAATTGCATGTAGTCGAATCTGACTTTGTGAAACTTTGTGATTTAAAGCTTTTAATATAGTTTTGTCACCCAAACTCAAAATCAAGACTTTGAGATGAAATCTAAATTCAGTTACTGTTCGAACCAATCTTTTCCCCTTGGGGCTAGCCACACCTAACATGAATCCTGGACCAGCATCCGCCAGCAGCAATCATCATTAACAACCCATTTTTCTTTGCACTATCATCCCCTTTTGCAACTTTAATGATTGATAATTTGATTTGATACTCTACTACAATTTACTTACCTTTTTATTTTCCTTTTTCCCTTATCCTTCAAGAAAATCTTATTGATATAATCACCTACTTCATTATGTTTGCTCATAAGATAAGCTTCACTCATGATATTTACATAATAATAATAAGTAACAGCATCCAGTAGTATCAATTATATTCCTTCTAGACTTATCAACATACCTTTTGAAAATACCAATATAATTAGTAATTAAGTAGTCCTTAATCTCTTCAAAAATGGACCACATGGCCTAATTAAAATGCAATCCTCTACTTGCACGACTTATATCCTATATGAATGCGAATTCAGTAAACAATAAACAGCAAAGTGTCAAAAACATTGGGCCATCTTGTCGTTTATCTTTGTGATAAATTAAAGAAGGACTTTTCCTTTTATTATACCTATTTGTATTTATATTTATATTCCATGGTCCTTTTTTTAATTTAAGAATTAACCTAGAACTAAGCAAGATAAGATATAACATCACATGAAAGGAGTTAAGTGTGGAAATTTCCTAAGTTGATGATGAGTCACTTTGGTAGGCATCACTGTATCTGACTTAAAGTGAGGTATCAAACGAAGAAAATGATGTATTTATTTAATTATTTTCAGGATTATGGTCTACAATTATTTTTATTCCGCACACCGTATTTAGTTGATCTGGACCGTGAAAACGTTGGACGTGTTCTAAAGATAGACTCAATTAAGAGCGGTGATGCTTGGAGAGGGATGGACGTCCTAGTTTTCAACACGTGGCATTGGTGGACCCACACTGGAAATGCACAACCGTACGATCGTATATCCTTAACATCATATAATTTCATAATCAATTTAGTTATTACTAATATTGTGTTAATTGAAATTTGAATATTCAGGTGGGATTATATTCAAGAGGGGAACAAGTTGTACAAAGACATGAACCGTTTCATTTTATTCTACAAAGGCTTAACAACTTGGGCTAGATGGGTTAATATCAACGTTAATCCAGCACAAACCAAAGTCTTCTTTTTGGGAATTTCTCCTGTCCATTATGAGTAAGTTATATATATATATATATATATAATACAATGTAACATTTTATGCTAATAGATTGATGATTATATTTGGTAAAATAATTATAGGGGAAGAGATTGGAACGAACCAGCAAGATCATGCATGAGTGAGAAAGAACCATTCTTTGGTTTAAAATACCCAGGAGGGACACCAATGGCATGGGTTATTGTAAACAAGGTATTGAACAGAATAAAGAAGCCAGTAACATTCTTAGATGTAACAACACTGTCACAATACAGAAAAGATGCACATCCTGAAGGATACAGTGGAGTTATGCCAACAGATTGTAGTCATTGGTGTCTTCCTGGACTTCCTGATACTTGGAATGTGCTTCTTCATGCACAACTTTTTAATTAATTCATTATTTGTGTCTTAGATTCAATATTGATTTTAGTAAGGGAAAACCCATTGTTTTCTACTTTAGGACATATATTTTATTTAATTATATTTGCTATTTTGGATTATTGGAATTGGATAATAAAAGAGTTTTATGCTCTAACTTGTAAATTTTTATATTTATTAATTTGGCAGAAATTAACCTGTCTTCATTGTATGTAATTTGTATTAAATACCCCTCTCTTTTGAATATTGAAAAGTATTTGCAAAGAAGTTTCTGTTGGAATAAAGTTCTGTTGGATCGTTGTCAATTCAAAGAATTTTATTTTCATACCCCCACCCTTTCCCCTCATACCCCCCACACAATTTCATAATCCCAAAATGTCCTTTTGAAAACAAATTTTTCTTTTAAAATAAATCGTATATACGTTTTGAGGATGTATATCGATGGCTATTTTATGTCAATTGTATATACGTCTCAAAGCGTATATACGATGGCTACTTTATTTTTAAATAATTTGTTTTAATTTTTTTAAAATGTTATAACAAGGCTACTAAAAATTCGTTAAAGAGTCAAAACTAATCTAAAAAATTATGAAAACACCACTAAAAATCTAACAAAACCAAAATAAGGCTATGCAAATTTTTTTAGATTTTACGGAGACTATGAAAAATTATAAAAATTCCTAAAAAATAATGCTTGATGGAATTTGGGATTTTGAGTAGTAGTAAAGTAAGAAGTCGACACAGGAGTCATGATTATTGATTTTTTTGGATTTAATGGTGTGGTTTCATTACGATCGGAGTAGGTTGCCCGGCAGATTTTTAGCCTAAATTATTCGTTCGGCGTATAACGTCGTCGCGTGTTAACAAACTACACACTAAACCTATTTTCGGGCCTAAGTTATTCATCTCTAATTTATCTACATTAAAAATATATAATTTTAATTTTTTCTAATTTATTTGACTAAAACAAAACATAATATAGGGTCATATATACACTTTTTTGTCGTATATACGTCATCGTATATACCATTTGAAGTGTATATCTGACACCTAATTACATCGTATATACCCCACTGCGGGCGTATATACGATTGGCTCACCATTTCACCAATCGTATATCGTCTCAAAGCGTATATCGATGGTAAAATTAAGTGTCGTATATATGTTCAATGAACATATATACGAGTGGTATAATTTTTTTATTTAAAAAAGAGTATTTTAGGATTTCACTATTATTATGTAGGGATATAAAGGGATATGGTTGGGGTATGAAAAAAAAACACCCTTTTTTCATCTTAAGAATCAAATAGTAGAGAATATGTTCCCTTTTTGCAAACTTGTGTGGTATATAAGCGTTGTCTGTTCGCTTTAAGTTATACTCATTCCCGTCTCTATTATAATAAAGTTTTGATATATATATATATATATATATATATATATATATATATATATATATATATATATATATATATCATAACTATATTAATTCATAAGTTTGTCTACGTGGATGCGCATTTCTAAATAATTACATGGCATCCATATAAATATCTCATCGTGTGGATGATAGGGTAATTACACATATGGTAATTACACATATAAATTCATATGGACTTACCAAAAATGATACGGTGAGGTTCAACTTTGCGCAGACGGGAATGAGTATAACTTACATGGCATATGATACAAATTTGTTTGAAGAAGTGCGTTTAACCAACTTACCTTTGTGCAAACTATGTGTAATTACCTATGTGTAATTACCCTATTGCCAACAACTTGTGTGGAATATGATACAAATTTGTTTGAAGAAGTGCGTTTAACCAACTAAGCTGCTGCTACACTATGCTATAATTCATACTAAATATATTATACTTAATGTAATGTTAATATATATCCTATATTATTCAACTTTGCGAGTTGCGACCAGTAAAAAAATGTTTAATTTTAACAATACCATTATTAAAACACTTGATCCTTTTAAAATATTTGTTACTTTTAATAGGTTAAAACAAAATATATTTTAAAACTTATGTTTAAGTGTCTATCTTAGACTATAAAATCAAAAATAAGATTAAAAATAATTTTTGGGGCATTTTTAAGGTATGAAACTCGTGCAATAAGGGACTATATTTATGGATAAAATCATAAAGTAGATATTATTTAACTAAGGGACTATATTTGTACACTGTTAGCAAAAGGTAAAATAGAGAAAAAAATTCACATTCTTTGGACCAACATCATTTTTTTGTTGCCTTGGCTTCACCTTTTATATAAGCGGTTACTGTTATGATAAGTTGAGTTCGTGTAAGCATAACTTCATTCATAAAATTTGTGATATTAAATCGACCTAATACAATCTTTCTTTGCGGGTAGTTTTTGAATAAGAGTAAGCTCAAGCTATACTAAATAATAGAGTGAATGATCCATTACAAGTCACCGGAACATTTGGTGCTTGATTCACGAAAGAGGGCGATCGATCTTCTTAATTTGGCAATCTGAATTTTTACTTTGAGTATTATTGATGGGGTCTTTTAACAATATTTTGTAAAACAATGAGTATTATTTAGTCTTGTTTCTTTGGGATTTTAGTACCTATATTTCACTCATCTCACTTAATACGCACAATTTAAGTGTTCCAATGTGTGGTTTTAGTTCAATCACCATTGGGTAGTGTGTGAGTGACCTATTTCTTACATAGTCTTTAACTAAGATACATAATATTTCCTATTCATTGAACAAATTTATGTGTTTTATAATAATACTTCTTTGGTGAGAATAAGTTTTTGCTAATACTTATAGTAATATTCATATAACGAAATATCTAAATGGCATTATCTTATATCAATTTTGTATTTTATATTTCTTTCCATAACTATATTGTTTAGTAACACATTAACAAATTTTAAAATCCCAATATTTTTTATTAGTAAAAGACTTCATTGATTTTTAAATTTATAAATTGGAATTTATTAAAACTTTTACTCTAATCAAAGCTAATATGATTTTACAAAGATTAACTTGACAGTAAAAAATTCTTAAAATATATTGTCCAAATGATTTCCAATAAGAAAACACATATTCTCACAACAACTTAATTCTCTAATAACATACTCCATTTTACAATAATTCAATTAGTATATAAAAAACATACTCCATTATAATTCAAATTAATTCTCCAATAACATAGTCTATTTGACAAAACAACTTTCATGCAGTCAAAGTTGCCGCTAAAGATAAATCTAAAATTCAAATTTTCTGTACTTCTTTTCTTATCTTAGCTTCACAATCACTTACGATGAACCTAACCTATACTACACATACGATGTTATATATATATATATATATATATATATATATATATATATATATATATATATATATATATATATATATATACACACACACACACATAAGCATATCTATCTATTATAATTAATTTTAATTCATAATAGGTTTATTTACCGTTATGTACAAATAATTTTTTACGTCAGATAACACACTAAAATATCAAATTGACTATTTTTTCTCCTAAAGAAAACTAAAAAATTTAAGTTAGGAATGAGATGTATACCCGAGCTGTCACGGGAGATACATACTAGTATATATATATGGTCAATAATATTGACCCGGATATAATATTTATTCAATGAACTTAAAACAGTAAAATTTTCTTATAATAAAGACCAAAGGGAGTAAGAAGCATCGAATAAGGCATCAACAATAAAAGTTTATTAATTTGGCATTCACAATTAGTTTAAAACTTGATTATTTTAATGTTGATCTCTAAGAAACCATTGCAAATTTATTGATAATCGTAATTCGATCCTCTACACCTTTGCACACCTACTGTGAGAAATTTTAAGGGTGAGAAAATAAATAAATAATAGAAAAATAATTAAGAGAGGATTGGAGAATTAAGAGAGATAGATTTGTTGGAGAGAAATTTGCAGAGAGAAGCGTGATGAGGATCTAGGTCCTTAATAATCCAAAATTTATCTTTCAACGAGATAATAAAAATTTAAAATATACATTGTCGAAGTAAATTTCTAGAGATAGTTTGCGAGAAGAGAATACTTAGAGCAATAGGGGATCAACTTACTTGACCGAAAATAAAGTTGGGATTAGTTTATGTATCAGTGATCACTTGAGGAACTTCATTCGAGCCAAAACTCAGCTGGTTTACCCCAATGAGTGATGCATGTACTTTTGGGTGAAACTTTGGGCTTGCATCGGCTATCAATTGGGTTCGTGAATTGGGTTTTAAGGATGTTATTTGTGATGGGCCGCGAAGATAGTAGTTGATGCTTTTAATTCTAGCAAAGTAGAAATTTACAGAAATTTGGTTGTTTAATTTTTATACTGTAAGACTTTGTTTTCTTTTTTTAGCAAAAATCCTCATGTAGAATTCATTAGGAGGAATGTTAATAAGATTGCCTTTGTGTGTTTATTGTTAAAAAAACTAACTTCAACAAACTATTTAAAAAATGGGCTGACCAATTTACCAAATTGCACTTTTAATTTTTGCTTCATTAAGGAAAAATTCGGAAATTTATTATTATTATTATTATTATTATTATTATTATTATTATATCTCATATATTCTTTTTATAGGTCCCACTTTCCAAATCATCTTTTAAACATTTTTACCTCACATTTAAAACTAACTTTTATAGAAAAAAAAGTTTTAGGCCGTGAGAATAGTGGCATACTTCTAGTGTATAGAAAAAAAAGTGTGCAAATAGCAACCATGAGAATAGTCATAATTTATCATGGGCTTACAAGTTTTAGGCCGTTTTAGTAGTAGATGTCTTGACCAAAAAAATAAAATAAATAGTAGATGCTACCAAAAAAGAAAAGAAATAGTAGATGCTAATGTGCCCATCAAGAGGCGTAGTTTTTTGGGTTTTGATTTTCCTGCCCCCACTTCTAGCACCCTATTCGAACCTACGATTGCTTACGTTAGATTAATTAAGATCAACGTCTATAATTATCTTTGGTCCCTAAAAACTCGGAGCTATTTCGCCACGACCTCACTAGTACGGGTTAGTGGAGTAACCCCTGACTTTTATTGACCTTAACCACTTCAATATTGTGTCTATGTGCATTGCATTCTTGCGCTCCAAGCAAGTATTAGAGCCTTAGCTACAATCTCCCTTGGCCAAGCTACTTTATCGGCCTTTGGCTGTTGGTGCCTTAGCCAGAGTTGCCTTGTAATGGAACTCCCTCCAAGCCAGAGCCTCAACTTTCCTCGGTACATTACTTTTCCTACTCGGTGTCTCGAGGCTTTACTTAGTATATTCCCATTTTTGACCCAGAGCTTGGAAACATTACTATATCCATAGCAAGTACCCGTGTTATCCATTGTCTTTATAACATTACTATATCCATATAACAAGCACCCGTGTTAACAGACTGATATTGTTGCACATCCCTGTGGTTCTCCCACGGTCTCGATAGGACTTCGTCGGGTCGCAAGGCATCTAACTTCCTCTGGAAATGTATAAGTTTAAGACTATCATTATTTTTATTATATTATTAAGCCACCTCGACATAGGGCAATAGAGAGAGAATGTAATGTATAGGAGAAAAGGGTGCCAATAGCATGTGTAAGAATCTATGAAGCTTGGGATCACGGGATACGTGCGATCACGACCACGATCACGTGGATCTGGGAAAATTTTGAAAATCAAGATCACGATCTGGCGAGGATACTTCAATAAAAATTTAATTAAAATTTAAAAATATAAAACATAAAGATTCTTGTGATCAAAATAAGTAAGGATAGTACCAAAGAGGTTGAGTGCAAGTGGTAACTAGACTTGAATCCCACTCTCGAGGTCCGGGTTCAAATTTTGGGTGTGACAAAAAACTCTATTGGGAGGAGAGAGAACCACGCGGTAGGCAAAGTCAGTACTTGTGGCGGTCGGAGTTCACTGTGTAGATTTGTCATCGACAAAGTCTGTGAAAAAGCGTGCACCGATGACATGGTAACCCGAAAAATAAGTAAGCATAATTAAATGTTTTTCTGTTGAGATAATTCAAACACCAACGAGAATTAGTTATAACAATTTGTAACTAACAATTAGTTACAACAGCCTATAACTACTTTTAACTTCCTATATTCTAAATACCTAGTTTCTAGCACTTGTATATATATATGCGAAGCAATTGTAAATAGACAGATATACACACAATTTGAGAAATAAAGTTTTTCTGATTTTAAAGTCTTCATTTCTTTGTTCTTCATCTTACGGTTTTCTTCTCTAAGTTTTCTTCAAGGTTCTTTGTGTTTTGTGAGAGGTACCTCGCAAGGAAGAACAAACCAGTTAGGGTTTAGTTCTAAACACAGTAAAGAAAGGGTAAGAAAAGAGAGATTCAAGAGAGTGAAGAGGTTTACCTTTGTGTATCTACGGTATTGTGAGAACCTTCAAGGGTGAAGGTTCGGTTACATCCAGTACTTGCAGAAGGTCATGCAAGAGAAAAAATCAACAACAAATTAGGGTTTTGTTGTTGTATTTGAAATCAGTGAGAAAAGTAAAAGAAAGAAGAGTGCTTTTACCTTTATGGCTCAATCTTCATCGTGGTGCTCCTGGGCTTCAGAATCATCAAGATAGGAAATTAGGGTTTGATCCAGGTTGGTCATAACTAAGTTTTTCTTGAGGGGTTTTGTAGAGGAGGAGCCGATCTTTCCATTGGTGGTGTTTGTTCGTGGATTAGAGGTGAGTTGCTGGGTTTCAAAGGAAACCCTAGCAGAGCTCGGAGAAGACGAAGAGGTGAAGGTGGAGACCTCGGCTTCATTAGAGAGAGAGAGTGAGTAAAAACTAAGGTTGTCACTCTTTTAGTTCTTTGAAAGGCGTGTTTTGAAATTTGGGCCTTCGTTCAATGAGTGTTGGTCAGTTACTATTTGCACCACGCAAATTCTGACAATACAACCCCTGTTAGTAACAATAAAGAAAAGCATAAATGGAGTAAAAATTCTACATGGTATCATCAGAGCTCGAGAACATTGCAGGAAAAAGGACAATTCTTTAAACTCTAAACTTCTAAATTTACATTCTTTAAGCTTTCTTTATCTGTTTTCACTACCACAGTAGCTTCATTTGTGTAGTTTGTGTGTTACTAACAAGTTTTGTGAAGTGTGTGCGAGATGCACATAAGGAAATGAACCCTAGCTTTGGCACTCAAAGTGCTGTTTTGTGAGGAATCAAGCTGGGACGGATGGAGTCACGGATGAAATCGGTATTTGGGTGTCGAGGGTATTAAAGATTGTGAAGGAAGGGTTGAAAGAACCTCGTCACTCATCTGCTTTGAGAGAAGAAAGGAAGCAGTATGAAGAAGATGAGATGAAGGACTATAAAGCACTTCATCTTATCCAAATTGGGTTAGATGACTCAAATTTTGATAGGATAAGGGATGTGGAAAGTGCCAAGAAGGCATGGGACATTCTGGACTCCTACTACAATGGTGCTTTTGAAGCAGCAGCAAGAAAAACTACAGAGCCCTCAAGGCTCGGTATGAAGCCTTAAAGATGAGGGTGATGAGAACATCATCACCTATTTTGTGAGTGAAGAAAATCACTAATGCCATGGCCCGAATAGTGAAACCTTAAAGGATGAAGATATTTGCAGAAAAATACTGAGATCTCTAACAAAAAAATTTTATGTTGCAGTGAACGGGCTAGAAGATACCTGCAAGGTGGAGGATCTTAAGGTGGAGCAACTTCAAAGTCGACTAGAAGCTAAAGAGATAAGGTTGAATCTGCAGTGAAGATTGAGATGAAGGCAGTCAAGCTTTCTTCATTCCTTAAAAGGTAAGAAAGGAGGAAGGGAAGGGTGGCGTAAAGCAACCCAGCAAAAATAATGGGCCTAAAGGTAAGCCCCAAGGTAAGTTTTCTAAAGGAAACTCATCTAATAAGCCTAGTAATGATGCTAGCAGTTCAAAAAAGGATAAATCACACATTCAATGTTACAAATGTGAAAAGTATAGTCCTTATGCAAGTGATTCTTTGGTCTAAGAAAAATAATAAGGGCAAAGAATGAGAAAAAGGGCCAATGTGGCCAAAGAAGACTGAGTCGATTTAACTTGATGAGTGTTTAGTCTTTATAATGAGATGATCCTATTCCTATGTCTAAAATTGAACCTAAAAGGAAATTAGTATAACTAATGTAGAACTAGAAGTAGGATCGAGAATTTGTTGTGTTTGCTATAACTACCGGTGATGGAAAAACCATCAATTTGAGATTTGGTATTTAGACCCGGGGTGCTCAAATCACATGGTGGTAACAAGGAGTGGGTGATTGATTTTGATCTAGCAAGAGGACCCTTATCGGTGTGCGGCAATAAAGTAATTACTACAGAAGGTATGGGCAACATTACATTTAAAAGATAGGATGGTAAGGCGGTTTTGATTCAAAATGTTTTTATGTCACAGTGTGTGCTCTGTCGATTAGTTTAGGTCAATTACTTGAAAAAGGTTTTCTATTGTAATGAGGACCTAAAACTAAAGTTATATGATCTGAAAATAAGCTTCTATTGACCACACCTTTGCAAAAAGCAGAACTTTCAAGACTAGTATTTGCTCTTGAGGCAAGGTGCACGAGTGCGATTACTAGTTACGAGAAAGTTGTTTATGGCATAAAGGCTTAGGCACCTAAACTACAAAAGCTTGACAAACCTAAGTACTAAGAGTCTAGTAATGGGTTTGCCTAAAATAGAGGCCCCAAATGAAGTGTGTACAACATGTGTCTTCTAAATGGCTTGACTAGGAAGAGTTTTCAAAAGAGTTGCAAGGCGGATCAAAGGATCTGCTTTGCATGTTGTATCTGGTGACAATTGTGGTCCCTTTGATGTTTTATCACTAGGTGGTAATAAATACTTTATTTCTTTTGTAGATGAGTACTCAAGAAAAATGTGGATCTATCTAATAAAGACTAAGGAGAGGCCACAGCAATTTTCAAAAAGTTTGAGGACATGGCGAGAGAAAGGCGAGGCGACGAGAAATTAAAAATTCTAAGGGGCGATGGAGGAGGTGAATACACCTCAAAAGACTTTGAGGAGTATTGCACTAGCAGGGGCATCATTCATGAGGTTACATCCCCTTATACTCCACAACACAATGGTGTTGCGAAAGGAGAAAGCAGGCTATTCTAGACATGGCGGATCTATGCTCGAAGCAGAAAGGACTACTAGAAGCTATGGGGTGAAGCTATTACTACAACAACCTACATTCTCAATAGGTGTCAACAAAGAAACTTGAAGACAAAGTTCTAAAGAGGTTTGGGCGGTGACAAACCAAATGTCGATCACCTTAAGGTATTTGGCTCACTAACCTATAGCCACATGCACGATCTAAGAGAAACAAAGCTTGAAGACAAAAGCAAGCCTTTGATTCTAGTTGGATATCACCACTATGGGTTCCTACAGATTATACAACCCTACAAGTGGTAAGATTGAAGTCTCACAGGGATGTCACGGTCACAGAGGAGGAACAATGGGTTTGGGATGAACCCTGACAAGTAATCTCGGTACTTATTGGCAACTCGAAACTATTGGTGGCAGAAATGAAGTACCTCGGCAAAGTGAAGAAGAGGATACTTGGTGATGAGAAGGTGTTCCTCAAGAAGAAGAACCCTGCGATGCGATTCTGATTGCCTAATGGTCAAGTTGCGGTTAGACCACAAAGACTACAGAAGAACTCGAGGAACTGCGGACTATGAAGTTATAAATGATGATGAAGTAAATGAGGAAGGTGACCTCATTCATTTTGCAATGCTAGCGGATCACGAGAACACTGTAAACTACTTAGAAGCATTAAAATCTAAAGAGTGGAAGGATGCTATGCTAGAGGAGGTTAAGTCCATAGAAAAAAATGGAACATGGACCCTAACTACTTTACTAAAGGCAAGAAGGCCATTAGTGTAAAATGGGTGTTCAAAGTCAAGCTAGATCCTAATGGCAAGGTAACTAAGTATAAGGCCGGACTTGTGGCAAGGGGTTTCGACAAAAGGAAGGCCTAGACTACCTTTGAAGTGTTCTCACGATGCAAACACATGAGACTATCGGGTTAGTCTTTGCCATTGCTTGTAATAGAGGGTGGGAATTGTATCACCTTGATGTAAAATCTGCATTCCTTAATGGACCACTAGAGAGCGGTTTACATTGAGCGGACCCCAGTTTTGAGACTAAAGGTAAGAAAACTATGTCTATCATCTACCTGAGGCTCTCTACGGGTTAAAGCAAGCTCTAGGGCATGGAATAAATGTATTGACAAGTTTTTCACGAGAAAATGGGTTTAATAAATGTGGTTGAGAATATGGTGTCTACACAAAGGTACTCTACAAAGCGTATTTCACGATTATATGTCTCTATGTTGATGACATGCTTATGGCAGCAATTGTGCAAAAGAAATTGCCAAGTTCAAGCGATCTATGAAACTAAATTTGAAATAGCCGGACCTTGGAAGGTTGTCATATTTTTGGGAATGGAATTCCTAAGAACTCGAGATGGGATAATTTTGCATCGGTCCAAATACACTAAGGAGGTATTGGCGGTTGAAATGGAGGATTGTAATCCTGCCAAGACACCGCGAGAAGGTAATCTAAACACAAACAACTAAGGAGGACACTAGTGAAGTGAATCCTACGAGAATATAGGCGGATGATAGGGTCCTTAAGGTACTTATGTCACGGCGGGCGGATATTACGTATGCTACGGGGGTGTGGCGAGTTTATGAATAAACCACTCAAGGTCCACTATTGGGCTACTCAAAGGATACTTAGGTATCTACGTACAAGGTACTTTGCATTATGGCATTTGGTTTCCTAAAGGAAATGGTGAAACTAACACTCTATTGCTAGGTTACAGTTAGTGGTGTGGAGATAAAATTGAGAGGAAAAGTACCTCTGGGTTTTGTTTAAGTTCTAGGGGCACCTATATCACGGAGTTCAAAGAAACAACCGGTTGTGGCTCTGTCCTCTGTGAGCGAGTATGTATTGACTAGCGATCTTTGCATGCCAAAGCTGCTTGCCTTGAAACAACTTGCTAAGTGAGCTATTGGTTGAGTTGAATCAACCACCTACTATCTAATTGACAACAAATGCACCTGAGCCTCGCTAAAAACCACTGTGGCTCATGGCGAGAACCAAACATATTGAAACTAGGTACCACTACTTGAGGGACCAAGTATCTAAGGGAAAATTGCGGGTTAGTCTTGTCTACCAAGGACCAAGTGGCGAACATTTTTACTAAAGCTCTCAAAGGAGACTCGTTTGCTAAGCTAAGGAGGGAATTAGGAGTAATTTCATTCAAGTGTAATGAATGATTACTCTACTAAAAGTCGACTTTGGAGCCTTGTTCCAAAGGTTATTTTTAAGGCTATACGAGGGCTTGTCTTGGGTTTTATCTTTCTTATTAGCTTAGCTCTGTTCTAATGTTTTACTCAACCTAAGTGTTTGAATTATGGGAGGGTGTTGAGATAATTCAAACACCAATGAGAATTAGTTATGACAGTTGTAACTAACAATTAGTTACAACCGCCCTATAACTACTTTTAACTTCCTATATTCTAAATACCTAGTTTCTAGCACTTGTATATATATACGAAGCAATTGTAAATAGACAGATATACACAATTTCTGAGAAATAAAGTTTTTCTGATTTTAAAGTCTTCATTTCTTTGTTCTTCATCTTACAGTTTTCTTCTCTAAGTTTTCTTCAAGGTTCTTTTGTGTTTTGTGAGAGGTACCTCGCAAGGAAGAACAAACCGATTAGGGTTTAGTTCTAAACCACGATAAAGAAAGGGTAAGAAAAGAGAGATTCAAGAGAGTGAAGAGGTTTACCTTTGTGTATCTACGGTATTGTGAGAACCTTCAAGGAAGGTTCGGTTACATCCAGTACTTGCAGAAGGTCATGCAAGAGCAAAAATCAACAACAAATTAGGGTTTTGTTGTTGTATTTCAGAATCAGCAGAAAAGTAAAAGAAAGAAGAGTGCTTTTACCTTTAACAGCTCCAATCTTCATCGTGGTGCTCCTGGGCTTCAGAATCATCAAGATAGGAAATTAGGGTTTGATCCAGGTTGGTCATAACTAAGTTTTTCTTGAGGGGTTTTGTAGAGGAGGAGCCGATCTTTCCATTGGTGGTGTTTGTTCGTGGATTAGAGGTGAGTTCTTTGGGTTTCAAAGGAACCCTAGCGAGCTCGGAGAAGGCGAAGAGGTGAAGGTGGAGACCTCGAAACAGACTAGAGAGAGAGTGAGTAAAAACTAAGGTTGTCACTCTTTTAGTTCTTTGAAAGGCGTGTTTTGGGGTGGGCGCCGTTCAATGATGTTGGTCAGTTACTATTTGCACCACCACGCAAATTACAGCAATACAACCCCTGTTAGTAACAATAAAGAAAAGCATAAATGGAGTAAAAATTCTACATTTTCTCCACCCATTTTAAAATATATTTTTCCTCCTACGAACATGTCACAAAAGATATACAATTTACTATTCAAGTTAGAATATAGCAAAAAACAACACCATAAGTCATATCCAAAAGAAGTTTAAGCTTTATAGAATTGCCTACTATTAACTACTTAACACTAATTGTGTCATTCCCCCTCCTCCATATCCATCATCAAAAAATAACATAGCTTCCAACTCTCTGGTGTTCATCAATAGATATCTCTGCTAATTCAATTCTAACACCATCAAGTGGATCATGTGCATCTCCACTAACGTCCCACATATTTGTCTCTCCTTTGCCATATCCTTCTTCTTTTCTAGAAAAAAGACGAAGATTAGTATGCACATAACTTGTGCCCTTTTTGGATCCATTTTATTTCTCTTTAAATAATGAACAAAAGAGTAAATATCTTATTGTTTTTTGATTTAAAAATAAATATAAAATCTAGGATACTCCCAGGATACGTATCCGGTAAGTATTCGACAAGTATCCTGTAAGTATCTGGACTTTTTTTATTTAAAAATAAATATAAATTCTAGGATACTCCCGAATCACGTATCGGAAGTATCAGGCACGTGTCGATGTCAGTGCGTATCGGATGCAGTGCGTGACCTATTTTGAAGTATAGGGGATAGGTAAGAATAATCCTCATCTTCTAATGAAACTAGAAAATAAACCCACATTCTCCTAGTAAAATCATCTATGAATGTGAGAATGTACCCGCCGTCTTTGATGGATTCAGGGTTGATTGGTCAACATACATCTTTGATGCTCTCCAATGGTTTTTCTTTGCTATTGCTTCCATGTGTTGCTTTCTTGCCATTCAATCAGCACACACACGATCTCACTCTTGTATCTTAGGCAAGCCAGTGACCATTTCCTTTTGCATCAGACTCTTTAAGCCCTTGAGCTCGGTGCTCGTATACGCAATGCGAGGTGAGATTCATCCTCAGCGATAACTTGCAAGTAAGAAGCCTCTACTGTGATAGCAATAATGGGAAACAACTTGTTGGAGCCCATTTATGAAGCATATCAATAGCCTTTTCTCCTTATGATATGCCATGCACATATAATCTTCAAAGACTACATTTGAGCCACTTTGTGTTATGGCGACCGACACTTAACAAATTGTTCTTTAGTGCGGGATGTGATACACACCTAGTTATCACTTGAACAAAACCATTTATTCCAAGTTTCACACTTCATTTTCCCACGACCTTCATCATTGTATCTCCCAATCTAATTGGGGAGACTTACCAAAGGATGATGAACAATGTTTTCAAGTCTCAAATCGGTCGGATGTTGGAAGTATACATGGATGACATGATCGTCAAGACCAAGTCAGTGTAGACCACACTTAGATTTTGTGAGTGTTTGTCGAAGTCCAAACACAATATGAGACTCATCCCAAAGAAATGCGCCTCGAGCAGAAAAATCCCTAGCGTCTACTTGGCCAGCGCGAAATTCTGACCAACCAGGACAAATGCAAGCGGTGGCCAGAGATGAGGCTTTCGACCCAGAAGGAAATCTAGAAACTCAGGGATGATTATCGCTATATCACACATTTTGCATAACAGGCAGAAAATGGATCCCTGCCTTTCTTCAAGCTGCTCAAGAAAGGTTTAGAGTTTGAGTGGACCGAAGAGTGTGAAACAAGCTTTAACTCAACTCAAATTCTTGATTGTAAAAAAATTGCATTGAAAGTTGGACCCTTTGAATTCTAGGTTGCTGTATAAAGATGTTGTCTACAAAACAATTGTCATGTGAATATCTCTAAAAAATTGCTCACCCATTTGTAAATCCACCTTCTTGTTCTCTCTTCCATCGGCAACTTTAGTACCTCAAATTGAATCTCAAGATTATTGTTTGCGATCTCGCAAAATTTTCACTATTCTTTCTAACTTCAAGTGTAAGAACCTGAAATCCCTTTCAGAATAATTTACCCAGAATTGTCTCAAAAGTGGGAACGAATTGCCACCGAATGGAAACAGAAAAAGAAGAAAGAGGAAAATACATAAGGCAACACACTAGAGCAAGATGAATGTTAATTAAAGCAAATATCATCCTAAATTGCCGCAGAAACACCAAAATCTGGCGAGTCCATGGCAAGCCACGACGTCGCCGCCTCCTATGTGGCAAGGAAAAGTTTGTAGATAGAACACCATTAGTGGAGCTCCGCTGCAGCTCCGTCAAAACCCCTCTTACGGGTTATTAAAAAGCAAACAAATTGATTTAAGACAGGCAAATTAACAATAAGATACCAATCGGTAGTCCTGAAATGGTTATAAAGACTATTATCAAGAGTGTTTTGAAATTATTGTAATATTATTTTTACCTTTTGTTCTCAATTCAAAAAGTATTCTTCCCACTTTACAAAACTGCAGCCGATATGCTGGAAGCTATTCTGAAGTAATCAAAGTTAAAATTTGAACTACAATTAGAATGAATCAATCAAGTATGATTTAAAGCAATCAAGAGCAAATAGAAATCACGAAGGAGTGACTTCAAAGAGTCACAAAGTACACCAAAAAGAACTTGGGTTAACAAAAATAAAAAACCCTGAGAAAATAAATGGATGGATCAACACCAAAGTGAAATTACCCTCACGAAAGATGATGGCAAAGAATATGACATTAGTAGAGTTCAAGCTCTACCTTAAAAACCACAACAGTCAACAAAATAGTGAGAGTTGAAGACAATCATATCAACAGCTAGTGCATTTTTTCTATATCAAAAATATGGATATGGATAACCACTTTGCCAATTCCTATATATGATACACTCAGATGCTCTCCAAACTAATCAGTCCATATAAACACAAGGGTGTTGCTTTTCCCACGCCCCCTCCTACTCAAAACACACCCATAAGAGAGTGAAATGACCAAAAAATCAGCCAAAACGTCTTTTTTTTAAAAAAATTTCACGTGTTCGAACACGGGCCTTCGAAAAAGTTCGAATGACATCGTTCGAGTGTGTTAAATTTTGACTTCACACCCTCTTGAGTGTTTTTCACTTGTTCGCATGAGGTCATGCAAACCTGTTCGCATGACCTTGTTCGAACCCGTTCGAACGACATCGTTCGAGTGTGTTAAATTTTGACTTCACACCCTCTTGGACGTTTTTCACCTGTTCGCATGAGGTCATGCAAACCTGTTCGAACAAGGTCGACTCCGTGAAAATCAAAAGGGGTACTCATGTATTCAGGTATCGACTCCGTGAATCTTTACCAGAAACTGGATAACACCGTGAAGAATAGTGTTTTTTTAAAGGCAAACATAGTATATAATATAACTGCTGAGCAGAAGGGGTACTCACCCATATACATGAGAAAAACCACCTCTAGAAAAGAAAGGAAAAAACAAAGGACAAAACTACCTCCTAGAAATACAATCCAAATGGTCTACAAACCATTCATAAAATAAACAAGTAGGAGAATTACCCCTAGCCTGGAACCATCTCCAGGATAAAGATAAAATTCGATCAAAGCATCCCTCCCTCAAGGTTGGAGCACCTCCACAAACATACAATTATTCCTTAGGTCCCGGATGAGGAAGATGAGTACCTGACCACAAATTCTTCCTCAGGCCTCGAACGCCATGACTTAACTTAACAATGAATTTAGGGTCAGCGAGACTGAGGTTCAAATTCTTCCTACTGTGTAATTGCATAATTCTATCATGAATTCTATCATATCAGATTTGAATTTAGGGTCAGTGAGGCGAGGTTCAAATTTCACATCTATGATCATCAAAGCATAACACAGTCCATTGAAGGCTATGGCTAAAGATTCATGTTGCCATTCACTTACTTGGTGCATTTAGGGACATGATTTTTGAGCGAGAACATCAAAATTTCACGAAATGCAAATGATAAAGGGTCAAGTGTAGCGATAGTATTTGAAAAATTATACGATATCAATTTGGATGAGCAACAAAACTAATCTTGAGAGGATCATGGATTCACCCAAGGTCAATCAAGAAGCTTATAATTTCTTTTTCCTTTCTAGTTTCTACACCTCTGTTCAAATCAAAGGCACTAAAATATGTAGACAATCCAATAAACACTAAAATAACAGGCTCAACATAGAAAATCACAACATCAACTCCAAACTCTAAAATAAACACTAAAATAACAGGCTCACTACAAACTTTCAATAACCTCTTTCGTATTTTTACTTTCCACAATAAAAGGAAATTGAATAGCAAAGCATAGAAAGTCACCAAAGTCTAGAAGTTTTGTCTTTAATGAGCACATACATTTCTAGGCATGGTATAAGATGGATTCATGCAAACTAATAATACACATTAATTGCCATTGCCATGCTGGAATTTCTGAAAAGATTTATGGAAATTGATGTAAATGAAGATGGCTGTCATCTCATAAAGCTTCTCGAAATCAAAAGGAACAATGAAGATCCACTCAATACTTCTCGAAATCAAAATGAACTGTTGTATTTTAAAAATTACTTGTTCAAGCATGACTAAAGTTTACATGGAAACATCTCCAAAAGCAGCTACTAGCTATGGACTTCCAATTAGATTATTGCCCGAGTCTACCACCATTTACTTAGGCAATTGTCAATGAATAAAATTCATAACATACGAAAAATAAAGGATAAGCAACAAAGCTAATCTTGAGAGTACCGTGGAATCATCCAAGGGTCTCTTTCAAATCAAAGCAACCACAAACAGTCTTATAGCTCTTTACATATGAAAAAGTTATTCAAAAGCTTTAAGGTTTTTGTAAGAAGTTAAATGAAATATAGCTTCTGAAAACTGAGATGCATGACTAATTTCAACTTATACAAGAAGCTATTATTTAAAAAAACTCAGTTACCGGAAGATCCACTCAATACTTCTTGTTCCAAACTCAGAATAATAATACACATTAATTTACGGGGGCTTATAGAAGACATCCATCACTGTTATACTGCCCAACCTTATGGTTTCTTAAACTGTCATGAATAAAAAAAAGGCTTAAATACGTTTTTGCCCCCTGCAAATAGGGGGTGTTTTGATTTTACCCCCTGCAAAAATTTTTTTTGTAAAAAACCCCTTGCAAATTCTAATATTTTGGCGTTAGTCCTTCTATTACTTAGGCATTATATTTAAAGCCTAGGTGTCACATAAAATACGATTTGGCAATTATTTATCATTTTGTTTTATTTCAATTCTTTGAATAGATAATTAGATAAGTTAAAGATTAAAAAAATTAAATTAATAGAAATTGAAAATAGAAAGCAGAGAGAAATAGAAACTTAGATTAGAGAGTGAGAGAAAGGAGGAGTTTACGGGTGAGAAGAAGAAAGCGAAGGAGCAGTGAGAAGAAGAAGAAAAGCGCAAGAGATAACAACGAAGGCGAACAATCGTGGGTTTTTAAGTGCGGCGAACACGAGGAAGCTCGATAAGTTTTTGCGATTTGATTGCTTGATTTGTTTGCGATTTTAGGTTAGGGGTTTTGTGATTTTAGGTTAGGGTTTTGCGATTTGCATGTTGTAATGGGTTTTGTTTGTTGTGTTTGGGTTAGAATAGAGATTTTCTTGCCATTTATGATTTTAGCATCAGAATCTCCTTATAGCAATAAAGAAAGCAAATAGGGAATAAGTTTACTGCTATTGAATTTCATACTTTAATATTTCCTCATAAATGTCTCATATATATCTTCTTCACTCTAATTTCTCTTTTGATTAATTTCTGTTTTTGTTAAATTATCCTTTGATTAACAATAGTTTTTGATAATTTTAGAGGAAGCCAAAGAAGCAGAACTGTTGGTGAAGAAAATCACATTTGTTGGTGTACAAAATGGTGTAGAGAATGCTGCTGTTGGTGAACAAAATGGTGTTGTTGGTGAATCAAATATTGTTGTTGGTGAACAAGTCCCAATTTCAGCTCCACAAGTCCATATTTCTGCACCACAAATATCAATTTCTGCAAAGGTATATTACTCTTTCCTATTGCTCTTAATAGTTACTAAATTAATCTCCACTCAATACTTATATTATTCATGTTTGTGAATAGGCAAGAGGAAGGCCTAAACAACCACTTAGACCCAAATTGCCAATCAAAAGGGACACATAAAGCGGCTTTGCACACATGCTGCCACTGCACATGTAAATGTGATTGCACATGCTGCCACTGCACATGTTGCCACTGTGCAAACTTCACTTGCTGCTGCTGATGGGGTAGATGATTATGGAGGTGACTTAACCCAAGACTCAGCAACAACAACAACATCTCCAGTGGTCATAGACAAACTGAACAAGACTCTACAAGGTGTTTCAAGGGTGGAGAAGAATGTTAAGTATATTGCTGCCAAGTACAAGTTGTTTCAAGATTAGGAGATTTAGTATTTTGTGATTGAGTGTATTTTGGAAATGTAATGATGTAGTGGCCTATGACTTTATCTTTTGGCCTATGACAGTGTATTTTGGAATTGTAATGGTCTATGACTTTATCTTTTGCCTTATGACAGTAGTATATTTTGGAAATGTTATGGCCTATGACTTTATCTTTTGGAAATGTAATGTAATGGCCTATGACAATATATTTTGGCCTATCACTTTATCTCCAATTATGTGTGTTTGCCATTCAATTAGTTGTGTTCAATTTATTGGTTGAACACTATCTTAAACTCTGTCTTCAAATTGTACACACAATGACTAAAGTCAAAAATTAGGAATTTGCAAGGATTTTTTTCTAAAAAAATCACATTGCAGGGTGTAAAACAAAAATACAACATATTTGCAGAGGGTAAAATCAAAATTTTAACCTTTAATTTCTACACCAAACTTTGTTCGCTTTGTGCTTCAACTTTAGTAGTAACCTAGAATAAAGAAAGAACCAAAATTTCATTACAGAACAACAACAGTAGCATTCAACAAGAATTTCATTAATAACTTCATTCATAGGTTACAAACACTAATCATATAAACCATAAACTACAATTACATGACATTAATTCCCCTTATTGAAAGCAACATACACAACAAACACAACTCATGAAACAATCAACAGAAATTGATGCCCTTGAGATCTAGAAATTGAAGCCCTTGAGATCTAGATGTTAAAAACCACAAGGACACACCGTGTCGTCTTACTGCGAATGGATGCATTTGATGAAGAAGCTGGAACCTTCGAGTGTGGGCATTCATGGAGAAAGTTAGAAGGAAAGAGAAGAAGAGAAGAAAGCAGAGGAAGAAGAAGGGGATTAGGTTTTTATAACACTTGGGATTAATTCTTGGCGTGGCGACCCATTGGGCAATTAAAATAAAAGAAAATGAAATATAAATGCCAAATCAGACCTCAGTTAAACACGTCACCTGTTTTTGTAACGGAGAAGTAACAGAAGGACCAAAGCCAAAAACGTGGAATTTGCAAGGGGTTTTTTACAAAAAATTTTTTTGCAGGGGGTAAAATCAAAACACCCCCTATTTGCAGGGGGCAAAAACGTATTTAAGCCTAAAAAAAATGCTAATTGCCAATATACTCTCATGAATAAAAAGGATGATATCATAAATGAATTTAGGGCAGCCGAGGTTCAAATCTTGAATTTCACATCCAAGATCATAAAGGCGCAATACCATAAACCCAGATCGAAGGCAACATTAAAGGCAACAACAAAGGCAACCACAGGAAGCAAAATCCGAAAACCTATCAAATAATCAGGACTCAATGATCAATTTCGTGAGGCAACAATTCAATAAGGCAACCACCAAAAGCAAAAACCAAAAACCTATCAAATAATCAGGGACTCAATGATCTTACTCTCAGGCAACAATTCAGTAAGGCAACATCAAAGGCAACAACCGGAAGCAAAAACAGAAAACCATCAAATATTCGGGACACAGTGATCATATTCTTGAGGCAACAATTTGATAAGGCAACATCGAACGCAACCACCGAAAGCAAAAACCAAAAACCTATCAAATAATCGAGACTCAATGATCGCATTCTCGAGGCAACAAATCAGTAAGGCAACATCGAAGGCAACCACCGAAAGCAAAAACCAAAAACCTATCAAACAAGCGGGACTCAATGATCGTATTCTCGAGGCAACAATTCAGTAAGGCAACATCAAAGGCAACCACCAAAAGCAAAAACCGAAAACCTATCAAATAATCAAGACTCAGTATCATAAAGCAACAGTTCAATTTTCCCATTCCAACCCAAACATCCAATACTCGAATGATTGGGACATCGAGTTTTCGAATAGGGCTCCATGATTTTACAATATGCAACAAATAAAGGGTCGGAAAAGGAAAAAGAGGTGTGGAAGCGATAAATCCCTCAAATTACAAGAAATCAATTTCAGACGAGCAACAAAGCTAATCTTGAGAGGATAATGGAATCACCCAAGGGTCCAATCAAGAAGCTTGTATTATATCAGAGTAAGAACACATTTCAACAACATATATGAATTCTATAGTTCAGATATAATTAACTACATACAGATTCTATATAATCTGGTATTGATAATATATAGAACGACTTTATACTTCTTAATATAACAAATAAGCAAACGAAATCGTATGTGGCATGACATGCAATGTACGTCATCGTATTGATAAATTCGAATGTCTATCAAAAACCAAAATTTCATCAAAATTATCATGACTTAAAGGCAACTGCTGAGGTAATAATTCTGTGCAAATCTAGGTAATCTTTTCAAGCAAATGGATGTAACTTACCATAAATTTAAGCTCATGGCAAAACCTGCTTGGTTTCTATGTCTTCAATTACTCAACCATTAGGGTAACTGCTCCCTTGTGGACATCGAGACTTTTAACTTCAGACAACCTCCATCCTTAAATAGCCATAAGTAGAAAAGGCATGATTTTTTCCACTCGCATAAGCACCAACACTTTGGAACTTGCAGAGTCAATCTGGTAGGCATTTAATGGAATGTAATCTTAAGTTATGATCAAGGATACATATGAGGTTATCAAATGAATATATGGCCTAGAAGATTCCACAAAGAGATATATGTCTAATCCATGTTTGAAGCCACGTCTAAGTTGGTTCTAGATGGATTTTGAATGGAAAAAAAAGTAACATTGTTTGCTTCCAGTATAATTTTGAGCAAAGACATTGCAGACATAACTTTATACAACTAGCTGCATAGGTATCTCCTCAACCCTCATATAACATAAAAAGGAGAGCAATAAAGGATAAGACAAAACCATACCAGTATTCTCAATACAAATTTCCACTTCTCAGCATCCTTCACAATTACTTTTTCAATTACAAATTTCCAGAAGAGGCAATGCATGGAAGTATATTTCTCAAATTACTTTTTCAACAAGGCACAATACCATCATCCCAGATCGAAGGCAACACCAAAGGCAACCACAGGAAGTAAAATCCGAAAACCTATCAAATAATCGGGACTCAAATGATCATATTCTCGAGGCAACAATTCAATAAGGCAACATCGAAGGCAACCACCGAAAGCAAAAACCAAAAACCTATCAAATAAATAGGGACTCAATGATCTTAATTTCGAGGCAACAATTCAGTAAGGCAACATCAAAGGCAACAATCGGAAGCAAAAACCGAAAACCATCAAATAATCGGGACACAATGATCATATTCTTGAGGCAACAATTCGATAAGGCAACATCGAAGGCAACCACCGAAAGCAAAAACCAAAAACCTAACAAATAATCGGGACTCAATGATCGCATTCTCGAGGCGACAATTCAGTGAGGCAACCACCGAAAGCAAAAACCAAAAACCAAAAACCTATCAAACAAGCGCGGGACTCAATGATCGTATTCTCGAGGCAACAATTCAGTAAGGCAACATCAAAGGCAACCACCAAAAGCAAAAACCGAAAACCTATCAAATAATCAAGACTCAGTGTCATAAAGCAGTAGTTCAATTTTCCCATTCCAACTCAAATTTCCAATACTCGAATGATCGGGACATCGAGTTTTCAAATAGGGCTACATGATTTTATAATATACAACAAATAAAGGGTCGGAATGATCGGGACATCGAATTTTCGAATAGGGCTCCATGATTTTACGATATGCAACAAATAAAGGGTCGAGAAAGGAAAGAGAGGTGTGGCAGTGATAAACAATATTTATTTCCACGGTTGAGATTTAATATTGGTTGATTCAATCTTAACCATTCATAGCTTTTTAAACAATATCCAACGGTCAATTTTAGTGGTTCACCGGTGAAATATTTAATTTGCTCTTTCACCCTAGAATTACCCAAAAAAATGACATTCAAAATTGTTATTTTATATTTAATTTATGGGTGATTCTAAGGTGAAAGAACAAATTAAATCTTTCACCCGATGAACCACTAAAAATTGACAGTTAAATAGTTTAGAAATTCATCAATGGTTGAGATTTAATATCGGTTGATTCAATCTTAACCATTCATAGCTTTTTAAACAATATCCAACGGTCAATTTTAGTGGTTCACCGGTGAAAGATTTAATTTGCTCTTTCACCCTAGAATTACCCTTAATTTATAAGATTTAATTTTTTTTCTTTCAAAAACAACCGTGTTTTATGAAACTACTAGTATGATTCACAGCATGGGTTCACGTGTAACTTAAAAAACTGACACTTTTTTTAAGAATTAAAAAAAATAGGAGTTGTATATTTAAGTACATTGTGTGAGATATTAAATACTCTGGACACTATCTAAAATTTAGTTATTATGGTGTATAATAATTTTAGCAAATGTCTTTTTTTGAACGATTTAGCAAAATGTATTATCAACATATATTTATAAAGATTTTATACAAATTTGTATATTAAATTATTTGTCAAAACGTATATATATATATATATATATATATATATCGTTTTCTCGAATTGTATTAATCGATTTTCGAGGAAAATACCAACATGGAAAACAAAAATAATGATAGCTTGCAACTTCAAATTCAACCTGTACTCGTGCCTCGCGCACGGTACTTCCCAGAATTAAGAGTTACTGCAAATTTAGAGATATTGTATACGGACCCTTCAAGGAGAGATCTATTAATAGGTATTATCTATTAATGACTCCGATGTTAATACATATAGCTTGGATACACTATGCAAACATATGATACAAATATGTTGAAATTCAACACAATCATGTGCTTGCAATACAATACCTCAAAGGGTTATACTAGATTGTATATATGGCTTACAATCTATCAAAAAAGAATCCACCAAAAATCTATCATGAAATATGTGTGTTGCAATTTAAAATGATTGTCGTATATTTCTTTGTGAAAATGACTCGTGTTGTATACTTTAGATTAAAAATGGTAGGAAAGAATACATTCATGTAGTCTGATTTCTCAATTATAGATGGAACCCAACAACATACAATAGTTTTTATATATAGTGATTTCTTGGAGGACAAAAACAAATTCAAAAAAACTTGGTGATGTTAGTAGTTTGAATAGATTCAAAAGTAAAAATTGGGGAAGGGAACGAATGGAAAAAGAAGAGAGACTCTAAAGAATACAAAATCTATACTTTTTGTGATACCACTCTTTTAACATTTAAATAGCAAGAGTGACTAGTGGAGAAGAGTGTCTTTTCCTTTGTACCACTAAATTCAAAATAGCAAGAGTACCACAGTATATTATGAGAGACCCACATGATCAATGTTTTTGCCATTGTAGCGACCGAAAAATCCGGGAAAGGATTCTTCGAAAGGTTCATAAGGAAGCTGCCACCAAATTTTAGTTTAAGGGCAAATTCGGAAAATCCCTTTTCGTTTAGGATAAGGCATTGTTAGGGTTCGGGAGTCGTTATGTGTGGGGAATGTATTAGCACCCCACGACATCCATTGTCTAATTAATTAAGATTTATTTAATTATTACCCTTTTATTTGTAGACTTATTTAAATTTTGGTTTTTAGTGCTTGACAAGAGTGGACTCTTGCTCCTACGTACCTCCGGATGCAATGGAGGAATCAAAGCTACGTAGTTCTTCCTGAAAAAGGTTTGTTGGTTGGTGTTTTTTAGTGTAGGGTCCTAGGATTCCTTGGCTGCATGCTGACTCTTGATTCCAAGGGTGTTGACTAACCCGATTGTACAACCGACTTAGTCCCCTACTTTTGAAAGTATTTTTTTGAGGTTTTTTGAAAGAAGTTTGTTTGATGTGAGGTGAGTTGGTTTTAGAATAGGTATTCTAGAACTCTGAGGCTGTCTGACTCATTAGTTCTAGAAACGACTAAACAGGTTGTACAACCGAGCTTAGTCCCCTATTTTTAGGAAAAGTAGTTTATTTGTAGTTTATTAAGTTTTGGGATTCTTGAAGCTATCTGACTCATTGGTCCTAAAATAATGACTAACCGATTGTACAACCGACTTAGCCATTTATTTAATTTAGAGGGAAAAAGTATTTATTATTTGAGTTGGAAAGGATTTAAGAGAAAAAAAAAAGTCCTTCACTGATTCACATCATCTTAAGCCAATAACAGAAATTCATATTCAATGAAATATTTGCGAGATACGATCCATATTACTACTTTAATAGCATTAAATATGCATGACTGTTATAGGCAACAATATCCGATTCAATCATGAACATTAATTAACACAGTAAAGAGATATGATCCTGATATTATAATTTAATTATGGTCATAAAAAAAATTAATATCTGAATCCATAATAGGCATCATGTACAACAATAATATTATATACATGTAATCAAGTAAAAATAAGAAAAAATCAATTGAAACCAAATATCTCGTTTTACAGGTTATGAACTTTAACGCTAACCTTGCAATACTCTTTCAATATACTTTCTCAATAGATTATTCACATGACACAAGTATATATTAAAAACATTCTTTTCATCTATTCCCAACGCATGATACTTATGTTGGAAAATATGTGGAACAAAAAAAAAATAACACACCAAAAGGCAAATACATGATAAAGGTTCGCATCATCAAAATAAATCCCAATAAATCAACATGGAAGACTGCTGTCATATCACTTGTAGTATTTAATTTATCTACAAGACCTGTTTGAACATACTATAGCAGAAAACAAAAGAGATACAAGCATGCTTTTATATAATCAAGAACAAAATCATGATCTTGACAACCTTAGAATCTACAACATGTTGACATATCAAGGATTAGATAAATACCTGGATCCATAGCAAAGAAGCGGATAACGGATCCTTACAAGAAAAGGAGTGAGTGAAGCGAGCAACAACTACTCCTCGGCTTTATGGTTCTTCCTCAACCGGGACTCCTAATGCCTTAGACTCTCTTCAGATGGGGAGAGGAGAGCAAACTTCCGTTTACTGGTTCTCTGCTTGTTGTCACAATCCTTGTTGCTACAGCCGTCTTTGATCTGCTGCTTTTGTTACCGCTGTTGTTGATAACTGCTAATCCTTGTATTTCAGTGGATAAGGATTCTGACTGTGAACCCTAATCCTTTTGAGGTGGTTTTTTCCAGTGTTGTTGTCTTTTTCTGACTCTGGGTGCACCGCTTATTTATATTAAAATATTAGGGTTAGCATTTAATTGGTTTTGACTGGGCTTTTGCAGGTTCTGATAACATGGGCTAGCTGAGAAGTCTTGGAGAGCAAGAACAGACCCAAAATTACTAATTGTTGCTGTTGTTTATCTATTATTTATTTATTTTCGTTTTTACATTTTTCGTATTTTCTTGTATTATTATTTTTGTATTTTTGGACACTTGGACAATTAGACACTTTCAAAATGTAAATAAAATTAAACAGAATTTTTGATATTTTTGGACTATATATATATATATATATATATATATATATATATATATATATATATATATATATATATATATATATATATATATATATATATAATATATAGGACAAAATAAGGACAAAATAATAAAATAGAAAAGAAGTCGGAATGATGAGCCAAATTGCGAGAAAATAACTCGAATAAGGCCATTTACAAGGAAACGACTCGGATAAACCCAATTAAGTTCGACTAGGCCCAAATACGAAGATTCAACTAAAGAATGTGCGAAAAGATCGATCATTCGCGCGCATTCTCAATTTAAACAACGGCACTTCGACTTAGTTGAACAGGTTAGTTGAGATTGGCTTAGGTTAGTAAATGAGACGCTTTTTACTAATTCTCGTAATTGCGCGACTTCAGAACATGAATAAAATAAACCAGAAAAAGAATACGGACAAAATTGGGGTATAACAGCCATAATAGTATTCTAAAATTTAGTAGTGGCAACCGTAGGGTATATGGTTTCAGGGGTATTTTCATATTGAGATGTTGTTACAACAGAAATTAGTTACAAGTATTATACGGTCCAAAAGATGAGAATTTTAAAAAGTTGAAATGAATAAAATTACTCATATTTAATAACATTCTAGTTAGTAAATATATAGAATAAAATCTATGGAATGTGATACAAAATATTAGATGTCAAATAAAATTTAATACATAAATGTAATATATAATAACAAATATATATGTATAAAAATAGAGAATAAATAGATATAAAAAGTAGGTAAAAGGTTTTGCAATAAAAGAAAGAATAGGATAAATATTATGTAATACGCTTTAGTAGCATGAAATTGTGGTTGCTCAAATGGTTAGCATCAAGAGGTGGTAGCGCGGGGGAATGGGTTTGATCCCTAGCTTCTGCTTTTTTGGTGATATTATTCGAAATAACATGCTGACGTGAATTAAACGACGTGGATTTAAACACTGCTGATGTATTTAGTGACGTGGCGGACTAAGTGGATGCTTAGGTGTAAGATCCATAGTTTAATATAATAGAGATCTAATTGCAAAAATACCTACTTTCACACATATTAAGGATAGTGGTTTTATGCATTTACTTTTCTTGGATTCATGGAAAAATCAAATACATTTACTAAACTATCCCTAATTAATGCTCATCATTTCACAACCTTAATGAATTAATTTAAGGGTAGTTTTTGAAAAATACCATTAAATATGGGTAGGTTAGTTAACATTTGTTTATATTTGAGTCCACCAAAACAACACACTTTTTTGCTTATATTTAGGTCGGAGGGAGTAGTAATATGTGTATCCCACTAATTATATATATTTCTAAGTATTTACAATAAAAGGGTATAATTCTAACTATAAATTAGAGTATATTTGTCAAAAAAATATATAAATTAGAATATATGAATGAAAATTCAATATTTTAACTAAGACAAGAAAAAAAAAACATTTCTATTCCTTTTAATAATGATATAAGGATTATTAGAGTTCAATTGTTTGGACTATTGGTGTAAAATTTTGATACACATAACCTGTCACAATTCATAGTATGTAGCCAAATAAAAAAGTCACAATTAATAACATGTATGGCATTTGTATTTAAATATTTATATAATATAGATTAAATTGTATCAGACGTCTTTTGAGTTATTTAGTTGTAATAAGGTGGTCATTTAAGTTTTTTTTGTACCACTTACGTACGTCCTTTAAGTTATTTACTTGTACCAAGTTGTCATTTAAAATTTTTCGTACCACTTAGGCCCTTTCAGTTATTTGATTGTCACTTTTAAAGGTCAAATAACTTACATTTTCCTTTAAAAAAACTTACATTTCTGATATGTGAAATTCCCCAAATTGTTACAATTAAATTACTTAAATGAGCTAAGTGATACGAAAAAAAAAACTTAAAGGACCAATTGATTACATTTAAATAACTTAACGGACCTAAGTAGTACAATTTTTTTTCTAGGAAAAAATCAAAAACCTTTATATTTATAGGGATGAAAATTGAAAATGATAACTAAACCTAAATCAATTGTGATACACTGGTCGACTTTTTATACTTCTAGGCAAACTCAAAATTAATTAAGACTCGTTTTTGCTAGACATCGAAACATCATGAAGACCTTGCTTATATTTTAAAGCCTAAAATGCATTTTCGTCCTTTAAGTTACTTATTTATTCCGCTTTGATCTTTTAAGTTTTTTTTGTCAGTTTGATAATTCCAAATCGTTACACATAGGTTCTTTTTTGGGCATTCCGTCCATCTGAGTTAATAGATTATAGATGTATCTGTTATGTGCTGATGTGGCAGCTGCAACAACTAGTATTACGTGACAACAACTTATCTAATGTGAATTTCCTTTAAATATTTATGTAAGTCATCTTTTAACTTTCCCCTCTCTTCTCAAATCAAACTTTAAATCTTTAAAGCAATCTTTCAATCTCGCATGAACCATGACTTCATTTCACAACAATGGATCTCATTCTCACATTTTCAACTCTCAAAATTGCAAGCCTAGCTCATATTTTTGTTTTTAGGAATTTCACCATTATTGCATAAATGAAGCTTTATTGTCTTGAATATTTTGTTTCATTTTGGTCCTATGAGTTTTTATTTAGTTTCAAGTAGGTCTTCTAAGTTTTTATCTACGTTTCAAATAGATCATTTAATTTTGTTTAAAGTTTTATTGTAGCTAATTAAATGATTGATATTTTTTTTTGTATCGTTTATCTTTAAGTTTGTCTTTTAGGTTGTGTTTTGATGTAATCATAATTAGGATTACATTGATGTAAATCCGTGTTTTGCTATAATCATAATCATAATTAAAACCAAAGCTAAACAAATATATAACTTAAAGAACAAAAATGAATTTTAATTAGGGGCGTCAAAATAATCCATTGCCCACTGGATATTCGGTATGTCCATAGTAAAATCCATCAAATCTACCTGTTACTAAAAAAATATATTAATGGATCAGATTGAATCCATCCGTTTGATGTTTGGATGGTTGTGATCAATCCATTATATTTTTTAAATCTATTGAATTACAATAACTTAAAAATCAAAATCCATTAGATAATTAAACATTTCCTTTATTTGCACCCAAAAAAAATATAAATTGCCAAAAAAAAACTACTTTTCAGTTTTTTTAAAAAATGTTTTTTTATTTACCATAAAAAAATCCAGATTTTTTTATAAAAATCAGAAAAAAAAAAATATATATATATATATATATATATATATATATATATATATATATATATATATATAATATTATAATATATATATATATATATATATATATATATATATATATATATATATATATATATATATATATATATATATATATATATATATATATATATAAGCCACCATCTCATGTGTGGGAGAGCCACAGCTTCTGCATGTGTGACTCTCATTTGCAGAGCACCGTTGTAGGGACCCATCGTCGGCCACCGCACTCACTTTGTCATCGCCTCTTACACCTCCACATATATAAATATATATTACAATATTTATATATTTAATTACATATAAATATATATATATATATATATATATATATATGTATAATTAAATTTTTGCAAAAATTAAAAATATTTAAATTGTGTCAAAAAAATATTAAAATCATGAGTAAAATTTTTTTTAATTTTTTTTATGTTTTAAAAATTTTAGTGGATGCATTGGATGAACTTTTTTGTAAATGGATCACTACAAAAAAACAAGCAATTAGCGAGGGACTTTGTGAGGGAAAATTAAGTGCCTCGCAAAAGCAAACATTAGCGAGGGACTTTGCGAGGGAAAAAGAGTCCCTCGCAAAGTGGCAATTAGCGACAGACATGTGGCAATTAGCGATGGAATATCCGTCGCTAAATGCAAGGCGCCAATTTCAAACTGAGCAGCACGTTTTTCAAGGCAGTTAGCGACAGAAATATCAAGTCCCTCGGTAATTGACTGACATTTTTGCAGGATTCTGACCCATGGCATTGGCTTGGGAAACGCGAGGATTAGCGAGGGACAGTCCCTTGTTAATTCCCTCGCAAACTGTCATATATTTTTTTATAATAATCCGAACCACCTCTTCTCTCTCTCTCATTTACACTCTTCTTCTCTCTTCTTCTCTCTTCTTCTCTTCCACTCTCTTCTTCTCTTTTCTTCTCTTCCACCACCACACCACCACCACCAACCACCACAACCACCACTCTCTTCTTCTCTTTTCACTCCACTCTCTCTCATTTACTCTCTTCTTCTCTCTTCTCTTCCACTCTCTTCTTCTCTTTTCTTCTCTTCCACCACCACACCACACCACCACCACCGACCACCACCACCACCACCACTCTCTTTCCTTCTCTTCCACCACCACACCACCACCAACCACACTACCATCACCACCACCACATAGATCTCACGACCACCACCACCACCACATACATCTCACTCTCTTTCTCCCTTACTCTTCTCCTTCTCCTTCTCTCTCTACGACACCACCACCACCACCACCACCACCACCACCACTCTCACTCCTCTCTCTCTCTCATTGAAAATTTTGGTTATAATAATAATAATACTAATAATAATAATAATAACAACAATAATAGTAATAATACTAATAATAATAATAATAACAATAATAATAATAATAATAATAATAATAATAATAATAATAATAATAATAATAATAATAAACTGATCAGATTGAGAAGCATGCCAGTCAGATTTGGGAAGCGTTGTCAGCATTAGCAAGGGAATTAGTGAGGGACTGTCCCTCGCTAATTAGCGACTGACACAATTTCCCTCGCTAAAGGGAATTAGCGAGGAGGATATTAGCGACCGATATGTCCCTCGCTAATTCCCTCGCAAATGGACATTAGCGAGGGAATTGGGCCTGTTAGCGACAGATGTGTCCCTCGCTAATGTCCGTGTTTTTTGTAGTGGATAGATTGGATAATATTTATTTGGTGCAATTTTATTGGACATAAATGGATAAATAAAGGCCCATACTTCTTCTAACCCCTAGCTACTCATTGGACACCTCTAACCCTTAAATATTTCCAAAATACCCTCACATCAAAAACCTCCTAATGCTATATTTTAACTGGTTCAGAGCACGGTACTCCGAACGTGTTCGATCGTTTGAGTACCAAACCCCCTCAAAACCCCCTCACGCTGAGCATTTGATACTAATATTTTATTTTAGCTTTAAAAATTGTACTACTGTATACTGGATGATCTTTAGAATGATTTTTATTAATTTTGCCTAATTATAAATATTGCTTCGTTACTATCAATATATTCTTTATCATATATATATACACCTCAAGAGGGAAAGTACAATATATTACTATACTATATTCGTTTATCAAAAACTCTTTAGAAGCAAATGTACTGATCAAAAAAGAAAAGTAAATGCCAAATGCACTGACCAAAATAAACTTCCGGGGCACCACCACATCACTCCAGCGATTGTATTTTCAATCGCATCCTCCAACTTCCCTAAGTTCTTATACACCAAAATTCAAATACAATATTGCCACTGTTGTCATTGATTGGGAATATGGTAAACAAAACTCATTGATTTCACGTTTTCATCTGCATGAAAGTACGAAGGATACTTGTAAGAAATGTAAGAATACCCCCTACCACCGGTGATCTTTATTCTCTCTCTACCTATCAAGGTGCAAGTTAATACCAATCACCTGTAAAACACTTTATTCTTGCGTTTCTTGCCAGTAACTTCGTCCCATATAGCATAACCCCCAAAATAAATAAGCAGACCTCTTATTTGTGAATTTTGAATTATTTGTGCGATAAATAATAAACTAAATACATTATTAAATTAAAAGAACGAATACACAATGAATCACGACAATGAACAAATATCTGCACTCTATATTTTTGGGCCAACATACTCCCACTATATATTTTATGACTCCCACCATTTCAACATACCTCATTTTGTGTACCTCTTATATAATACACTAACTTCATTTTGGTGGGGAAAAACTCTATATTTTTGGACCGACATATCCCCACTCTATATTTTGTGCCCCACCATTTACCAATATACCCCTCATTTTGTACCTCACTATTTACCAATATGCCCCCACTCTATATTTTTGGACCGACATATCCCTGACAATTTTTTTTGTCTAACACTTTTTTTTATTATCAAAATGTACCCCTCATTTTGTACCCCACTGTTTACCAATATACCCCCACTATATATTTTTAGACCGACATTGTTGCCTCATCATCCACAGGGTTATTATTTGCCTCTTTCGTCTTTATATATATGTGTTGCGTATTTTTATACCCCCCTTACAAAATGTTGATGCTTTTTCGAAACTACATCTGTAGGCCTGTTAATCACCTCCCCGTGCATCGCACGAGTAATCCCTATATATTAATACACTAACGTGATTTCTCACGTTTTGAGCGGCAAATTTTTTTTTTAGTCCATTTATGTACTTTTTTTTAAATCCCTTTATGTGTACGACTTACTATTTTTGAAGCTTCTGAGAGGGAATCGTATCTAGATAAATACGATGCGAAATTTGCTAGAATTCGTATCTATCTCCTGGAAGGTAAATACGACGAGCTCTAAAATATTTCTGATCAAATCGTATGTAAGTAAAAAATGGTAAATATATCTTGCGTATTTTTGTACTCCAACTGTTTACCAATATACCCCCACTCTATATTTTTAGACGGACATACTCCTAACATAAATTGAACCAACCAGATTTATGTTTGTAATAGGTAAATACGATTTATGTTTTTTCAAGTCGTATTTACCTATATATACGATTTCCCTGACAAAAAACAGAGAAATTTAAAAAAATGAATTCTATTCATCTCAGAATAAGGTAAATATGATGCAATTTTTTAAGGAAAATTTGATTTATATTTGATGAAGGTAAATACGACCTACTATTGTTGAAACTTCTGGGAGGGAATCGTATCTAGATAAATACGATGCGAAATTTGCTGGAATTCGTATCTATCTCCTGGAAGGTAAATACAACAAGCTCTAAATTATATATAACATAACCGTTGGTTAGTTAATATATATCTACAACGAAATTTCAATGCCATTTTTTTAATCAATAGTTGACATCCTTTTTTTTTTTTGAACTATCTTGCCCTCATTATTGTTAAAGAGTGTTTTTATTACATTTCTCACATTCTAAATCACCATCATGCATTGGTTCGTATCTTCGCAAATATATCATATATAAAGACAACCCTGTTAACATAAAAATTATATTCTATGTTTAGTTGTAAATTATCAATTCGTATCAACCACTAAGTTTGTAATACATAATTTTTAATTTTTTTTTTCATAACTTATAACCACGTCCTGTGCATCGCACAGGTGTAGAATGAGTCCTCTATATAATGAGCTTTTGGACACGCCTAGACTTCATCCCACCAACGGCTATTGTTGCCTCTTCGTCTTATATATATGTGTCGCGTATTTTTATGCCCGCTAATAAATATTGATGTTTTTTCGAAACTACATCTGTAGGCCTGTTAATCACCTCCCCGTGCATAGCACGGGCGTGTGTCCTAGTCATTTATTACTCTTATAATATCGTGATTTTGATATTATTATTACACAGTATAAAGGCTAAACCAAAAGTCAAATAAAAAGTGACTATATTAAAAATGACTTTCATGCATACGAATCAACTGTTTTTAGTCCCTTTTTTATCAATTGGGTCGAGTTATATCATTAAACTTGGGCGCAGCACAACTACATCATACAACATATGTTCTGGACTGGACTGGTCCCAATCCAGACTTAGGTCAACCTTTGCGACCCCATATACATAATCCTAAGGGATTTATGCTTCCTCTTAATAAGATCTACAATGGAGATTAATTGGCATCTCATCGAACATTCAAGATTCAACCTCGGTTCACGAGCCTAAAAGATGATCATGCCACGTCATTGACATTTCCCTATAAATATGTTATCCAATCAATGCATCATATACACATTTATAATTACGTGACACCTTTTCTCAGAACTGACTTGAATGTTGGAGTGTGTGTAGGTACCACCCCCTGTTGGATCTGCGCAATGAAGCATCACTTGGAGCAAGTCTGATATCCAACCTTGGTAGCATCTCGCGGCCCAACTTTCACAACTGAGTTCGGCTTCCAAGACGGTTCATTGGCTACCAAAGTGGGAAGACCAACGCTCTCCTCTCCATCACTTCTCGAAACTTGCTCCAACTCACCACCATGGCTGATGGCTCCAAAACATCGACTTGCTGAGCACGGATCCCAACAGGTACCTAACGCATCCATGGTAATCCTTGGCGGCTACCCGACAGGAGTTTGTGAAGCCACAGAAACAATCAAAAGAAAGTAGAAGGAGATCACAAACTCCATTTCCTCAACATTGGCTGAGATCATTTCTAGTCGGCTTCCCTCAATGGAAGACCAAACGAGCGCGTTCTGATGGTAGTTTGAGCCACAATGGTGAATTGTGAGGTACAAAGAATTCTGGTAGATCATGGAAGTTCGGTCGATGTTATGTTTCTCGACCTATTAACAAAGTTTGATATCTCGCAGGAGGACCTCATCCTGTATCAGGGAACAAACCTCTCTAGATATAATGGTGCAAAAACGACACCCCTTGAATATATTGAGCTATAAATGACCTATTGGGAAAGGCTACTAACTCGGACTGTGAAGTCTCCCTTTTTTGGTGCTTCCCTCAAAAAAACACGGCCAGAAGGGTCAATTTGAGAGGGAGCAACCTTCAATGTCTGGAGAATTTGTTGCTGAAACGGAGTAAAGGGGGATAACTCCCATCTCTGTAATCACTATCGAGTAAATAAAAAATTTCAAATTGGTCACCTAAAGGTGGCACACAAGCGCATCACGGGGAACACCCGAGAGTTCCCATTCTTGGACCTATTCACGACCAGGTGCCAAGGGTAGGAAATGTCCGAGGTAGGACTTTCCACGAAAAAATGCTTCTCCCCCTGAAAACATCCTCTGAAACCCAAGAGTGAAGGTCACATGCGTCATGGACAAGCTCGGCTTTGCCACTGCCAACAGATGATTCTACCTCTCGACCCGATGATGAGAAATCATCCTCGGCAAAAGAATGTTGCCTTATCCGAGTCGTCCTCTTGGTCCTTGCCATCAAAGACCAACATGGAAGAAGTTTTTCGTCACTGACACAAGTAACGAGGTTGCGCAGACATTGTCATAATTACCTTGCCCTTTTAGTCAACTAGATAGGTCAAATGTGTCCTACCCCACCAACGAATCACGACCAATCATCAAAAAACATTGACAGGCCATGGTTCGACCTATTGGTCGAGAACAGTACGTGGTCGACTTCATGAATCTGTCCTTGGTCGACGTGGTACCTCGAGCTAATGAGATGAATGCATCAGATAGCCAACATTGACTAAATGTCGTGGCAAGATCGGAGGAAATTCAGACAGGCCGACTTCACAAGTCAAGGAAATTCAATCGACTCTCAAGCCAAGGTCACTCTGCCATAGGCAACCTCGACCGATTCTCTAACCAAAAATTGTAGTTAGACCATTTTGCCCTTGACATGTCACTCAATCTTAACCTTTAATTTAAAAATACTATAGAGTATCCAACAATGTTGATCTATTATACACCAGTGTGCACCACATTTTTTCTGGTACATGCAATCCCTTACCTTAATAAATTTGATAGAGAGAAAAAACAATGACTTGAACTCGATGCTAGTTTGTATCTTAATGAATGAATGTGAAAGCTACAGTACCCACACCTATGTTGCTGACACTGAACCCTTCTTCCTGCCACTGTTAGAAGCATGTGCATCTTTAGAGCCTTATGTGTGTTTGTTTATGTTGAGAGAGACGAATGCCTATTTTAAATTGTGGCACTGAAAAACATGGTCTGTCTTTTTATACATACGAATTTAAAAGAAACACATACACATTGAAAATGACCCCTCCACTCTTTAACACTTTCTCACTCCATTCCTTTTTATTTTCCCACATAGAATTCCATCACAAAAAGGGTTATATAGATAGCCCCCCCACCTTCCTTTCGTGTATAGAAAAAATGGTCCCAACCATTATTCACTCAGATGAATGTCACATGTGTCATTAATTTAATCTATCTATCTACTATCTATCTATACCATTAACCTACTACCAAAATACCAATCTTACCCTTTTTCAACTATACAATTTTTGGATATTTATGTAATTTCATTTTTTCACTTTTTAAAACTTTTCCACTTTTTCAAACTTTTTCACTCTCTCACATACTTTTTCAAACTTTTTCACTCTCTCTCTTCACACTTTTTTCAAACTTTTTCATCTTTTCACTCTCTCCTACTCTTTCTTCCCCTAACTCTCACATTTTTCTATTTTTCAGATTATTTCTACTTTAATTTTATATACATTTTTAATCTCTACGGGAAATATTACATATTGTTGTTAAATGTTCACGGGGTAATCTACTATCTATCTATACCATTAACCTACTACCAAAATACCAATCTTACCCTTTTTCCAACTATACAATTTTTGGATATTTATGTAATTTCATTTTTTCACTTTTTAAAACTTTTTCACTTTTTAAAACTTTTTCACTCTCTCACATACTTTTTCAAACTTTTTCACTCTCTCTCTTCACACTTTTTCAAACTTTTTCATCTTTTCACTCTCTCCTACTCTTTCTTCCCCTAACTCTCACATTTTTCTATTTTTCAGATTATTTCTACTTTAATTTTATATACATTTTTAATCTCTACGGGAAATATTACATATTGTTGTTAAATGTTCACGGGGTAATGTTCGGACTAACCCAATAATAATTTGAAACTTTTTGTTTATCTACTTTAAATTAGTCTTGACTTTCACATGGTAATGTTCGAACTAATTAAATTATGTCTAAGTCTATTAATAAAAACAAGACAACACCCGTGCGTATGCACGGGTATACTGCTAGTATATTAGTATATATACTGACATTTCAAACATCATACTTTAGTACAACAACAACATTAATATTACTAGGACACATGCCCGTGCTATGCACGAGGAGGTGATTAATAGGCCTACAGATGTAGTTTCAAAAAAACATCAACATTTTATAAGGGAGTATAAAAATACGCAACACATATATATATAAGACGAAGAGACAACAATAACCCTTGGTGGGATGAGACAACAATGTCGGTCCAAAAATATAGAGTGGGGGTATATTGGTAAACAGTGGGATACAAAATGAGGGATATGTTTAGATAATAAAAAAAAGTGTTGGACAAAAAAAAATTGTCAGGGGTATGTCGGTCCAAAAATATAGAGTGGGAGTATATTGGTAAATAGTGAGGTACAAAATGAGGGGTATATTGGTAAATGGTGGGGTACAAAATATAGAGTGGGGTATGTCGTTAAAAATATAGAGTGGGGTATATTGGTAAGCAAGTGGGGTACAAATGAGGGTATATTGGTAAATAGTGGGAATAAAATTTTCCCACCAAAAGTGGATAAAAAAAAAGAGTGTTGGACAAAAAAAAATTTGTCAGGCGTATGTCGGTCCAAAAATATAGAGTGGAGGTATATTGGAGTGAGGTACAAAATGAAGGGTATATTGGTAAATGGTGGGAATAAAATTTTCCCACCAAACGTGGGAAAAAAAATAGTGTTGGACAAATAAAAAATTTGTCAGGGGTATGTCGGTCCAAAAATATATAGTGGGGGTATATTGGTAAACAGTGGGTACAAAATGAGGGGTATATTGGTAAATAGTGGGGCACAAAATATAGAGTGGGGGTATGTCGGTCCAAAAATATAGAGTGAGGGTATATTGGTAAACAGTAGGTACAAAATAAGGGATATATTGGTAAATGGGGGAGAAATTTTTTTCCCCCCACAAATCACATATAATATGCGACCCTCTCTTAATAAAGAGGGGATTAGAAGTTTTCTCCTCCTCCGTTTCAGAAACAGTACTGTACTGTATGCTAACGTGTCACCGAAAAGCTTATGTCCAAAATAAAAAAAAATAAAAAAAACCCAATATGTTTGGGCCAGGTGTCGTTCATTGTCTTGTTGTATGTTTCAAGCATTAACCCATACGATACGAGGCACTCCTTTGAGTTCCCATGTGTCTGAAACAGTAATCTCTCCAAACTCCAATACGGTACCTTCATGTTCCATAGATCCCCATTCCACTGGGGTGAGTCATGTTAGGTAGTTTCAGGAACGGCTGACACGTGGCACGACCAACTTACTTCTTTTTTCCACACGTCGTCTCTCATGCAAACCATCCACGACCGACCTCTTCAAACCGCCAATCCCCTTCTCAATTTAAATCACACTTCCCATCCACTTCTTCTTACACACACACACGCAAGTTAATCAATTTGATCAGTATTATCCCCAAACACTAAAAAGACCATAGCAGTTACATTTTCCAAACAAACATGGCATCTGAACAACTATCTCGAAGAGAGAACACGACAAACGAGAGAGACATTCGTGTAGAGAAAGACAGGGTTCCTAAGATGACTACCCACTTTGAGCAACTCTCCGTGCATGAGAATGCGCCTCCACTTGGTAGCATAGACGCGTTACAAGGTGGAGAGATTAACAAAGACCATGCTGGCAAAGCCAATATTGATGATGACGTCGGTGGAAGAGGCAGAGCAAGAGCAAGAGAGACACATAAATTAGGGTCGTCTCACTATGAACCCATTGCTGATAAAGTCAAGGGTCACAATATTACTGCTGCTAATGTTGTCGGAGACAAAAGGAGTGAAGATGTTACTAAAGGAAGAGAAGCTTTTGGTGGTGCACGTGATGTGGGAAAGTTTCAAATGCAAACTGAAGGAGGAGGAAAGAGTTTAGATAGAGGAAACATGAATAGAGATGAACTACAAAGCCGAACTAGAGTTGTAGAAGGAACAAGAACAGCACCAGATATTCAAGCAAGTTCAATCTTAGGATTAGGGAAAGGAGGAGTGGTTGCAGAGAAAGGAAGAGTTGGTGCTCAAACAAGGGGCGAAGGTGAAGAGAAGTTAAGTGGAAGGGTTGATGCTCCTGAAAGGGGAAAAGGTGGGGTGCAAAAAGAAAGACCTGGTGCTGGTGTTACTGAAAACGAGGGTCCAATGTTAGGAAAAGGTGGGGTGCAAAAAGGAAAAGGAAGAGGAAGAGAAGAAGAAAATAAGAGTGCTACTTTGGAAGAGATTTCAAAGTACAGAAACCAAGCACAAGAAACTTCAATGAATGCGCTTTCAGCAGCACAAGAGAGATACGAAAGAGCAAAGAAAGCAACAAACGAGACACTAAGCGGAACAACACAAACCGCACAACAGAAAGCAGCAGCACAAGGCAAAGATGTTACCTTAGAAAAAGGTCAACAAACCAAAGACGACACTGTTTCAAATGCAGCTAAAACTGAGGCGGAGAACACTACTCTGGCGGTGGAGAAAGCCAAGTCAGCAACTGGCACTACGGTGAGTTACGTGGGAGAGAAAGCTGCGAAGGCAAAGGACATTACTTTGGAAACAGGGAAAACGGCTGTAGAAATAGCGGGGAAAGTTGCGGCGGATTTGAAGGATAAGGCGACCGTGGCGGGGTGGACGGCGGCGAATTATTCAACTGAGTTGACGGTGGAGGGAACTAAGGCTGCGGCGAATGTTGTTGAGGGAGTGGCAGGGTATACAGGACATAAGGCTGCTGAACTTGCTGCTAAGTCGGTTGATGTTGTTAAGAATTTAGCTTCTTCTGCTGGTGAAACTGCTAAAGAGTTCACTGCTAGGAAGAAAGAAGAATCATGGCGTGAATATGAGGCTAAAAGAGCAACTCAACCTCAGGTTTAATCTTCATCTTTCAAACTACTCATTCCCTCTATTACATAACAATATACTAAAAATGAGTATTTGAATCAGATACATCAATCAATTTTTGTTTTGTTGACCCACTCCTACTTATATTCGGTAACCGAGGGAGTACTTATTACTTAACAAATTGGTTACACTCAATCACTTTTATTTATTCAGTGTTATTCTTTTTCTCCTATTTATTATTAGAGAAAAATGTATGTAGCTATGTAGCACAAAAACTTATGGCATGGTTGAAGACGTGTTCAGTATCCGATACCAATTCACAAATACTTATAGTTTAACCGTTACTTGTGTTTTTGTGTTTTTGAAGACGTGTCTAGTGTCTGTTACTTGTGTTTGATCGGTTTAATTACTTTTACTTTTCAAAATAAAATCACGGTTTTTGTGTCTTTGTTTGTGTCGTGTCCGGTTGTTCGTGTATGTGTATGTCATGTCTTTGTGCCGTCTTTGTGTCGTGTGTGTGTATGTGTATTTTGATAATTGAGGTTTTGATAAATGCTATTGTATGGTTAAACTGAATATTATGGCTTTGATTTAGGAAGGTAAGGCGGGGCAGACAGAGGGAATTGGCGAAACTGTGAAAAACTATGCACAAAAAGTGATGCCAAGTGGGGAAAGCAATCAAGGAAACCAAGCACAAGGTACTAAACAAGAAGGAAGAGGAAGCAATGTGATATCAGCTATTGGTGAAACTGTGGGAAATGTTGGAGAAAAAGTGAAGAAACCATTTGAAAATCTCACTTCAGGGGAAAGGAACAGGGGAAGTGCAGGGGAAATACAGGGGAATAAGGGAAACGAGGGAATGACAACAAACATTGGTGAGAAGTTGAGTGGTGCTGCACAAACTAGGAATAAACCGTTACAAAACATTACTGAGGGACGTAAAGAGGCAATGGGAGCTGTGACTGAAACTGTAGGTAACAATGGAAGTAACATGATTAAACCTGCTGAGAAAGTTCAAGAACGACGTGGTATTACCACTCAAGAGGGTGGTGGAGTGTTGGATGCTATTGGTGAAACTATAGCTGAGATTGCACAGACAACTAAAGTCCTTGTTGTTGGTGAGGATGATAAAGAGTCAAAGCAGAATATTGGGTCAACAACTAATCGTGTCAAGCATGAACATGTTCAACCACCACCACGAAGTGATTAAATCCAATGTGAAAACAATAAGTGTCTTTGTTTTAATGGAATGTTTAGTAATATGTATTGTCATGCTTAGCTGTAATAAGTTGAATTTCACTGTTTTTTGGGTCTGTTTTTTATGGCTTTGTGAATAAGTAGCAGTCTCAAAACTCGTTTTTGAGATTGTTTACTAAAATATATGTATGTATGTTTTGTTGTAAACATTTCATAATGCATTTTGAGTGTAATATACATACTTAAATTACTTGTATTTACTCCCTGTTAAGTCTTTTGTTTTTCAAAACAATTATCTTAAAGTAATAAAATAACAAAATTTGTTTTATTATGTTTACATGTATGTAACGTGTATAGGGGAAATTTTTGAGTGGGCGCAAATCCAACACCCAATCTTGCGCACAAATAGTCAAGTTTCTCAATTAGTTTCTGTACATATTGTGTACAAATAATACAGTAACAAAAAAATAAGTATATGTACAGAGGAAATAGAAAATTCACCCTTAGTCATCCATGTTACTGAAAGTCACTTAAAAGGTAACAATGCACATATTTAGAAAAATAAAGGACCTCAACAAAAAAAAGATAAAGGAAGTATTTTAAACTAACAAGTAATTAGTCTTTATTTAATAGTCATGTGCTCATATTACTATGTGATGACAAGCTTGCTCATACTACTTATTACTATAGGTAAAAGTTTATATATGTAGATAAACAAAAAGTAAATATTAGCTTGTACATCATTGTTCATGCAAAGCAAGCATAGAAGCAATGAACACTTGTCCTAGAATTTTATGCTAATATTGGAGCCATTTAATTTAGGAGTCCCAAATGGGACCAAAAGCAGGGATCATAGCCTTTTTACAAGCTCTAACAACATCTCTACTACCAGCAGGATTACTAGTAACAATAACAACTTCAACATTCCATTTAACAGCACCATTCACACTCATTTCTGCCACATTAGGTCTACCACTAACTCCTGTATCATGAACTATCACTTTCTCCTTTGAATATTTATTCACCAATTCTATTATCTCCTTTCCAAAATTCATTTCAATATCTTTTGCCACCCATATTAAGTACACATCTGCTTCACTTTTCTGCAATAGAAATGACAAAAACACACATATCCCTGAACCTGTTGCCACTAACAACACCTTTTTATACAAATTCACTAAATATGGTAAACCAGCAAAATGCATTGACCTTACCCAAAGATGTTTAGGTGGATTTGTAACCAATGATTTAGTGAAATCACCAACTGCACCAGCCAACATCATATGCTCTTTCTTTCCATCTGATATTATTCCAAATGCATGCCATTCTGATAAAGGTGATGGACTAATTCTACCTAGTAACCCTGCTTTAATTCCACCTTCAAATTTTATAATTGAAGCGTGATTACCTGATGGTGCTGAAACTCGTACATTCACCTTTCTAACAGTTAACCAAGGAAGGAATATTAGAATTGTGGTAGCTAATGTTAACCAACACTCTTGCTTTTTAACCACTTCAGAAACGGTTAACTGATAGGTTTTTGAAGTAGGTTCATAAGTTGTAGTAAGGAGAATGAAAAACCATAGAAGAACAAGAGCTAACCAACCTGCGAAACGATGGATTCGCTCGAAAACATTGTGGTGGAGATGACGGATGAGAGGGAAAGCTGAGAGGGAAGAGAGTGAAATGAGTGAAAGTATAGTGAATGCAACAGCAATAATCTCTTTAGAGGTTTTGTCTTTATTGTGTTTCAAAGTTAAAACTAGTGAATAAATAAGCCAAGCTATAGAAGAAACACCACAACCACTATGAATTCCACCAACACTTTGAAGAAATGAAGTGGTTGCAATTTTGATTCTAAGAGGGACAAAAGGTTTACCAATAGTTTTCACAGCTAACCAGAAAATAACTCTCAACACTGCTTCACTTCTACAGAGTGTTAGAGCTAGAATGTTTCCAATAGAGAAAACAACAGCTCTTTCTTTTGCATATGGAAAATGTCCTTCAATTGAAAGAACAAGTGCTAGCATATTCAATGACAAGCAAAACAGAAATAGATATTTGTAAACTGTGATTCCTTGATCTAGCAAAATAATAGATAGCCTTGAAGTCCTTGATGGTTGATCAGGTTTTGGAATTAACTTCACTCCATTAACTTTTTCTGGTTTTTTTTCTATGTCTTCAAATTCAGCTAGAAATTCTTGCTGAACATTTTCATCATCTTCAGCATCAGCATCAGCATCAATATCTATGTCACAAAAGTGACTGCTAGCTCTACTACGAGTTGGACTAATAATATGAGAGAGAGGCTGAGGAAGAAGTTTGAAAGAATTGTTTCTTGTCCAAGGAATCCAAAGCCAAGTTCCAGATCTTTCTGGTTTAGTTGGTGATCCTATTGAAAAAGGGTTGGTTCTGTTTGGATTGATCTCAAATGCTACACCACGGCAACTTGAAAACTTGGCTATCTTTGTTATCTCTTTGCTTTCTTCCATGGTGTATTGATTCAATAGATAATCTCATAATACAACAGTATAGCTAATGATATATAGTAGAATTTCCATATCCGGGTTTCATGTTTGGTAGCTTTTAGACTAGGAACATGGAAGGCTAATTAGTAGTGTATATAAATGCTAAACAGACATCCTAAATTAATTCTATTAACTATTAAAAAAAATATTAAATGGTAAAAGTATTTTTTTTATTTTTTATAATGATGCCACTAGTGCGAAAATTGGTGACTATCTGAATAAACAATTTAAAAAGTGATGAGGTGAATAATTTTGTAAATAATTGTTAATAGAGAGACTAAAAAAATAGACATTAGTATGTTTATGGAGTTATCTTTTTAAAAAATTACAGGACTAAAACCGGATGACCCTGTTTGTAGAGACGAAAAACATATTTATGCAAAATTTTAATCATTATTTGAACAATCTATTTTAAAGGTGCGCATAGTGGTAATTTTGAGAATAAGGGAATTTGAGAGCCATTTTTTCACAACTGGTTTTATGCTTAAGCAATGTAGAATCCCCTTTAAAGCCATGTTTTACATCAGTTTCTTTTCCTAAACGATGTAAAAACACCAAGTGTAGCATTTTTGTTTGGAACATTGCTAGCTATCTATGAAATGTTTAAATGCTTTCAACGAAAAACTAATATCTGCTCATACTTAGGAACAAAAAGTGCACTGGCCAACATCAAGTTTATCACTGTGGGAATCGAATCTGGAAGTACCGGTTCGACATCCCGTGTCGCAGAGTAGCTTATGCCACTAAGGCAACATTGTTAGTTTCAGAGTCTAGCATTTTTGTTCTTCTCTCCTTTTTTATTTTTATGTTTTACATGGTTGAACCATTAGCTCATAGCTCTCCTTGTCTTGCCACTCACGATCAATCTGTGTGGTGGGTTAAATGCAATGCAGTTGGGGCTTGGCGTGGTAATCCTGGCCTTGCGGCTTATGGTGGTTTGTTTTTCTGACTCTAGTGAGGCTATCATGGGTTGCTTCTCAGACTATATATGTCGGTATTGCTACCTCTTTTGAAGCGAAGATCTTAGCTGTTATGAAATCTGTTGAAGTTGCTGTTGAGAGAGGGTGGTGTATGCTTTGGGTAGAGTTTGATTCTGCTCTTGTCGTGGCAACTTATAAGTCCTCTGGTTTGGTCCCTTGGAGATTCAAAAATAGATAGCGCAGTTGCATATCCTTAACAAATAAGACAAAATCCATTAATTTTTGTGCAAATAAGCTTGTTAACTATGGGTTTATCAGTCATGGATTCAACTGGTGGGATTTACTTCCTACTTTTGTTTTAGAAGACTTTAACCGTAATAGATTAGGTCTTCTGTATTATCGTTTTTGATGACTCTTTTTCAGTGGCGGGTCTATGTAGGTTTCAGGGAGTTCATTTGAACCACCTGAAAAAAAATAGGTACTAATACTCCTATATAATTTTTTTGAACCCTCATTAACTTTAAATTTGCACTATTACTCTTAAGTTTGCACCCAATTTTTAATAAGTTTGTCTTATTAATCTTCGTTAGAGACTATTTATAAAACTTTAGGAAGCAATTTTACTCATCACATATTTTTATGAACTACTTAATATTTTTATATACTTTAGAACTTAAATAGGAAATGATGTGACAACTTAGAGACTAATTTGACGATTTATTCTTAAATAAATTTAGAGTTAGATCACTTGATTACTTAATTTTAGTAAATTAAGTGACGATATATGTAGAAATGATTAAACAACCCTATGAACCAACATTTTTAATAATGAATTTTTTTGCACCCGTGACCCGTGGTTAAAGCATCTATGATCCTTTTTCTGCCAATGGTGTTGGTCTAGTCCCATCTTGGTGTTCCTCTGCTCACATTCTTTTTTCCCTTTTTAATGATAACAGGGGGGAGTACTATTTTCCTTTTAGTTGATTTTTCCTAAGGAGGGTTTGCATCAAAAGGTTTTAACGATACTTCTTTCCTTCATTGCCAAAAAACAATATCGTGCACCACCTCTAATACTCATCGATGTTATGTTGTTTACGATTTGTGTGTTTTTCTTGCAATTAGGCATGGCAACGGTGCTGGTCGGGAGTGAGTTTTGCATCCCCCATCCTCGGTCCTATCTCTAGCAGGGTCGGATTTTGCGCCCCCATCCCTATCTCAAACGGGGACGGGTTCCCTGTGGGTACTCTTTTCGCCACTAAATTATAGAGAAAAAAAGTATATTTATGATAATTAATAGAACAAAATCATAACTATTATACAATGAAAAAAATTAATTAAAAAAATTAAAGTAGATTTTTCTATTGAAAGATCAAAATTAAAAATAAAAATAATTATGAAACAAAGTGAATGAGTATATCTGTATAAAATGAATAAATAAATAAATAAATAATGTTTTGTCGAGCGGGTTCGGGGCGAGTATCGACATCCCCTGACTCACATGTCCGTCTCCGGTCAAAATGAATTTTCCCCGTCAAACTCAGTTCAGAGTCGGGTGAGTACCCACGGGTTCAGATTTTGATGTCATGCCTACTTGCAGTTCGTTTTCATTGTGTATCTATGCATACAATTTTCCTCTTTGGTTTGGTATTTGTTGCATGCATGCGTTTCTTTTTTTGTAAATTCTCAGATATTAGGGAATTTAAGTTGAATGCGGGGCTTCATAAAATTGTGAAGGATTAAATTTAGCTTGGTTCGATAGTTATAGGTCTATTAATTGTGAATCAAACTCCGAAATTGCCTTATCATTGATTGCTCGTGAGCTTGAAGATACCCGCCCCTATTCTTCCATTATTTCATACATTAAATTCTTTTCTCTTAAGGCTTGGGATTTGATTTATGTTCACGCACTTCGTGAGGAAAATTCGTGTGCTAATTGGTTAGCAAAGTTTTGAACTAATTATAACACTGTAGAGATCATGCGCAGTCTCTCTGTCCAACAGTTGTTTCAGCTCTCCTTATAACCAACGCTATGAGGATAGAGCATGTTAGACTTTAGTTGATTCTGTTATGTGTTTCTTTTCATTGCTATCCTCTTTTGATAAAAAAATAGTAAGTTGGAGTTAGTAGAGATAAGCTTAGAATAAAATGATTTAACGAGAGGGTATATATTTAGTAGTTCATAAATCAGAAATGGGTGCGTTATATTGATAGTAATCTTTCGGATATGGGAAATATTTGGAAAAAAATTATTGTATATCCACTTACTTTATTACTGATACACCAAAGTTAATGCTACTAACAAATATAAAATTACGTTAATAGCAAGTTCATTTGATTAGGAGGGTATATATATATATATATACATTAAGGAGTGTATCGTTTTTTTATTGGCAATATTCTCAATAATCATTTGGAAATAAGCGCGTTTTTAGTACGTAGTAGAATTGGTATTGGTCAAGCATTAAAAAAAAAGTACACCTAACTAAGAGGGACCATGTTCAACTAATTGCTAGCAATAGTCAGAAATTAATAATAATTTAGCATTTTCTACCAAGATTTGGTCTATTAATAATGTTGACATGAGTTTATTAGCTCAATTTCCATAACTACGTGAGGTCTTGCCTTATAAGTGACAGGAATATAATTAATTATAAAGTATAGTAGTATTTTCCTACAATATAGACAACATGACATGCACGTTCGAATGTGCATGACTCTATTATAAACCCACATAAAAATATTTGTGATATTGCATTATATTTGTGTCTATCACCATATACAGAGATCTTTCTGAACAAATTTGTTTTTCATTTTTAAAATTATATAATTTCTCGAAATATGTAACGAATAAGCTTAATTCACATTAACTAGGAATGGGATAGTACTCCATATTCCATCAACAACAACAACAACAAAAAGATATAGTACTACTCCATAATGGAAAGTACTCATATTTAATGCTTTAATATTTTTGTTATGTGGTTTAAGTTAATTAATATTCTTGTCAAAAAAAGTAGTTAATATTTACTATTGTGATACGTTTAATTAGCCCATTATCACAAGTTTCAACAACTTGGATTGAACTTTTCGACAGCAAATAATTCTCTTATTTTAGAGACTACCTCAAACTTATTTTAGAGAGTAAATCGAGTAACTTCGTGTTAATTAATAAATCAATATGCAATCTATAATTAATTATGTACAAGTAGAGGGCATGTTTGTTACTGATTAAAAAATAAGTGATTTTATTGTTAAATAATTTAGAAATTAGTTTTTAGAGATTTTTAAGATATATAGTGAGAAGTTTTCTGTTAGTGTAATATGATGAAAGTCACTTTTTAAAAAAAATCATTCTTTAAAAATGATTTTTATGACAAGCTATATATTTAAAATAGATTTTCATTTGAAGCAGTTTTTAAAAGTTTTTATTTCCATTTTTTAAAAAGTCGTAACAGACAGATGATAAACTTTCAAAATACATTATTTCTATGAAAATGATTATTTTTCAAAAAACAAAAAACTATAACAAACGAATTCAGAATATGAAATAAATTTTTACATGATGTCTCACCTTAACCAACTACAAAGAATATTAATGTCAACTATCAACTTGCCAAAAGTTTTTGTTTTATTTTATTTTGGTTTAATTTCATTTTCAGTCCCAACTTCCCTAGTTTTGCGATTCTTTATTTTATTTTTGGCAACTTTGGTCATCAAATTTTCTCAGTTTGGTAATTTTTTTTCATATGTTTTTAATTGCACTTCCTTAAATATCATGGATTATGCACTTTGTGTCCCACTTTCCTTAAGCTTGCGATTTTTGGGACTAAAAATGCAAAAACAAAAACAAAACAAAAAAAAATTGAGAAAGCAAAAGTTCTATATATTAGAAAAAACGATGACTAAAATTGCAAAATTGAGAAAAATGGGGTATAAAATCGTCAAAAATAAAGTAGGGAGATCTAAATCATCAAATTCAGAAAGTTGAGGGACTAACAATGCAATTGAATCATTTATTTTCTTACATTGATAGTTCACCCTAATTACTACTATATTCTTAACTCGTAACAAGCTAGGGTGGGCGTGGGTTTTAAAGCGTCTAAAGACCCAACCCAATCAAATATTTACGGGTTGAATTGGTAAAAATAGACCCAATGTTTTAAATAACCCAAACCAACCCAATTTAAAATGGGTTGGATACAAGTTCGTTAATGAAATCTCATTTTTAAGAAAAAGAAAAAAAGACAAAACTAGAATAATACAAAAAAAAATAAGAAAAAAAATCAACTTCAAAATTATTGTCTTAACATAAGCATAAAGAGCTCGTAAATCAAACCAAATCTGAATATTTTTTATGCAATTCTCATTCATCATCAATGTAATAAGCAGTGAAACACATATAATTGAAGTTTTAGATAGAAGTTCAAGTATTAGTTGTTACTGAAATTATTTGACTATTTAAAGACATTAAAGACTTCAATATAACTTTTTTTTCTATAAACAATTGCATGATATCCTTTATAATAGTCCTAGACTTTAGCATGACATCTTTAAGGTCACATTTTATGGGTTGGGTTGGGTTAATTGGGTTCTCAATTTTTAGACCCAGCACCCATCTCCCATCTCGTACACTATGAATTTGCCAATTTCGAAACTAACCCAACACAGTTATAACTCAAACCAACCCACAATTTGTAGGTTGGGTAGAATGAGTTATAGATTGGGTTGGGTCAAAGTGTAACCGTATCCACCCCAACTCTTAACCATATTATCTAGAATATTACTAGTCAACAAACAAAAGTTGATCTATTTCATTATTTTCTTTTTTAAATGCACGACCCACTTCTAATTTTCTCCTACGTAGCAATCGTAATTTCTAGAGTGTGAATTGAATATATTAGTTTCAGACTTAACACTACTTGAAATGGGTGATATCACTATGAATTAAATAGTAAAAAACATGGAAAAGTCATCATACTAATGGAGGATAAAGGACCACTGCTAACTGGCCTCAGCTCCATTCATAGTAGTTGGATGAGAATTTTGTTAGAAGTCGATAATTAAGTTCAATTTCTGATAAGAGGGAAATGATAAAATGGTGCTAATTAATGAATTTGATATACTAGAAGTATTTAATACAGGTCTTAAGTAGTTGACTCTATTAGGTCTGTGAAATCATGTCATCTACTATAATAAAATATATCGGTAGCATAAATACAATTTTAGATATTTTAGTTTTTTGACACATCATTATTTGTGTGGGCAATTGGATGGGTCTTTTCCTTTAATCATTTTTTGTTATAACTTTTTTTTAATATTATAACAATTTTATTACAATAATTAAAATAATATTAAATAATTTAGAATTTTCTATTTAGTATAATCTATTGAAGTTGTCAACAAAAATTTTCAACCACTAACAATTGTCAACAAAAATTTAACCACTATCGAAAATTTTAAATCTACTATAATAAAACTTACAGCTAGCATAAATACAATTTTAGACATTTTAGTCTTTTTGACACATCACCATTTTTTTTTGGGAATTGTGTTTTTTCCTTTAATCGTTTTTTTTTATAGTTTTTTTTAATATTATAATAACTTAATTAAAATGATTAAATTGTGTCGACCACTAACAATTGTCAACAAAAATTAATTTAACCACTATCAAAAGTTCTAAATAAACAATAAATAATATAAACAAATGAAAACAGGAGCGACAACGAGAGACTGACAATGGGAGCGGCAACAGGGGAGGTAACACGAGGCAATAGGAGCGGGAACGAGAGACTATCTCTTAGAATGTGGTTTTAGGCCTAACTCAACCCCACAAAACCGGCTTGTAAGGTGAGGGTTGCCTCTTCACTATAAACCCTCTAGAGACCTTATCACTAGTCAATGTGGGACTTGGGAATTTCCCTAATACACCCCCTCACGCGCAGCACATTTTTTATTTTTATTTTTTTTTTGGGCTTGTAGCGTGTTTTTTTAATGGTAGGTGGCCCAATAGATCTATGATAGCTCACGATACCATCTTAGAATGTGGTTTTAGGCTAACTCAACCCCAAACAAAAGGCCAGTAAGGTGAGGTTGCCTCTTCATTATAAACCCTCTAGAGACCTTATCACTAGTCAATGTGGGACTTGGGAATTTCCCTAATACTATCAATGGGATCGACAATAGGAGAGACAACGAAGCAACAACAAGAGAGAGACTGACAATGGGATTGACAATGGGAGAGGCAGCGGTAGAGGCAATGGAGAGCAAAGAATGGGAGCGACAACGGATAACGGCAGCGGGAGCGAGAGCAGGCGACAATGAGAGTGGATGTTTTATATTAGCTCTCAGTTTCATTTTTCTTGATTTTTACTTCATTATTAAGCTCAGAAGAAGATACTCACTATCTTTTTACTTTTTACAACACAAGTATTTTAAGCAAGTTAAAATATAGTCTTTTTACCGAAATTTTCCTTTTTCTTTAATTAAATTTTATAATTTTCAAAATATATATGGATTCATAGCAAACTAAAACAAATACATTGTCACTACCAAAAAAATACATTATCACTCATGCGGATGAACGGGTAAAATACTAGTAAATTTTAAAAGAACAATAAATATCTTTTTAGACTTGACAATTCCTAGTGACTTTGTTTGGAGATTACTCTACAAGATCATCATTTTCAATTCCTAGTGACTAAAACCCACTCACATAAAGAAATCATTATTTTCAAAGCATTAGGAAATAGTGTAATTTTTTCTTAAAAGTAAAAAGAAGGAAGAAAGCCTTGTTAAATAAAATTTTCTGATGAAGTGCGACATCAAGAAGAAAGAAGAAAGAAGGGAATTTCCCCTTATTTTATTTAAAGAAAGAGAAAAAGGAAATGATAAAAGAGAGTTCAGTGAAGGACTAGATCAATACATTTTGCAAAAAGAAAATAAAGACAAAGCGATATTAGGAATCCCCCTAACTCCCTAAAACACTCTAGTTAGAAACTATAGTAATTAATTGGCTAAATTACATTAGAGGTCCTTTAAGTTAGTTAATTGTAACAAATTGGTCATTTAACTTTTTTCGTACCACTTAGGTCCTTTAAGTTCTTCAATTGTAACAAGTTGTTCCTTTAAGTTTTTTTCGCATCACTTAGGTCCTTTAAATTATTTAATTGTAAAAAGTTGGTCCTTTAAGTTGCTTAATTGTAACTTTTAAATTCCGAACAACTTACATTTTCAGCCCCAAATCGTTACAATTAAATAACTTAGAGGACCTCATTAAGAGAGAAGGGACGAGTGAGTGAAGTAGACTCCCCAAGCAACAGAGTTGGGAAGGGAGTGTCGTCGAGACGCGACCTCTCCCAATCAACCTCAAAAAACTTATCTCTAAAAATCCTAGCGACCTCTTCCCAAATTTCAGGACAAGTGAATATCATTTACAACAATGTTATTCAGCAAAAAAAAAATAGCCAAAAATAGCCAAAAACCAACTTACAACACCAATTAACCAAGTTTTTTAGGTGATTAGCCAAGTAACCAATTAACCAAGTTTTTAGTTAATAACCTCGAAAACTGTGAAAAAATATGTTGGTTAATAGTCTAAAAATTTTGGTTAATTGATGTTGGAAGTTGGTTTTTGTCTGTATTTGGCTAAAAGTTTTTGGCTAAATAACATCATTGAAGATCAAAAATGTTATTTGGACATTGAAATTTAGACAATAATAGACAAAAACTAACTTACAACACCAATTAACCAAGTTTTTTAAGCTATTAGCCAACCTGTTTTTTCACAGTTTTCGAGGCGTTGACTAAAAATTTGGTTAATTGATCACTTGGCTAATAGTCTAAAAAACTTGATTAATTGGTGTTGTAAGTTGGTTATTATTTTATTTCGCCTAAATTTTTTTTGTCCATATAACATTGTCGGTGTAAGAAGGAAGAATAAAAAAATACATTTTCATAAAGAATGGGGATCAAAACAATATGTTAGGCTTTAGGCTGATTTTGTCCCATAAAAATTTTCAAAAACATAAACACAGCATGACTTTTAGAAACTAAAGTCATATACGTGCGATTTAGCAAAAAGAATCATATACGTGCGATTTAGCATAAAGAATCAAGAGTCATGCTGCGATGTAGGTTTTGACCTGTATTGATTACGTTTGATTTCGTGTTAAATCATGATAAAAATTAAATGAATAGTGTGATACTACTAAGTAATAACAATAGCTTAGTATAGGGAAATACTTGATAGAACAAAACAAATTGTACGGCAGTGTGAAAAAGCTTTTAAACATTCATGTGATTCATGTGTTTTGTTAGGCTTTCCTTTGGTTTTCTTACCATTCGTACATAATCCTTCGTACTATCTATCATTGCTCTTTAGCATATTAAGAACAATGCAGCCTTCCTCTAATCTCTTTGTAATCCGAAAACTGATTTCACTAACAGAGGACGGACAACTTTAGTACATCTAATCAGCATGACAGAAACAATTAACAATCGCAATGTGCATCGCATCACACGCAATAACCGCAACCGCAGTTACCGCAACTGCGACCACAATTTGAAATCATGCTCCCGCCGTTCAGAAAGTATTGTTGCAAGTTACATCTGGATTGGTGTGAGAAGCCTCGTCAAATTGCCCGACATGCAATCCAGAAGTGATGATCTGGGAATGTGTAAGTGATGGGGGAAGCAACAACTCAGGATGTTCTTCAATATTCTGAATTGCTAAATTCTCCACCACAATCTTTTCACGTGCTTCTGCTTCCTCAGCCTCGGATCTTATTTCAACAGGAACTGAAACTAAACATAGAAAACATAAACATCATCATAGAAGAGAAATATAGAGCAGTTAGGACTTAGGATCAAGGATTTAAATCAAAGTCAGCGGCCGTGAGATCAATTTTGGAGTCTTTTGCAAACACAATTTAGGTGGCATTAGCCGTATTTACCACAATACCAAGGACTGGCGCGGCCACTACCGTCACCCCAAACCACAATTTAAACCATGATCAGGATTGAAAGCAAGCTTTGATTGATAGAGAATGACTACTGTGCGACGTAAAGAAAGACTTACCAGATCTTTTTCCAAACTTGTTCTTGCACCCTTCACATCTACAGCTTATGGAGCATCCAATACCACTCTTCAGAAACAAAAAAATCAATTGTAATTCATGTTTATATAACTGGAACTGTGAGCATACGTGATATATATATATATATATATATATATATATATATATATATATATATAGAGAGAGAGAGAGAGAGAGAGAGAGAGAGAGAGAGAAAAGAATACCTTATAGCATTATAGCGTTTCTGATGACAGTTTGATTTCTTGCAATTACATCCTTTGTTGTGTTGTGTTGGTGCTGGAGCTTTGTACTTAGGGTCATCCTGCGAGAAGAAAAAATTGATTAGTTAATTAGTATGGAAGCAAATGTGGTTAAAATTTCAAAAGTAGTTTAATTTTACTTGCTGACCTTTGAATGCGAACTGCTAATGACTTTAGGATGAAATGCAACTGGATTACGAGATTCTATCCTCTTGCGAGCTTCAACAACTTTACCTTTGTTAATAGGCTTGTTCAAGCACCCTTGACATGCGCAAGGTCCACCAGTGCAGTAGACTCCAGCAGAAAAACACTCACAATAACTGGAAAATAAAAATATAAGGAAAAAAAGGTTAAAGGAAAGACTGATCTTAAAGCCATTAAGCGCAAATTCTTCTTAAATTTACATTCCATAAGCGAAACCAATAAAAATAAACAAAGAAAGTTAACACATGTTCAGAAGCTGCATATATATGAAGAGGCCAATGAAGCTCATTTTTAAAGCATTATATATATATATATATATATATATATATATATATATATATATATATATATATATATATATATATATATATATAGTAAATGCTAATGTAGTCTAGCAAGATAAGGTTTCAACTTTCAATAAAGTCTAGATTTACATTTTCAACAACATAAAAGACAAATACATAACTACATGAAGAAAGATGTAGACAAAATAAACTCCTTGTTTTCCAAAATAAATCCAGAAGATAGAACAAAACAATAAAGGTGTATGTATGTCTTTGAACTTACAGCTTCAAACACTCTGATTTCTTACAATTACATCCCTTGCATGCCCTCTCTTCCCCAGCATGTACAGATTCATAACTGCATATTGAAATTTGGTATCAGGCTAATGAAAAAAGGAAAATATAAAACACAATGGAATGAAGATTATCAATCAATCAAGCAGAAGAATGGATAATCAACAACTAAACTTTCCTTCTCTTTTTTGAGTTAATAGGTGATGACTTGGGACAGTCTTCAGTGGGCTGAACTTCATCCTTGGACGGCTCAAAATGTTTTTCCACTAATGCAGCCGGGAACTTCAATAGATGTGTCTCTTGGCTTGTCGAGAGGTGCAACGAAGAAGGGAAACTAGGACGATTAGGTGTGACTGCTGTTGATACAGAAGGAAGACCTTCAATTTGGTGTTCTGACAAACAAGCTGGTATAGGGCCAAGTGAGTTCAATGGTTGAGTAGACTGCAGGACACACTTTGGTTTGCAAGAATTGATGGGAAGCTGTGACTTTTTACTATCAGCAATCATCATATCACATTTTGGTTTGCAAGAATTGATGTTTGAAGAGAAATAACATGAATTATTCCATTGCGTATTACAGTTTAGACAGCACCTTCGCGTACCATGGTGCGTCACATAAGCAAGCTGTACACATTAAAGAAACAACAGTACTCTTTTCAATATAATGATTGATATGCTCCAACACTGACATTGACAGAAATTATAAACTGAAGTCTATTATATTTAAAAATCACAAAAGAATATGATAATATAATATGTTAGAGAATGAAAATGCAGCGATGTCTTGTAATAACATTAAATCATTAATTCTTTTTATATGATGTACTTTAAGAGTAATAATTGACTATATATAAACCACAACACAGTGAAAGAATATTTAACAAGAAGGAACTATAAATGATTCTTCAATAAAACCAAACAATTACCAACAAGCAACAACAATATATCAAATTGCAATTTTAACCCATAAAATCATATCAATCAATATATGATATAACCACATTAGCATATGTATGTTAATCAGGAAGCATGGCATGTCAATGAATCAAACAATCCTAATAGATTATTAGAGACACAATTACGCATATGGAAATAATCTATAAAACATGCATGAGAAGTTATAACAAAACTCACTTTAACTCAAACCGATTTCATTTCACTACCTCATCATCCATTTTCTCATTTGAATTTCTAGCCATAAAAGAACCACTGGCAAGATTGTCATCCTCTGTCTGACATATGCGTGTGTCTGCTATTGATACAAAAGGATGATCTTCAATTTGCTGTTCTAAATCACAAGGAGCTTGGTTTGATGTGTCGATAAGTAGAGGGAAAAGTGAGTTCCATGTCTGCATCTAGTGAAGCACAAAAAAAAAAAATTAAAGTGGGTGAATTGAAGATGAACTACATGAAAATTTCATGCCAACATACCACTACAACCAAAGTTCATCTAATCTAATGTTGCAAAATACGAATAACATGGAGATTGTTTTTATCTAAGGTTGGCGTGAAGCAAAAAGAACAGTAAATTATAAACCTGTTTACAAAACAATTGATTGCTGATTTTGAACATTATATTTATAAATATGCAAGATATAGTTGTTGTATGGTGGCAGAAAGGATTATGAAAGACTAAAAATATTCAACCAACAAAAGAGAAGACCATTGGCCCAAAAGCAAAAAAGGTTGTAAAAGCTTAACTGAAATATACATGGACATTTTAATACTAATAAGTTTGAGAAAAAAAATCAAACTTCAAAATTAGAGTATTAGAGACACATCAGCATATGCATTTTAAACAGGAAGCAAGGCTTGTCAATGAATTAAAAAATCCTAACAGATTATTAGAGACACAATTAGGCATCTGAAAATAATCTAAAAACATGCATGAAGAGTTATAACAAAATGCACTTTAACTAAAACGGATTTCATTTTCTTACCCCATCATCCATTTTCTCACTTGGATTTCTAGTCATGAAAGCAACATTGGCAAGATTGTCATCCTGTGTCTGATATATGTCTGTGGCTGCTGCTGATATCGAAGGGTGATCTTCAATTTGGTGTTCCAAAAACCAACATGGTAGAGGGTCAAGTGAATTCAATGTTCGAGTAGACACGACACGCTTTGCAAGTTTCAAAGGAGAAAGGCTATTCATATAGTTATACACAGATGAACCTGGCATCTAGTCAAGCACAAAAAAAAATGATTAAACTAGATGAGTTGAAGATGAGGTAAAGGAAAATCCCATGCACAAAAGTTTATCTAATCTAATAATTTTTTTTTGACAGCTTATCTAATCTAATGTTGCAAATACCAATAACATGGAGATTATTTTCATCTAAGGCCGGCATGAAGTAAAAAGAACGGTAAATAATAAACCTGTTTACAAAACAATTGATTGCTGATTTTCATCATTAGATTTATAAATATGTAAGTTATAGTTGTTGGATGGTGGCAGAAATGATTATGAAAGGCTAAAATTATTCAAGTTAATATTAAGTTTGAAAACAAAAAATCAATGAGGTGAAACCAGAGTTACCAGTCAAAGCAAGAAGAAAACCCAGCATTCAAAAAACCAATCCCTTCAATTCCAAATAACACCCTCCTCGCATTTTCCAAACTCCCCAAACCACAAAGACCACTTAACAAACAATTGTAGGTGACAACATTAGGCTCCGAATACGGGCCTTCATCCTTGCCATGAAGCTAAAAGCTTCCTCTATTTCACCCACCTTAAACCCATCAATGAGGGTCTTATACACCACCATATCAGAAACCACGTTTCTGTGAAACATTTCATCAAACAGTTTGCGAGCATCTTTTATTTTTCTAACTTTACGAAGCCCACCCAATACCAAGTTATTAACAAAAACAAAAGGGAGAATCCCTTCCTTCTCTCTATTGAATTCATCAGCTCAAAACCCTTATCTAAATTCTTTAACTTCACCGCAACCTGAGCAGCTTTTCCGTAAGATAAAGAATCTGGTTGATGAAACAAGTGAATGGTAGAAAGCTGTTTTTTTTTCATTGAATAATATAGTTCCTAAGCTTGTTTGAGAGTTTTGGGATTGGAGAAAAGCTTAAGAGGGTTTCTAAGAAGATGAGTCTGGAGATAAGGGCGTGGAGTTTCGAGAGAAAAGAGATGGAACTGTTGGAGAGAAGGTATCTGATGAAGTCTCTCCGGCAGCCACTTTCTCTACCATGCACCGCCCCTGCCCCCTCTCAGCTGCCCCTTACTGCGTGCACCGCCGCGTGCACCGCTGGACCTCCTCTGTGTAACCTTCATCTCTCTCTCTCTCTCTCTCCGGTGTAACAGGTGTTTTCAGAACCAGACCGCTCAGGTCGAACCGATCCGACTAGGAATCGGTTTAGTATCTTACGTAAAGTATATGTAATTAGGTACTAATTATGAATTTGGATATGTTAACACTATTATTATTTCATGGTTGTTTATTTAATTAGGTACTTATGATGTGATTATAGACTTCCGGATAATTTGAAGAATTTTGTTAATTTTTTGTTGACAATTTGTTTTATACATTCTAAGAATGATGTCATTAGTAACAATTACTAAATTTTTTGATAACCATTATACAACTATCCAATGGTTAGTATATACTTATAACCACAATTTAGTATTTGTGTGGTTACTACATACTAAACCACAATTTAGTGTTTGTGTGTTTACCGAATTTTTTGAAGGGAAGATGATCACTATATATTATGTCCATTTATTAACAATTACTAAAAAATTCATTAATATCTAAGTCAGACTCGTAATTTTACTCGGTACCAAAAGAGAATTATTTTTTGACGTAGGATTGAGATTGCCATATGGAGAGAAAAAATAAGCTAGTTTTGTTGAGTTACCTAAAATATTGTATACAATTCACTGCAAAGTTATCAAAAGTTGGGGTATGGCTTATGTTTTATGCTACTAGATATCAGACGAAATTGAGACATTAAGTTGGTTCCTTAAAAAAATTATTCTTGGAAGTTGAAGGAATATTTGATGAAGAAGTATAAAGAATTTGGAATTTGCCCTCTTTCAATTTGCCACTGTTGAAAGAGGGCGCGAAGAAAATGATGAGAAAAATCGATATGTATACAAAGCAGTGTTGTATCTTACCCAAAAAAGTTGGGGTGGGCTGCTGTGATTGAAACTTAGAAATACATGAATAGAGATGCAAACACACAAATACAATTAAAATAGATAAATATAAATTAAAATTATTTATAAACAAAATAAATACTAAAAATATAATTTTGAATTACATAGAGACTCACATATGTCGACCATAATGATGATCTGGATGGAACAAATTGATTTTTTCGTTAAAAGATAGTTTTAAATTTATTTGATTATAATTATAATTTTAAAATATTGATTAATTTTTTTAATAATTAGCAACCATCTATTCATAGTTTCTAATTCTAATATAAGAGATGTGATGATATTTATATAATTCCACCTCAAGGTCTCAGGTCTGAATCCTGGGTGTGACAAAAACTCTGTTGGGAGGGGAGAACCACACGAGCCGATAAAGCTAGGTACTCGTGGTCAGGTAGGTTCCTTGGCGTAGATTAGTCATCGACAAAACTAGTTGAAATTACGCACCAATGACATTGTAACCCAAAAAATGTATTCTCTTGATCAATACAACAAAAACCTAGATATTCATCGTTTAAGAAAAACAATTTAATTTCTACACGTCATCGTTGCTTTAAAAGTCATTTTGAGCTCAAAAGAACTAACGTATCGGCTAATGAAAATTGAGGTCTTCAAAATCTCAATTTTCAAGAACATCAAGAAAACCTCGTTAAAACCTTCTGATACAAAAACATCAAGAATGAAAACGAGTATTTCCTATTGATTTTATTTAAAAAATAAAAAACAAGGAACACAAAAGAGCCAAAAAAGACTTTTTCAGGAATATGTTAGGTTTGCCTAACTACAGGTTTTGTTAGTCCCTCGATGGGCTGAGTTCGCCTTTTACCTCCTGTTTTTAGTGTGCTGCAGATGATCACAATGTTTTAACGATGTTTCATATCCCTTTCTTTTGATTAAAAAAAAAGCCAAAAAAAAAGATTTCACCAAAACCCTCAACGAGAGAAGTAAACGAAAGGTACGTATATACCCGACGAAGATGATAAAAAAAGAACTACAAAGCTGCTTTTTATTAATGATGATGAAGTACATGCAAAGAAAGGAAAGATGGTATATGGCATGATGATAAAACATAAACAAAAACTACAAAGCATAAATTAAATGACAGAAGTATGGCAGAGAAAATGGCAATACCTCCTTATCATGAAGCTTCTCTATATTGAAAATCCCCTCAGATTCTTCCATCTCCACTTTCAAAGTGCTACGATAAATGAAACAATTACTTCAAAGTGCTACGATGGAAGAAATAATAGGGCGTGTGAATTTTCGAAGTTCTAAGACCCGCGAAATGCCTTTCTTGCTTTTCTTTAAAATAAATGTAGCCGTAATGTTGTTGGTTAAGTTATACCACCTAGGGAGCAAACCTTAACTCTTGGGCTCAAGCCTGTAGAAACCCTAAGACTCGTTTTGTCTTTGTCCCATTAAAACGCAAAATATCGAGTTTGTTTGGGTCAAAATATGGGTTAGAATCTAAAGAATTGACCCGCCCAAAATCTAGGGACGAGTTAGGGTTAAGTATAACCTGTCCCACCCGTCCCTTATGCACTCCCCACCTCTAATTGTTATCTCTATTATATAGATAATGTGACTTTTATAAATAAAATATCTAATTTGAAATCAATATTAGTTTAAGTAGAAATCTTTTTGTAAGTGCTATAGTAAAAGTCTTCATTCGAGTTTGAATACATAGTAAAAAATTAAATTTTCATTTCAAACTTTTAGTCATATTTGAGTGGTTAGCTTATAATTTTATTTCAGTTGTCTTTCAGGTCAATCTGATCTCGTCCTCAATAGACATCTTTTTGTTTGACTCGAAAAACATCAGATTTATTCAAGTCTAAAGATTGGTCAGGTTTTAAAAAACAATCCTATAAAAATTAAGAACCGCGTTAGGGACAAAATATATATAACCTCTTACAATCCTGATTACCAATAAAAAAAACCTCTTACAATCCTCCCCTTCTCACCCAATAATAATTAATTAAAAATGCTTAACTCTCCAATACTGACTTGCCGAAATATTTGAGGTGATGTATTAGTTAGTTATTAAAAAAAGACTTACGGGTAGTTATACCAATAAGGGTTGGTCGGAGTGATAACTGGATTCAGATTTTACCTCGAGATCTCGGATTTGAATCTTGGGTGTGGCAAAAACTCGGTTTGGTGGGGAGAACCACACAGATCGGCAATGTTGGGTGCTCGTAGCCAGACAAGTTCTCCGGCATCGAATAGTCATCGGTCAAGCAAATGGAAACTGTGCACCAATGATAAGGTAACCAAAAAAAAAATTCGGGTAGTTATTAAAAAATACAGGGTTAAATATGGTTTTGTATCGATAGGTTTTTTTCTTCACTCTCAAAATTGTGTATCCTATTTTAGTCTCACAAGAGTTAAAATAAAGTCACGTAAGAAAAAAAGAGTTAAAATAAATTCAATAACTAACAAACATGGATCACATTGCCAACCTTATATTAGGGATTTTATCTTATGTACTCCCTTTGTAATACAATATAAACAAATTTAAGGTCTTTAGCTTGTAATAAAATATAATCAAAAAATGAATTTTGAAATTCTACTTGATTTTTGAAATTCTACTTGATGATTGTATATTAAAAAAATCTTTCATTTAATACTAAATATTTATTGTTGAATATGAAAGTTAGAGACTTTTTCTTAAAAAATTAAATGAGAAAAGAGGAAATGTAGGTAATGAAGTTAAATTTTATACGAGAGGTACAAAAACATGTTCAAATAACTACTAGTACATATTTTAATAAGTGTGAAAGTAGTTAATTTTGCTTATATTTTGTTATGGAGAGTAGTATTTGTGTAAGTAGTTTTCCATCATCATTTAAGATTGAATTCAATTGACTAATATTTACTACTTTTGTCTCTTAATATTAAGACCCTTTGCATTTTTTACTCGTATTAAGAAAAGTTTGTTGTGTAATTAATATGTATAATTTGTGTATGATGATTATTAAATTACTCTTTGTGTATAAAAACATTTGATGTTAACTTATCATATACTAAGACAATTAAGTAGTATTAATAAGAGATATATTAGGAAAAAAGTAACAAAAGCATTTAGATATTTGTAAAATGTCTTATATTTTACAGACAAACAAAATTGTCAAAAGGATCTTATATTTAGGGACAGAAAGAGTATATTCAAACATCTTTACAACTTTAGCCATCTATAAAATTCATTATTACTAATTATTAATTATCAACCATTTATTGCTTTGTACAATAGTTCATTTTATCACCACTAAACCACGCTGAACATAAAATTCCTTGCTCTAAAGAAGCAAAGTTGTTTCTAGGCCATTGAACTTTCCTTTCTGTTTAATGCAACGAAATTAAACTTTTTTATTTATTCGGTTGTACAACTTGAAAGTTAGCCGAGGAATCGACTAACAGCTTCCAATAGTGATTTACTTTCTTCAAGCAATTACACTGAGATAGGAAAATTATGTTATGGTTTCCTAACTACTCTAAAGAATGATGAGTTAGTTTAACTTTTCTAGATTAGGAAAATGATAAAGAAGAATGAAAAGTTAACATATATAAATTGCTTGAAAAGGATAAAGAAGAATGAAAAGATAACATAAATTGCTTGGAAAATAACTTGTATTTGATTGATGTCAGTCTAAAAATATGTACAAGCAATATATATAAGCAAAGCCTTAGCTAAGTCTCTATTGGCTACTAAATGTGGCCAACAACTAACTATGCCTCAACCTAACATTTATTCGACTAAGAATAATCCACTAGCGTGCCACATTCTTTGTCTTTCGCGAATACTCGTTCTCAACATCTTATCCACTATCCTTAAATTTAAGAGCTATTCTCCCATCTTTTGCGCGCATTTTCAATGTGCTTATCATCTCGTGGGTGGGTACCTTCTTCAACTCAATTTTCCACTGATCACGTTTTAAATGTTTCTTTTATTTAGCCCTTGAATCGACTAGCCTCCTTTTAGCTAAGATGCCACTTGTCTCCCTATATTCAGTTGACCCTTACTCGATTGTTACTTAATAATTTTTTAGGTGTAAACATGTTTATTTATTGCTTTGTTTTATCTTCAAATGAAACATCCAAAATTTAACTAATAAAAAAATAAGGATTCTTCCCTCACACCCCCATTTTAACAAAAAACTCAGAGATGCCCTCAACTTTGGTAAATCCGGTTCATAAATTTGGAGAAGGGGGTGCTTCGTGGGGATTCGGATTTATTCATTCACACGCAGTAAATCCGGTTTCATGTTAATGAACCGGATTTACCTACGTATGAAATAAATTGAAATCCTTTATTTAATTTCTATTTTTAAAAGGATACGCACGTGTGTTACGATTTAAAATGCGATACGAACGCATTACGATATACGAATAAAGATACGTCTAAATACGATCTAAAAATACGTCAAATATATAAAATATCAAATACGAAACACGAGTACAAATACGTCAAAAAAAGAACTAAAATAAATCTAAGGGTCCAAAATCCCTAAAACTGTAGAAAAAATCTGACGTGAAGCAGGTGAATGGTCCCCATCTAGCGCACCCGGAGAATTGTGGCTGCCCTTTGGTTCCTCTCTCTCTACATCTCTCGGGATATTGCCTCATCATCCGAGTTGCCTCGATCTGCGCGCTCGCTCATCAACTAGCTCTGAGTCGGACGGGAAGCGGATACCGATCGTATCAAGATAGGTAATCGAGGATGGCACTACCGACGCGCGATTGCCCGTCTACTACCCTTCCAAGAAACCTGCGCCAACAACTGATAGTGCAACAACCACCGTATGATCCTGTCTGCTTGTCTACTCCCTACTGTTACAAAAAAAACGTAAAAAAAATAATAAAAAAAAAAAGTAAAAAAAAAAAAACAAAAAGAAATTTTTTTGAAGAATTTCGGATTTACTGGTAAATTCGGGTAGAAATCCGGATTTACCTCATACGGAGGTAAATCCGGTTCACAAATACGAACCGGATTTACCTACGTATGGGTAAATCCGGATTTCTTCCCGGATTTACCAGTAAATCCAAAATTCTCTCGTTTTCTCACTCACTTTTTCCGGATTTAGTGAAAAGTGAAATGTGATTTTTGTAACTTTTGAAGGGTATTTTTGTCCGTTTTGGTAATTAGAGGGGTCTGAGAGAGGAAGGGGGGTAAAAAAAAAATCCAAAAAATAATCACTCAACTTCCTTGTGTGCAACCAGGTCATCATCATTTCCAAACCTATTGTGGTGAACATATGTCACATTCATAGCAAATTGGTAAACTGATGAAGATTCTTGGCAATGCACAATGTAGAGAGAAAATAAAAGAAAGGCGGCTTTGCTGGCATAAAAATAGACCTCAAGCAAGTAATGAGGAAATAATTAAATATTAGATAATGGAATTTCAAGTATCTTTTCTGTGCTGGTTTCAAAATCTGATATTAGCTGCAACTTGTTAGAACCAAGAAACTGAGTGAGGGATAAGAGAAGAGCAGAGTTGATTTTTTGTATTCAGGGAAAATGAATTCATATTAGTTTGCATGTTATAAAATACTCAGCCAGCCATGAAGAAAGAAAGAGAAAGATAAAATAGCAACATAATCATCTGATTTGTGCTGCCAAACATCAGAAATCCATGGCATGATGAAGAACCAGGAGAATTCCACCAAACAATGGACGACAACAACAACAACAACGAAAAATTATGTCAAACCTCTCCAAAACAGAGGTAGCACAACTACGATGGCATTGCATTTTGGCTACTTACTAACAAGCCAATCGCAAAGACCACAAAGACCGCAACAAAGCAGAAAATCACATTAGTATGAGGGTTTCCGGGCAATGTAATCTATTTTCTTTTGAATACAAATAATCAACTTGAGGACGATAGGGCCTTGTTCCTGTTGAATAATCTCATTGTACTTTCTACCGATAATAATTCATAAGTCCATAAGTCCGTGATCAGAACATAATATAGCACACTAAAATCTACTCAATATACACAGCTGCAAAATCTAAGTGTGAAATACCGAAAATACAAACCCAAAACTGAGAAAAGCATACATGTCTAGTGTCTACACAAACCTAAAACATAAATTTTGATTAATAAAAAAATTAAAACATAAATTCCAACATCAAAATATAGAAGTGCCGTGGCGGCACAAATCAAAGCCAGGGCTTGATGATAATACTGAAGACCATGAATCGGGCTTAGTGAACAATTCTTGAAGTTCAGAACAAGAACACATTACAAACTAAGAGAGAGCTAGGGTTCAAGATCAGAATATTGTTCCTTTGGATACGAGTACATTTTCAAAATAAATAAATGAAGGGTAAAATGGTAAATTGATCGATCATATCCCAAACCCCCCAAACTCTTCCCCTGTTATTTAATTACTCCCAAACAAGGGAGCGGTTAACATTTAGCCCTCCCCAAAAAAAAAACTCTTCCGGCCAAGCCTCTAAATTCTAATGATCATTTTCAGAGGCATTTCTTAAATTTGTGCATTTACATCGGCGACTATACCAACCGTTGGTGCAGTCTATATATGCAAAGCAAACAATAATGTTCTCTCTCCCTTTCGCTGCCGCTTCTCATCGATAGTGGACAATTCTATTTCACAATTTGCATTAGCCCTTGCAATGAAACAACATTAGTTGCCAATGAAAGAAACTCACCGCTTCAAAGCATGTGATACTCTTACGCTTGTTGGCTGTTGGGGACATAAGTTCCAATATCAGCCTATGTCTTTCCGGCTGAAGATAAAAACTACACATCATATCGCGCCAAGATCATTCAGGTGGCCTGGTCAAACTTGAATTCTCTCTTTCCATTGCAATGATGGAAGCCAGCCTCTCATGAACCTGTAACAATACATCCATATGCATCAATAATAAACCAAAAGAAAAATTAAGAATCTAATCTTAACTTAAGAATAAAATTACAAGAATGGCAAAGATTATTGTCACTTACTTCAGAGAGCTGTTTTTTATTGTCATCTTTGTATTTCTTGTCCTGATTGCTTGTTGAAGATGCATCATACCTAGAAAGGAGAAGTGAGACAATAAAAAAATCGTAAGATCAAATATGGAAGAAGGCAATTTTCAGCTTTTATGCCATATGAGCCTGAAATTTAGGTGCAGAGGACAAAACCAGCCACAAGATACAGAGGTGAACGAATATACAGATGTTGTTACCAATCACGGGGAATGCCAGCTTCTTCTCGTGCCGCATAATTAAAGGGGCCCTTTGGCTCTACATTGTATTCCTTTAGCAAGTCTGCATGGTTATAGAAAAAAACTAAGTTGAAGCCTGCATGCCTTCAGTATGAGGGTAAGCGAGAAGATAAGCTGTTTTAACTAGGCTTCCTAACCTTTAAAAGTGGAGTCTGGGGCACACCCCATTTTTTGACAGACATAAAGAAACCAGCAGAGCCCAACTGCTACGTGTGCAACTTCCTCTTCAGCAATTCTAGCCACAATTTTAGATGTCCTATTGTCTCCAAAGCCAACTAGTTTTTGCACCAGGCGTGGCCCCGCATCAAGTCCTCTAGCCTCCTACAAGAAAGATAAATATATGCATTTAGAAGTTGATAAATGATCCTCAAATAATTCGTTATATAGAAAAGAGTCCTCTAGAAACCTTCATGAAAGTACCCACCACATACAAAAATTTTCATCTCATTAGTCAGTAGCGCTACCAGTCTACCACATCAATTCCTACCCACAGATGAAAGTGAAAAAGAATAATTGAATTGACAATGCTGTGGAACCATATCAGCAGCACACAAACAAAGAATAAACAGGAAGTAATGTTCACTATTTCAAAACTGTAATTTAAAGCCATGGTGGGGAGAAAGTTACCTGGACTAGTGGGATTACTGCCAAACGTGCAGCAACATTGTCTGATGATTTCTCACATTCCCTCCAAAGCAAATTATGAGCTGGCATGTCTCCATATCTAGAGGGTAAAGAGAAGCAATAGAATCAGCACAACATACTCAACTAGTTTAGTTTTGGCCACAAAACAAAGTAACAATGTGGACAACCCTTACTTAAAACCCAGCTCAGCAAGCCTCTGTGAACACCAAGAGAAGTGGCGACTCTCATCATCAGCAACACGAGCAAAGTCAGCAAAGAAACCCTCCCCAAGGACATCACTATAGGGAAAACCGAACAACAGTATCCCAAGCCAAATCAATTGCATTGAGCTCCACATGTGCCAGATTATGAAGCAAATAAGCATTCAGAGGCAAACCTGAGTTTTTGGGTGCGGGAATCTCCTTAGTTGAAACCTGAAATCAAAGTAAACAACTTCATTATGCAAACTCAGAGTACTATCATTAACACAAAGCAAAAACCATGAAGGAGCATGCAAACTCAGTACAAAGGCTGACATCACAAAAGAGACTGAAAAATACAAAATTTCCATAATGGGGTTTATTGAAGAATTGAAACAAACAGGTGGTGGGCGAAACAGAGAACGAACCAATTGAGGGCTTTGGGGTCGGGCGGGTGAAGGGGGCGGTTGAGAAAGACCGAGTGGGAGGTTGTGGCGGCGGTAGAGGGAGAATGCGAGGTGGGAGAGGTGGGATTTAGCGAGAGGGTCGGCGGTGGAAAGAACGATGGAACCAAGTTCGGCCAAGGAAGAAGCTTGGCCGAATGGGGAGTCATGGAGTTCGGATTCTGGTTCGGGTGCGGGACCGTGTGGACCCCACTTGCGATTATGGTTGAGAGGAGTGTCCCTCCATGAACGGAGACCAGGCCACGGCGAAACAGTTGAAGAAGAAGAGAAACACTGGTGCGAGGGTGAGGGCAGTAGCATAGCGATTCCAAGTTTGAGACGCTGCATAGCTTAGCATAGCAGCACTTGATGCTTCACATTCACGTCCTTGTTTGCTCGACGGAGGAAGAATTTCATGCCACTTTTGCGGGTGCCGCTAAGGTAGCATTTCTTTGGATGTGGAAGAATTTGTCATCTTGAAAATAGGTGGAAGAGAGCATGGTGAGAGAAATAAACAACACAAAAATGTATCAAACAATAAAACTTTAATGAAACTTACTGTTAAAGTAAATGACCACCCGCGGCGGATACGACACGCCCTACCGATCATCCAGCCCCAAGACGAAGACCAAGTCCTCCGCGTCCTCATTACCGAAGCTTTCCGCTTAAGAACGCATCAAGGCCGACACACGGACCACCTCCCAATCGTAGGCCGACGCCTAAAGGGCTCTCTACCAAAGCGAAGCCCCGCTAGATATATTAGGCAAGCCCGAGAATCTCGCCTAAGATCTCGGGGCATTCATGTACCATTATGAGCATTTATGACGTATTGTAATATAAATATACGCCCACGAGGCCAATGAGACGGATGAACATTTTACTTCTCACACTCTATTATTCTTGTGTTCTTGCTAAACCCTACTCGAGGAATAGTTAGGAACATTGGCGCCACCGTGGGGCGGTGAGAACTCCCCACCCCACGCCGTAACAGCAAAGCCCTACTTCACCATGGTAGGGACCAGAGCTAACGGTGGTACTTCCACAAGCACCACGGATCCCAGGATCCTTGAATTGATGGAAGCAGTGAGAACACTTCAGAGCGAGAATGCGAGAACAAGCACGGAGAACGAAGAAGCGACTCTTCGCGCCAGCGCTGGAAGCGAGGAGGCTCGGCTCCACGAACAATGGTCGCCTCCGTAAGCAGCGAAGCGGAGGTCGTCCGATCGCCCCTCGGCGTTTGACCATTTACAAGAGAGATCGGCGGTGCCCATTCCCCGGCTTTGAGCCCGCCATCGGAACTTACGATGGGACGGGAGATCCCGCAGTCACGTTGACGCCTTCGGACCCGGATGATGATCGGTGGGGGTAATGACGCCATCTCGCCGCAAGATGTTCGCAGTACGCCGACCGATGTCGCTCTCGAAGTGGTTCGCGGGTTAGCCGCTCGATCCATCACGGCTTTGAGGACCTCGCCACCGCCGTCCAACAATTCTCTCGCCAATAAGAAGAAGCTCATCCACGGGAGATTTGTTCGATCTCGTGCGAGGACCGCAGAGCATTGAAGAAGTACTTGGAGCGTTTCAACAAAATCACAAGCGAGGTTGAAGACCGGACGAAGTTTTTCGTGGCGGCTTTCATGAAGGGCCTCCAAACGGGACCTTTAGTGAAACCGCGTCTATCACCACTCCCGGGAACATGGACGAGGTCGAGCGAGAGCGCATAAGCACATCGGCCGAGGACACCGCCGCCTCCAAGGACGCCAGAGATGCTAGAGGACCTGTAAGGCAACGATCGCGCCCGAGCGAGAGAAGCGGACCCGAACCCTTCTCGGCCCTCGCCGCCGAGACGGGGGAGGAAGAGCTCGCAACAGAAGTCCCGCCCCAATCGAGAGAACACTTACACTCCGCTCGTGGTCCGACCATCGGCCATTACGAACAGACGGTCTCGCCGACGGAACCATCACCCGCCGGCTCCATTCGTCGGCACCATGGGTAAGTATCCGAAGCTTATTGCGAGTTCCACAGACGGGGTCACACCACCGACGATTCTTTGGACTTTGAAGCAAAGAGATCGAGCGGCTCATCCAATGAGGATTTACGAAGAAGTTCGTGACTCTCGGATGAACAAAGAAGAAGCGGGCGCGAAGCCCGCGGAGAAGACAACCCCCCAAGAGGGGAGGACCAAGGAAGGAGTCGCAACAAAAAGACGGCCATGAAGTAGCTGACCGGGGAGTAGTCAACACCATCTCGGGCGGATTCTCTGGTGGAGGCTCCTCATCCTCGGCCAGGAAGAAGTACGCCTGATCCATCATGTCGGTGCCTCGCAAGCACCGCCGAAGATCGGTCCGATCCTACCCGCCGATCTCTTTTGACATCACAGATTTCAAGGAGTCCAGCCCCATTCCGATGACCCAATCGTGATATGCGTCACCACCAGCAAATACAAAGTGGCCCGAGTACTTGTAGATGGGGGAAGCTCCGCCAACGTGATGTATTGGAAGTGCTTCAAAGAGCTCAGCCGCCAGAGGAGTGTTGAAGAGTTACCGTGTACACTTGTCGTTTTTGCAGCGTAACAGTGGAGGTCCGAGGCTACCGGATCGAACGACCTTCGCGGCGAATCGATTAAAGCAGATGGTGCCGAGGTACATGGTGGTGAACGCAAAGTCTTCTTACAACATAATTGTGGGCGTGCCCACTCTAAACGCCTAATGGCCGCTATCTCTTACCCTCACCCGCTCGAATACCCCGCCCAACGCGGGAAGTCGGAAATGATGAAAGGCGATCGAGCAATGGCTCGCAAGTGTTACGTGAAGTGCCAAAGATCAAGACAACTCGAAGGGACCGAGAGCGTAAAAGCAACCATTGCGATTTTCTTGACACGACCCCGAGAATGTATGACCCAACGAAAGAAGGAAAGAGGCCACGCCCACCGGGTGACCTAAAAGAAGTTCTAATAGGCCCAATGCAACATCGGAAGACAAAGATAGGGGACGAGACTCTCGGCGGAGGTTGAAGACCAGCTCCTAAAGCTCCTCGCAGACAACGTCCACATATTTGCATGGTCTCCCAGGACATGCTGTATCGACCCAAATTTTATCATCATAGATTATCACTAAACCCTTCCGCTCAACCTGTGTCCCAAAGAAAAAAAGAAAACAGGGCAAGAAAAAAACAGAGGCCATAAAAGCGTAAGCGGAAAAAAAGCTACTCTCGGCAGAGCTCATCCGGGAAGTGAAGTATCCAACATGGTTGGCAAACCCTGTACTTGTCAAGAAGTCCAACGACAAGTGGAGGATGTGCATCGACTATCTGCACTCTCAACAAGGCTCGCCCAAAGGACGCGTATCCCCGCCGAGCATTGACGGCCTTGTCGACGAGCATCCGCTTCAAACTTCTCGCTTCATGGACGCATACCGTTATAACCGGATCGGGATGAGCCACACCGATGAAGAAAAGATCGCCTTCATGACCGGCCGTTCCAACTACTGTTACCAAGTAATGCCGTTCGGCTTGAAAAACGCCGGCGCGAACTTACCAAACGATCGATGGACAGGATTTTCGAAGAGGAGATCGGCAAGATCATTGAAGTCTACGTCGATGATATGGTGGTGAAGTCTGCAACAGATCCTGATCATGTGGCCAACCTCGCCAAGGTATTCAAGCTACTAGAAAAATACGATCTTCGACTAACCGAGAAAAGTGCTCGTTCGGTGTCCAAGCGAGAGAGTTCCGGGTACATCCTCTCATCGGGGTATTGAGGCCAACCCTCCCAATGCCGAGCAATCATCAACGCCGAAGCCCATCCACCGCTAAGGAGTGCTGTGTCCTAGCAGCCAAATAGGGCGCTTTCCTGCCTCGGGCGAGGCGGCAGACAGAGTGAAACCATTTTTTCACCCGCCAGAAAAATGCAAGCTTCAACCGGTCGGAAGAATGTGAGCATGCACTCCAGCAACTCAGACAGTACCTGGCATCACCCCCAATTCTCACGGCACCGAGGCAAGGTATACCCCTACTACTATATTTAATTTGTTTCAAAGGCGCTTGTGCAGCGATTCTAGTCTGAGAACAAGACGGATCCCGGTTGCCAATATACTACGTCGCAGAATGTGGAGGGGAGCGAGTGAGATACCGAGAAAATAGAGAAGGCCGCCACGCAATGATCGTTCGCAAAGAAGAAAGCTCAGGCAGTACTTCCAAAGCTACTCGGTGGTAGTAAAAACTGATTTGCCGATTCGCCAAGTCTTAGCAAAGCCAGATTTAGCCGGGAGAATGGTAGCATGGTCCGTAGAATTATCAGAGTTCGACATAAAGTATGTACCTGGGGGCCCCATCAAAGCACAAAGTTCCGCGGATTTTGTGGCGAGTTGGTGGGAAGCGAGCACGAGGCCGCCCGAGTAGCCGACCCCTTTTGGACACTTTGCGTAGATGGATCCTCCAACACAAGGGGAAGTGGTGCAGGGATAACTTTAGAAGGACCGGATGGCATCCTCATCGAGCAATCTCTCAGGTTCAACTTCAAAGCTACAAACAACCAGGCGGAGTACGAAGCACTAATCGCCGGTATGATCCTCGCAGCCGACCTCGGCGTCAAACACCTGAAGGTGCGGAGCGACTCCCTCCTAGTAACCGGACAGGTTACCAACGCCTTCAGCACCAAAGATGAACTACTCAAAGAAACATCGCAACAAGGTACAAGAACTTAAGTCTAAATTTACATCCTTTGAACTAACCCATGTCCCCAGGGAACAAAATGGAAGGGCCGACATCTTGGCCAAACTAGCCAGTACTAAAAAGCCTGGCAATAACCACTCGGTGATACAGGAATCACTCTCCGAACCCAGCTTAGTCAAAACACAGGTCCTCTCAATTGAGGAGGAACCAGAGAGCTGGATGACCAATATAATTGCTTATTCATAGGAGAAACGAATGCAGATTGCAAGAAAAGGAGGTGAAAAAATTAGAAGATGGCCGCTAAGTACATCCTCATTGAAGCCGAACTATTCAAGAGGATTCTCAGCCGCGCTCCTCAAATGCCGGGTGGTGAGAAAGTTGAAAAAGTCTTGAAAGAAATCCATGAAGGAGTGTGCAAGAAGACCACATAGGAGGACAAGCCCTGCGCAAAAAAACCCCAGAGCCGCCTTATTATTGGCCGAGCCTCAAAAAGGACGCCATAGAATATGTGAAAAAGTGTGACAAGTGCGGCGCCATGCCGCCATCCCAAGAGCTCCACCAACCAACCTTCAGCTATGGTCTCCCATGGCCGTTTGCGTATGGGAGTTGATATCCTTGGTCCATTCACTCCATCGCGGGGACAGTCGATACTTGCTCGTGGCCATCGACTACTTCTCCAAATGGATAGAGGCCGAGCCCATAACCACCATCTCGCAGCAGAGGGTGAAGAAATTCTCTCGGCAAAGACTCATCCGCCGCTTCAGTATTCCGCACCTACCATAGTAATGCACAATGGCACTCGGTTCGCCTCGGACTCGAGAGCGTAACTCGCAGAAAATGGAACATCTACCAAGCCTTCACCTCGGCCGAGCACCCTGCACCAACGGGCAAAGCCGAGGTCGTAAAACAAAGTCATACCGAACGGACTCAAAAAGAAACTCGATGAATCCAAAGGAGGATGGGGCCGAGGAGTTACCACTGTGCTATGGGTCGACAACACCACTCCCGATCTTCCACTCACTCAGAGGCCCCCTTTCGGTTGGTATACGGCAATGACACCCTCATCCCCATAGAGGTGCTCGAACCTAGCCCAAGGCGAAGCTTTCAAAGCAGCCCCAGATGAAGCCTCCTCGGGGCAAACTTAGACTTGGTAGAGGAAGTAAGAGAGAGCGGCAAAGGTGAAGGAGCAGCGGCAAAACAATGAGCAAAGAAGGAAATACAACTCGAAAGTATCGCCAAGAACTTTCGTGAGCAAAGCGACCTAGTACTCGGAAGATCTAGCCGTGTCGGCGCCACAGGCAAATTGTCAGCGAACTGGGAAGGTCCGTTCAGAGTAAAAGAAGTCATCGGTCAAGGAGCCTTCAAGTTGGAAAAGTTAGATGGAGGCAAGATCCCGAGGTCTCGAACGCAGCCCAACCTCCGCTTTACTACGCTTGAAATCAAGCTACTAATCATCGGTTCTCATCATCACCCATCACTCACTTCATGTAACATTTGTATGTGGCACTATAAAAGCCCCAAATGTACTTCATCTTCATTATGAATAAAGAGAACCGATTTTCAAAGCATTTTCAAAGCAACAATTATTTCTCCAAGCAAAGCGACACAACAAATCTAATTCCGAATGTCAAAACAAGAATGCGCCACAATAACAAAGTCCCGATAGGCAAGGACCGAAGCAACGCTCCTCGATGTTGCCTCGGGCGATGAAGACTAAAGTCTCGACAGTGAGGCGGGCCGACGAGCCACGCCCCACCTGGGCACACCCGATTCGGTTCGACGTGGGCCTCGCGCCCACCGAAACCGAAATGGAGCTTACATCGCATAGGCTAAAGTAACTGCCGTCGACGCCAACACACTCGATGCGATGTAAGAGCTCTTCGAAGGTGCAGGCGATGCTAGCGCGCTCGCCGACGGGATCAACGTGTCCGGCATCAGAGAAGAGCCCATTAAACCCAAGACCCGACAGGTGTAGACTGGCCTTAGAGCCGACATATAGCCCTTGGGCACCAACAAGGCCGCAAACAAAACCGGTAAACTAAAACCGAAGTAATACGAGACGCTATAACTAAAAAGCGCACCAACCGGAAAAATAAACCGAGGTAAAAACAGTTGAGCAAAGTAAACATAACAGCAATCAAAGAAAAGCAAGAAGAAATTATAAAGGCCCAACGCAATCATCCCAAAAAGCCGTAATAAAAACAAAGGTAATTCGAATCCATTACAAAAATTTTGTTTTGCCACAAGATTTTGTCTTTGTCTGGCAGGAGAAACTAGGAAGCAGGAGGAGGATCTGCGCCATGGCCATCACCGTCCGCCAAAATTCGCCCCACCTCGGCATCGGACGACAGCTCATCAACTTTGCCAAAATCGACCAAGGCGCCGTCGGCCACACTCCCGACAGCCTCTTCATCAACAAGCTCACCATTCACCACAACCTTGTCAGGATCAAGCCGCCCCGTGTCGACTTCAGGAAATATGGCCTCAACCGATCCAATACCGTTAAAGCGGCTGCCGAAACTTTCAAAGAACAGAGGCCTTCACCTCGTCAATAGCAAAGAACCAAGTCCCCCGCCACAGCAAGTCTGGGAAACAAGTCCCAAATTCCTTTGAGCACTCCGTTCTTTGTTAGCGATTCAAAGATGTGCCGCTCCGCCTCTTTGCCCACTTTCTCCAAGGACTCCCCCAACCTTTTCTTCTCGGCAGTCAACTCGGACACCTTCTCCTCAAGTCGTCGTTTCTCCAGGTCCCACTTAACCAACTCTTGTTCCAAACGGCTCTTTTCAATCTTACAGCCTCCAACTCCCCGCTTTCTTCCAAGCCGCTCTTTTCGCCAACGTCGGCAGCTTTTTTGTTAAAAGCATCCTCGCAAGATGAGCAAGCAAGCACCGAGGCATAATGGCCATAGGTCTTCACCGCCACCAACGTTTGCCGAATCCCAGAGTGGCCACCTTCTCCACATCGCTCGCACTGCCAAGAAGCATTGAGAATGTAATTCAAAGGATACCGAATCGAAGGTTGGTCGACCGAATAGGCTCGTCGGCTACAGCCCGTCGCCTCTCTTCCAAGACTTCAAAGACGCCGCTCCAAGAAGTATCAATAACCCCCTCCCACGCTGCGCGCAAACCGATCTCAACAAAGAAGACCATTCGCGCCTCTTCGCAGCGGGATTCTCCGAGAAGGGAGGAGGACGAGGACTACTTGTACCTTGAGCATTCGTTGCACCTTCCGACGCCAGAGGCGATTGCAAAACCTTCACGGACCAGAGTAACAGGAGAGCCTCGACGGAAGAGGACTCGCCCCAAAATCGGTGCGCGAGAGAAGGCTCTGGAGCCCGCCGCTTCTTCTTCGCCTCTCCCGATACTTCTTGCGTTCAACAACGCTAAGGGTAGACATCCCAAAACCACCTGAAAGGAGAAGCAATTGTCAAAAAAAAAAAAAAAAAAACGGGGGAAGTATGCCCGAGAGAATTACTTAAATAGTCAATCAACGATTGGCGCCATCCACTAAGCCCAACAACGGGGAAGATTTCAAAGATACCCGAGGACTTAACCTAGCCATCTAGTCGATCCACCTGCGCTTTTCAACCGAACTCGGCACCTTCTCTCTCAGCGTAAAACTTATCCTTAAGGTGCCTCGTCCAACTCAAAGGAAACCGTTCGTCACCAACCTCGTCAACCAGCAATAAGGGACACTTCGGCCCCGGAGACAAGCGGAACCAATAATGCTTAAAATGCTTATAACTACTCTTGTACAAAGCCATAAGAGGACGGCGCTGATGATTGCATAAAGACACCCACCTTACTGGGTCCTTCACCGACGAGCGGAAGAAATACAAAAACTTGCAGGCCGAGACCTCCTCCCCAAGGCACTCACAAAGGATCTCGAAGGCCCTCATATGGGCCCACCCGTTGGGATGCAGCTGCGTCGGAGCCACGTGAAGCATCTTCAACACCGGCAGTAAAGTGCGGGGAGAAAGGTAACCGAACCCAAGTGTTGCTCAAACCAGTCCGTAAGCGTAAGTATACACATCATTCCCCGGAACGCATTCATCTGAAACAGCTTCCTCCAAGGAAACAGGACTAGCCGTGGCCGCTCCCTCATCCACGGTGGTGACATAGCATCCGCCGAACGCCAACAAGGGAGGCCTCGGTGCGCGAGCTCGAGCACGAGTCAAGCACCTCTTGATCTACCCAAGAAATCCCTCACTCCCGGATCGTCCGCTAGGACTCTCATCTTCGGCCATGACAGATAAATCACCTGGTCCGCGGAATCGTAAGGGAACCATCTGTTATAAAGGTCGCCTACTTCCTTACCACTCGGCGAACACTGCGCAATGAACAATACCCACATTTGAGGGAAGCAGCACAGTTGGGATTAAGACACCTATACTCAGAGGTCACCTCACTCTCACTATCACTACTTACTTCAACTATCGAAACCATCTCTATTTTGCAGGAAACAAACACAGCAAATACAGCCCAGGAGAAGCAGAAAATAAAATAAGAAAAACCACAAAGCAAGAGGATAATGCGAGGAACCACGTACCTTAAAGAAGGAAATTGGAGTAGCCACAAACACCACCAAAGGGAGAGAAAGGCACGAGAGGAGAACTGGAGAGAAGAAACGCAAAGACAATAGCAGGAACGAAGAGGAAATGAAGCAGAAAGGAAATCAGGCGAAGAGACACGAAGTGTAAGACCCTTTCGGAGCAAGGACGATCCAACGGCTAAAAAACCCACCAATAAAATCAACGGTGGAGATTCGAAACGGTTCAAATCTCAGGCGACACGTGTCCTGCCCCCAATGGAGCACTTAGAAGACGCGACAGTTCCCAAGAGCGTCATGATAACACCTCCCGCCAAAAATCAAATCAATCAAGTGCCGCGTCACATCGCGTCAATCAATAGGTATCGGCCACTGGGCCGTCGGCCAAAAAGAAGGCGGAAGAACCGCAATGCCATCGGCTAAGAGTAAGTTCGGAGAACAGAAGGATACGATCGGTCGCAGATAAAAGGAGAAGCCGGACAACCGGAGAACAACAAATAAAAGGGAAGGTTTCCGTACTAATTAAGTCTGTTTATTTTCAATACAACATTGCATTACATTTGATACGCCAAATTACATTTGATAAGCAACATTACATCGCACTACAATGACAGACAAATCCAAAGTCATCACAAGAGAATAAGCTACTAATATACACTGGGTGACGACACCCCTTTTTGTGCAGGTACCCCCAAACCTTGAAGTATCTCCTGACGAGCTTCCTAGCCTGCTTGCTACATCCGATGTTCTGAATCGGCCCAGGAAGCAGAAACAGAGGGCGGCCCCCCCTCTCGCACCAAAGGCGACACCAAGGCCCACTCGAGGATTGCCAGCCAATTGTGACGAGACTCCGGACCAAGCGGCTGAGGTGTCACCTTCCATGAACGGTCGGCGGAATGCTTCGGTCGATCGCTCTTTGAGTCTTCCGAACAACTCCAGCATTCAGAGGTAAAGCCACCTGCAAAAAGAAAAGAGCCAGAATTCACGAAGATCAATAACCCCCGCTTTGAGCCTCTTAACAACCCCCACACACCTGCGATAGATGGGGTTGTTCAGAAGACTCAAAGGAGGGGACAAAATCTCACCATAGGAGAGCATGTGCAAACAAACCGTGGACAGCCAAAGCAACAAGAAACCCCTATTTATACAAGGGAAGAGCAAAAACTCCTAGGAGTTACGATTATGGCGTAACGAAAACCCATGGGAGTCAAAACTGACCAAGTCAAAGAAAACGCACTTATGAGGCAGCAGAAACCCACGCGAGTCAAAACTGACTGGGTCAAAGGGAGCGCAAAACCCACACAGGACCAGAACCCAAGACGCTAAAGGCAAGCGAGGCCAAATCACCTTACCGCACGGGATGAGGGACTACGGGAACCGAGGACAAATCGAGGATACTTAGAACGCCTTCGCACAAAGTGCTCGCCGCTCGAGGGACTGTGTTCCCACCGACCACCCGGGAAGGCTCGGATATGACACGCCTCTAGCCGATCATCCGGGCTCAAGACGAAGACCAAGTCCCTGCGTCCTCATTACAAGCTTCCGTCAAGCAACGCATCAAGGCCGACACACCCGGACCACCTCCCAATCGGAGGCCGACGCCTCTAAAGGGCTCGGCCAAAGTGAAGCCCCCGCTAGATATATTAGGCAAGCCCGAGAATCTCGCCTAAGATCTCGGGGCATTCATGTACCATTATGAGCATTTATGACGTATTGTAATATAAATATACGCCCACGAGGCCAATGAGACGGATGAACATTTTACTTCTCACACTCTATTATTCTTGTGTTCTTGCTAAACCCTACTCAAGGGAATAGTTAGGAACACTTACCTATTTCAAACTACATAATAATTGACACACGTAGTGTTGGTCGAAGGTCGACCTTCACTTGTGGTTAACGGTGGTGGACTGTTGTCAGAGTGGTGGTCGATGGTGGTCAAAGTTGTGATTGACAGTGGTCGGAGTGGTGGTTAGAGGCGGTCGATGGTGACTGGCGATGGTCGGAGTGATGGTTGGTGGTGGTCAGATATATTGATAATCAAATGTGAATGAAACAAAAATTATAAAATTTAATTTTGTGGTTTTGAGTTTTAATAGAAAACTGTTTTGAAATTAAGAAAAAAATCAACTCAACCCAATTTTACACAAACACGTTTTGGTTTTGAAATTGATTTTTAAAACCAAAAACTCACAACCACCCCGAACGGACTCTTATGAGACCAAAATGAAACAAAAAGATTGTGCAATAAAGCTTTATCTATGCAACAATGGTGAAAATTCTAAAAACAAAAACATGAATAGAAATAAGAATCAAGAATAAATCTTATCACAAGTGCGAAATTAAGTCATGACTTATGCCAGATTCAAAGATTTGATTTGGTCGGAGATTTAGGATTTGATTTGGGAGGAGAATAGGGAAGAAAAAGATGACTTCAATTAATTATTTAAAAAAATCTATCTCAGATAACTAATTGCCATGTATTACTAGCCATTATAGGTGTCACATAAGCATATAACGGGCACGCCACCATCTGTTAATAACTCACGTGGATGGAAAGTTCAAAAAAAAAATATGTGTAACTAATTTAAAATTTAGAGGACAAAACTGGAGAAAAAAACTTAAAAGGACAAGAGTGGAATAAACAAATGACTTAAAGGAGGAAAAATGCATTCTAGCTTATAGAAAACTAAGAAGCATGTCATTGGTAGGTCGGTGCAATTCATGTGCTGACTAACTAGTCATTTGTCGTCGGATTCATTCTTGTATCGTAAGATGAAGCATTTTCCAAAGGAAAATAATAGAGCAACTCCAATGTTCAACATTTCATGCCTAAGATATGAAAACAAACAAAAGTGAAAAAAAATTCTGAGTGGAAAACAAACACAGAACGAACGTCACGTATGACTACCGTTCTGTTCATATTCGCTGTTTCCAATCCAGTAGTTTTTTTTGTCAAGAAATCCAATAGAGTTTATAGAGATATCCAGATCTTTAACCAAAACAAGAAAAAGAGTGAGAATAATGCTTCAGAACTACTTGTGCTTTTGACCCAAAAAAAAACTGCTCGTGCGTCATTCAAAGAATTAACTCTAATTGCAAGAGATGATAAAATGAGACTTCATTCCTTTAAAATTTAAATGCATAACTATCCAAAATCTAAGGCCTAATATGTCCTTGACTATACAACAGTATTAACCACCGTTTGATCTAATAGACACACAGCTCAATTCTTCATGAGATCTCCCAAAACCAAACGATTCCCACCAACCCATATGCCCCTGTTTGGGATGAGATTTCATGAGAATCAAGAATGACTGCAACAGCTTGGGATTACAATTTATCGTTGTATAACACCAAGAATCCTGATTCTGCTAGCCCAAAATCAAAACAAGTCATCAATTGAACTTAACAAGGGTAGTTGTTAGTGATGTACACTCCTACAGCAAACTACCTAATCTTCACATTCTACCAAATATCATATATGAGTTCGAATTATCACAAATAAGGCCATAAATAGCATTTGAGCAGTAGTTCCAATAAATCACGGGAAAAGATCCCATACTGCATCAGTAGGAGATCACTGGTGGCCTTGAGAAGCTTCCTCTACAAACCAAAGACTAAATTGAAATCAATCATCTGGAAGCTTGAAAAAATCAAACAGGCTGGCATCGCAACACTAACTAATCTAAATGTGAGATCTGCAAAATGAATTGAAAAAACAAATCATTAAAAAGTTAGTAGGTTACACAGACCAATCGCAAGCAGCGGGCGATATTGATTTGTTTAATTTGAGTAGTTAAATGCATAAAAAGGAGGACGATTCAAGCAGAGTTACATTGTTAAAATCAGAAGTCCAGAAAATTATTACATAAATAGTTCCTATTACCATAAGGTAGGCAAAAATGAATACGAGCAATTTAATTTGTGGTATCAATGTAAATTGAAGCAGACAAATATAAAAATGTACACTCAGTGGCGGAGCTTGGTTGGATTTTTTGAGAGGGCATATATATATATATATATATATATATAGCGTCGGAGCTTCTTAGGGGCCGGAGGTTGTCACGGTACCCCCCAAATTATTTTAAATTGTTTAATACATAATGTAATATAGAAATAATCTATGTACATATAAAATTCTTCTGAATTATAAAACATTATCAACTCAAGCGCAACGGTGAAAGCTCGTGTTTTGCAACCAACAGGTCGCGGGTTCGACTCTTACATTCACTTATTTTTTAATATTTCATATTTAAATTAAAAAAACAGCGCAAAGAAAAAAAATAGGGTAGGGAGTCGAACCTGAGTCCTCGTGACTCATCATAAGGTCTTTACCATCAGGCCGATTAAAAAAACTTGATATTTTCTAAAAAATTAAATATATATGTTGATGCGGTACCCCTAAAGAATTTTCCCAAGCTCCGCCACTATATATATATATATATATATATGAACGAGTATGAAAATATATTCCACATATATTATTTAAGAAACTTTTTTGTAGGGGACGTGGCCTCCTCCCGTACCCATAAAGATCTGCCCTGGTAATAGTGAGCAGCATTCACAATGAAAACAAGTTAAGTTCCTAAGATTTTGTTATTTCGTTTTAAGGGTCTAAGGGTCAGGAAACACGAGATAAAAGATGTCATTGATGATATTGAATATCCACAGACATTGCAATGCTCATGCATTTATGTTCTCCTAGTTTAAATTGGAATATATCTAAAATGCAAATTATTTACTTTTCAATACAACATTCGTAAAAGAAATTTAAGCATATACTATTTTTTTAACACAAAGGTACACGAATCAAGATTCGAATTATGAATAAGACCTATTTTTTGAATTGTGAATTTAATCTTATTATGAACAGTAAGATACATGATTAATAAAAAAGATGGTATTGTTAAGTAAGAAGACATAATATAAGCAAAAAATTCAAAGCTGATATATCATATATGAACTTCAAAATAATTTAAAATCCTTGTCATAAATCAAAGAGAGAGTAACAACAACATATCAGAGAAACATGTGGAAAGAGAGAGCTAGAGCAGGAACTCTCTTGAAACAAGACTGGGGTGACCAAAAACTGGAATAACAACGGAAAAGAGAGGGTGCAAAACTGCAAAGCATTATGTAGGAAAGAAAAAAAAATTGCACTTTGGGAGGGAGTGGGGACCAAAAATAGTGTGCTAGGGATGTTAGGTTGTTGCCATGAGGCAACAACAGAATTTGTATTGTGCAATACAATAGATTCACAGTCCGTGCAATTCAATTGAACAAAGCGAGAGTCATGTTCCAACTCAGGTCCAAAAGAGATTTGTGCTTCGACCTGTATCGATTACCTTTGATTTCGTTTCAAATCGAGATACAAATCACATGAATGGAGTGAAGCTAACTCCACTTACAGTGGACAACTTTAGTGCATCTCCATCAGCATGGCATAACAACAATTTACAAGCACACGTACATATACATACCATTTTAAACACTGGAGAGATGATGAAATGATAGCTAGAGGATGTATTTCTAGAAATAATGAAAACAATTTTATTGGCATTTTCATTTGCATATGTGCCAGCAGCATCTCTACGAAATCAAAAGACAAGCACAGAAAATACGACGCAGAAAGCATACAAGACAAAAAGCTGAGCATAAAGCAAGATAAAACCTTGGAGTTTGTGATTTTACCTTACAGAATGTATTCAGGTTCTCTGTGACCCTGCATCAGACCCAGATCCCGAGGAACTATCACTGTCAGAATCTGCAAAAGCACATAAAAATCGGACATTACATTTGATTAAAGCTTGAGAAGAAAAGTATGAGAGGAATTTCTGAAGTGCTTGACCAAGAAACGCACTTAGCCAAAGCTAGCACTAACTCCTAAGGTACAAGGAATCTAAGAATGCAATGCAACCTAAGAATATATAATACATACAATTTACAATAAGAGAATTAAATCTAGCACTAACTTCTAAGGTGCAACGAATCTAAAAATGCAATGAACAGGAGCCAAGAGGGGATTCTCTCCATTGAAAATTTCACCAAAAACTATTCAGTGTTAGATCTCAATCACCCAACACCCCTCTTTTTTTTTCTTCATGTTTTAAAGTTTCTTTCTCTTTATTTTTAATCAATGATCAATGATTGGGATTTCATTGGAGGGGATTCAATTTCAAACCCACAATGAACATATGATAATTATACTTGGAATGTGCAAAATTAGTTACATAAAAAAATTAATTATATTCTATTTCCAACAAGTATAAGCAGAAGTGAACTTGCATAAGTATGATATACGGGAAAGATATCAGTTAAATAATTGATCAATGTACCACTTGATGAAGAGCCAGAATCACTGCTTGAGCTGCTTGAACTACTTGTCTTACTCCCATTATCCACTCGAATTTCCCCCTGCACGGCCAAGGATGAGGTAACATTTCTTTCATCTGTCCAAAAACAGATGGGCAAGATATTTCAGTTAACTTAATTAATTGAATGATAGAGATCAACAAAAATCCACATGTCACCATTAAAGTATTACCTGCTTGTTTTTCTCTAGGGAACTCAACCATAGCCGCCACCGGTGCCTGGGTTGACAGGAAGCATGAAATAAATTCATTTAGCAACAATTGCTTGCCAAAGAAGACAGTGGCTATTAAAGTTAAAATTGAAAACTAAACCTTCTGGTGGGCAGTTTGCTCAGCGTGTGCCCTAGCTTGAATAGCAAGTTCAGCCTTCCTCTTGTGTTTGCTCAAACTTTTCTTGTAGTTGGTAACAAATCTATCAAGCTCCCAAAGAGTCTCAGCATCCACACTGTCAATGTCCACTTCAATTTCATCATCATGTTGGGAAAGTGCTGAATTTCTTTTCTTAATGATCTGTACTATTGCATCTAGCTTCTCAGAAGGTAGACTCTGAAGATTTGTGCTAAGTTTTTGCTTTTCTTCGTACGTCATGTCTCTTTTATGAGGATCTTTTGCCTTCGGCTTTTTCGGAGCAGGGGTTCGAGCTGAAGGCGTAACGTTCGTGAGTTTTGGAGGACGTGTCATTGATTCTGACTTGTCCAAAATCCGTTTCATGTCAAGAGGTGGAGGCCGATATGCAGTAGCCTTTCTAGATAGAGGTGAAGGTGCAGATATAGCTGCCCCATAGCCCATGGTATATCTCATCTCACGATTGTAATCTGACTCTATAATAGCCCATCTTTCCTCAAATAACTGTGATAGCGTCTCTGCCATTACATGAACATCTTGCCCTTTAGGATTGTATGTCATGGCATTTCGAAAAGTAAGTCTCACATCCTCCGCAAACTCCTTGGGAGATTTGTACCAATTTTTGTTCAGCCTCGACTTCACAGTACCCAAGTCCATTGGATGTGAGATGATAGTAAAATAATCATGCAAACCAAGACCCTCAACATCAACAGGAGCATTAAACACCCAACCAAGCTTGTGTTTCATCAACCTTTCAAGCAATGAGCTACAGCTCTTGAAATACTTGGATTCCACCACAAATCCGTGTCCCATTTCTGCCCTGCCATGCTTCTTACTGTTCGACTTTGACTTCTTGTTACTTTCTGGAGGCGGAAGCTTTTCTTTACCAAGCAAGAACTCCGAATTGCAATAGAACTGGTTTGCCTTGGGCGTTCTCTTCTCCTTCTCAACACTTTCAATGACCGCTTGACTATTCTCCAACACTGATACACTTAACTGGTGCAAAGGCCTGACAAGCTCTCTTGGAACCCCAGCAGAAGCTATCTCTAAGCGAGCCCGCTTAGCTCCACTCCCATTATCAACCCCGTGATTACCCACCAGCATATTCGAATTACCACCATATCCAGGAACCACTCTCTGCTTCTCTACAATCTTATTCACTAAACTCCTCACCTTTTCAAGCTCAATCTTAAGCTTCTTCCTTAGCTCTCGCATCTCTGACTTCGACCGTGATGCCAAGCTAATCTTAACACGATTCTCCAACCCCGTCTTGGTAACACACTTCCCCAAAGCCGGTTCTTGCGAGCCCGAAGCATCTTCCCGCAGAACATTGAGGTTCGAAGGCTCATCCTGCCTACGGTTCAAACTGGACAAGTCATCCGAAACCACATCCAACCTCAAATTCACTACCGGCCGAGCTGAGTCCCCACCCTCGGGTACCAAAACCCGAGCAGGCGGTTGAACGGAAACATCATTGCTGCTATCCTTAGTCCCATCTTTAAGGTTATCAACAGTGCTGTTACCGTTGTCGTTATTGTTTACAACGGTGACGGTAGTGGTGGCTGTGGTAGTAGTAGTAGTAGTAGCAGCAGCAGTGGAAGGATGAAGAAGAGGAACGTTACCTTTATTCTTTGGACCTTTGAATGATTTTCTCGTGTAAACTTTGTTCTCTGTGTATCTCTGCTTCTCTCTAACTCCTTCATCTCCCACTATAGGCCCCGAAGCCATACATTCAAAACCCTAGCTCTTAATTTTCACCACCGAACACGATTCCAAACCCTAGAATACGAACCTAGAGTTTAACCCACCCAAAATTGAACAAATCAGTCTCAGTGAAGAATATCCTAGAATTTTTAGGGCTTTTTCAACGGTCAATTTTCTTAAAAACAACAAAGCAACAAACACGAAGCTATGGAGAAGAAATTAAGCAGAGCGAGAGAATAGTTTTGAGGTTCGTTACCTTTGTTCCGACTTCCGATCAGATCTCGAAAAGTACTTTCTCTCTCTAGAACTCCGGGTGTCTCTTTCTCTCTCTATAAACTGGATAAGCTCTTATCGCATTCCAGATGTACGGCAACGGTAGGTTCGTGTGTCGAAGCGTCGATCGGTACGCGTCTGGGGGTGCACCACAGAGTTCTGCCCGGGAACTAATAAGGCACCAAATTTTTGGGACTAGGACTCACGCGATTGTTTCAAGCGTGTAATGCACTTACCAATTAGGAGTTATGGGGTTAGGGTGGTGTTAGTGACGCGGTGATGAAAACGAGAGAGACTCTTGTGGCGCGGAGTTTCGTTTGCGAAAATTTGAAAAGATTTCGTAGGAGGAATTATTGCGCGTGGTTCCAACGTTCCCGTTCGGACGGCGACTTGTAGCTTCCGGTACTCGGAAGGGAACTGCACGCGCCGGCAAGGCGGTACAAGCGCTCACAGACATGGTCAACAATTTTTTTTATTGTTTTTTTATTTATTTTGATGGGTCTTCTATGGGCTTATTTCTGGATCAAAATAAAGTTCAAGCTGGTAGCTATTTCTATTTTCTACCCTATTTTTTCTAATACACTTCACGCTCTAAACTTTTCCTACTCTCAAAATATCTTTTGTTAAAAGCTTATTTTTGGGAAACCATGATTTTAAAACTCGTATTAGCTTTTAAAAATTAACTTCTAAACTATATATACCTTTTAAGAGTTAAGTATTTGAAGGTAAAGATATGAGTTCAAAATGTTAACTTTTAGAAGGTAATAATAAAACGATTGAGGTACATTTCAAATGTTACGCTTTTGGAATACATGTACATTCCCTAAAAAGTTACATTCCAAAAAGTATAAATAGTCTTAAAGTTAACTTTTGAAATAATTAAATAAGTGTTTCAAAAGTTAACATCTGAATTCAAAAAAAAAATTATGTATTGTTACCTTTTTTTTTAAAAGTAAATTTTAGAACACAGTCGTGATATTTAAGAACTTAAATTTTATAGGGTACGAAATTTAAATTTAGAAATATCATAGTTATATTCTAAAAATTTTCACTTGCAATTCTTCTACAAAATTGCTTTCCTAACTACTACTCCTAGAGAATTAAGTTTCCTTGTAGCACAAAAAAATAACCTAATATATAAAGGTATTACTTGTATATAGTAATACCTATATATAGTAGAACTATGACGCCTTGATGCACAACATGTTGCAACCGACCCCAGAGTTCGATAACTCATTTGTTATGGCTTGTAGACTCGCACCACTTGAACATATAGCATCTTTTCTACATTTTTTTGTCACTTATAAAGCCATTTCTAAAAACATTATATTTGTGGGGCGGACTTCAAGCTTCTAAATATTGTCAAGTACTCTTCATTGATAATGAATGTTTGATACAGGAAAGACCTTCTTTGAGGACGATTGGAAATGGTAGCTAGGTTGGATGACATGATATTATTGATGGTAATTAATTTCAAACCTTCTTCTAGCTCGGTTTCAACCGTACATTGTACCGAATCGTCCAACACTGTAGTTGATCGTACCTGACCAATAGAGTAGTGATGCTGATGTAGTCCTTTAGCTCGGTCGCTGATGGTGTTGATGTCCTTGAAACGGGTCGCCTCGGGTGGTACTGCGAAAGCACTCGACGCCAAGTCGTGATGAGCGATGAATAGGACCACAAGTAATAATGACGCACCTCATTCCCCGGGATTCGTGCCATATTTATAGCTACTGATATTGGGCCTTATTGGGCCTATTGGACAAAGATTGGGCCTCGAGTCCACTCCGAACGATTGCCCCCAAAGCTGGGTCGCCGGTTGGCGGGCTAAGGCTTGATTTCTTCGCCCGAGTGGTGCCGTGGACGGCCGAGTGATTAGGAGTGACTTAGTGCGCACCCATTCGAGGCTTAACTCGCCGCCTCGCCTCAGCCTTGCGCGCGGCGAGGCCACGGAGCGACTGTAGTAAAAAGCGGAGTGGGGTGAGGACGCGCCACTCATGTGGGAATGCGATCCAAATGGTCTCGACTCGGCGGACCCCCTTAGCTTACGAAGGCTACTCGGATCTTGCTCGTCTTAGGAGGTGCGATCATTCTCGTGTCGCTCAAATTCGTTCGAGTCTTGTCACGCATTGCCTATTGAATTGTTTCGAAACGGCGATCGTGACCTCGATGGGCCGCTTATCGTAGCGAACTTCGCGTTTTGCGACTTTTGGCAATGGGTCTACTATATTCGATCTAAGCGCCCTCATTGCGATAGTTGTAGTCGATCTCTTCTTCGCCGTGTTAGATTCATGCACCATTCTCGGGTTGTATTTATTCGCCATCCGATGGCGCTTGGTCGGACCACCGCCCCAAGCCTAGGTCGCAAGAGGCGGCGCGAAGCGCTTAGATCGTTGGCCGAGTAATTTTGTAGCGGCCGGGTTGCTTTGCACAATCGATCTCCATCTCTTGAAGCGCGTGGTCGCTACCACGCTAAGTCCGGAGGTGGTCATCGCCACTTATGTTTATTGTAGACCATTCATTGATCGTCATTCGTCGAAGGCCATTTGTCGGCTGCCTTTGTGTAGGTCGTTCGACGTCCTACTCCCGTTGTAGACCGCTCGGGGTCCATGCTTGTTCGTGGGTCATTCTTTGACCCTCGGGCCACACGGTGGCACTCGCTTGTAGGCCGCTCGGGGCCCACGCTCTTTGTAGACCGCCGGGGTCACGCTTGTGCCATTCGATGGCACTCGATCGTGCCAACACGGTGGCACTTCGGCCAGGCCGCCGGGGGCCACGCTCTTTGTAGACGCCGCACGGTCTACGCTTGTGCCATTCGATGGCAGCTCGGGGGAACCTATGGCCGCTCTGCTGCTACTCGCATGGCGAGCGACCAATCATACATTCTTGCACGCGAAATAAATAACAAAGTACGACTTTTAAAGGTCGGGCCTCAGTAAAAAACCCTAGTGGGGAAAAAGAGCGCCCGCTTGCCATTTATTCACAGATCGTTAGTCTGTCCTGTTATCACAAGGACTGTCTTGTTCTTCAAGCGACCTATCCCCGCTTCTTCCTCGGCCGCGCGCGGGCGCCTCTTTCTAGCGTAACGATTGCTTCTTCATAGGCATATATGATCGTTGGCCTTCGTAGGAACATGGTCAGATCCATGTAACGATTTAGGCCGAACTCTTCTGCAAAGCTGTGGTCCGGTCTGATACCACGTTTGATATACTTTAGTTTATCTCCGTCCGTCAGGTTGCGCACCTGATCGGCCTCGACGTTGAATCGTTCTATGTATCGTCTCAATGATTCATTGTCCGCTGGATAATCGTATCCAAGTGCTCTTCATGCCGTTTCTAGGCATCCGTTGGCCGTGTAGTTGGCCAAGAATGTTGACGACCAGCCGCCCCAAGAAGAGATGGTGTTGGGCGGTGAGCTCCCACCACTCCGCTGCTCGCTCTCGAGCGATCGTGGGAAAGAGTCCGCACTTCATGGTCGCTCCTAGCTCTCATATAGCGCAGTGAATTGTTGAAGTACCTTAAGTGTTTGTCTCAGATCCCCACGGCCGTTGAATTTATTCAAATTGGGGGTTTCTCGTGTCTCTCGGGGATACGCAGAACGACGAATCTCCTCGAGAATGGCCCATGACCGGTCGCTAATTTTCTCGCCCCAAAAGTCGCAAGGCATGGTCCGCTTCATTGGCGGCGCCCGTATAGTCCTCGCGCGACTATTTGACCATACAACGGAGGCGTATGGGACGATCGCCTCTCCATGTCGCTCGGGCTCGCGCTTCTCGACCGATGGGAGACGCCCCCGATCTCCCTTTACGGTAGGTATCCGGCTCGTCATAAGAGTTCCACGGCCGCCTCTTGATCCGCGAGAACCGAGTACTCGTGACGAGGAATACCTTGTGGGCGGCGGTCCGATTCCGGATTATAGCTAGAACTTGCGTAATCCTCGGTCGTGAGAACGGAACGGCGACCACGCACGCGCCCTTCGGCGGGGACCTACGCGCCCGACTCTTCGTGCGGGGATCGGCGTGATGTGCCTCCACGAGGGCGGTCGTTCCTTCCGGATGGAGTTAGGTGCCCGTGGGAAGGACGCGTTTGACACGGCGTTTTTCACCGCCGCCGCCATTGGCGGCCGGAATGGATCCCCTTTCATAGTGGGAAAGAAGCGCATCTCGGTCGGCAATGATCCGATTCTTGTTCTCAGTAGGATTTGAAGGAAGGCACGAGTTACGTGCTTTCGCAAGGATGCATCAATCCTGCGTCAATCAACTCTACGGTAGCTCTTTGTTGGGTGGGCGTTGTATTCGCTCTAAGATCGGTCCTCACCGCCTGCATCTTGAAGGCTCTTGGCGAGGTTGTCCGGTGATTCGTGGATGGTTAGTGGCACGCCTCCGGGTTTTTTGTGGAAGCGCGTTCGCCCGGAAGGGTCGGCTCGCGCCGCGACGGCTCGTGTGGCGTGCTTCCTTGGTTGCATGGTGGAAGTGTCTCAGCTCGCTCCCATTGTGGTCGCCAATTGATCGTGCGACCAATAGAGTAGTGATGCCGATGTAGTCCTTTAGCTCGATGCCGATGGTGTTGATGTCCTTGAATCTGGGTCGCCTCGGGTGGTACCTGCGAAAGCACTCCGACGCCCAAGTCAGCAGTGAACAGTGAATAGGACCACAAGTAATAATGACGTACCTCATTCCCTGGGATTCGTGCCATATTTATAGCTACAGTATTGGGCCTTATTGGGCCTATTGGACAGCATTGGGCCTTGAGTCCACTCCGGAACAGTAGTCAATATTTACTTTTGGCAACATAAATTAGGACATCCCTCACCTGATTGTTTTTTTCTTGTACACAAACAGAACTCCAATATCCCAAACAATTCCCACACCACTTATGATGCTTGCCACTTTGCCAAGCAAAAGAAATCTCCATTTCCCTTGAGTTGCACTGTTTCCAATAGCATATTTGACCTAATTCATATTTACATATGGACTAGACTAATGAAAACTAAAGCTGAAGCCCGTACTCATCTCATACACTTTATCACCATGATACACACCCAATTTGGCATTAGTGTTAAAACGGTCAGATCTGACAAAAGCCCTGAATTTCACATACCTAACTACTACCACTCTAAAGGCATCATACACCAACGTTCTTGTACCGAAACTCCACAACAAAATGGAGTAGTTAAACAAAAACACCAAAATATCCTAAATGTAGCCAGGTCTCACAAGTTTCAATCCAAATTACCTCTTCCCTTTTGGGAATTTGTCGTTTCCCAAGTTGTTCACATTATAAACTTTCTTCCCTCACACTCACTAAACAACCAATCCCCTCCCTACATACTACACAATATCCCTCCCGACCTCTCCTACCTTCGGGTGTTTGGTTCCTTATGTTATGCTACTACCTATGTTGCTCACTGAACCAAAATTCAACCTATGCCCGTAAATGTATCCATATTGGCCATAAATTGGTGTCAAAGGTTACCTCCTCTATGACTTGCATAGCCATGAAATTTTCTACGCTTGACACGTTTCTTTTTATGAAAACATCTTCCTTTTTGCCACCCTCATTCAACTACCCCGATTTTCAACCAAATTCTCTCATCTTCCCCTCCAATACCCTTACCCAATGTTATTGACCTCCTACATTCGTCCTCTACATCCCCAATAAACCCTCCACTCCCTAACCCTACTACAGAACCTGTTTCCCCTTCACAAACTCCCTCTCCCTCTACTATGGTATCACCTACTACCTCTTCTCCTACTATACTTCCACCTCCTCCCAGACACTCCACTCAAACTCGTAATGCCCCCCAATTACCTTTGAGGTTATCATTGCAACTCAATCCATTCAACTAATGCTGCCAATTCGTCCTCAATTATTGTTTTTCCTATCTCTCATTTTTCGTCATATGATCATGTATCCCCCTCCCACAAAACTTTTGTTTCAGCTACATCTAGCATTGTTGATTCCCTCCTCATATGCTCAAGCCATTAAGCATGATTGTTGGAAGGAAGACATGAACAAAGAAATCCAGTCCTTAGAAGAAAACAACACTTGGACCATCACTCAACTACCTCCTGGTAAGAAATCTATTGGATGCAAATGGGTCTACAAGACCAAACTTAGAGCTGATGGCTCAATTGAAAGACATGAGGCACGTCTTGTGGCAAAGAGATTTACACAACTTGAAGCTATTGACTACTCTGAAAATTTCGTTTCAGTTGTTAAAATTATCATTGTGAGACTGGTATTGGCACTTGCAGCAGCTTTTAATTGGCATTTACATCAGTTGGATGTTAATAATGCTTTCTTTCATGGCGATTTGCATGAAGAGGTATATATGCAGGTCCCTCAAGGGTTTGAAACTTCTACATCTAATCAAGTTTGCAAAGTTCACAAATCTTTCTATGGGTTGAGACAGGCCAGTAGGCAATAGAACTTGAAACTAGTTTCTTTTCTCACCTTCCTCGAATTTGTACAGTCCAAGTCAGATTACTCTCTTATGGTCAAAACCAATGGTTCACAAGTCATTGTGCTCCTCATATATGTTGATGACATCATTCTCACTAGGAACAAATTAGCTGAAATCTAGTCTATAAAGCTTTCCCTTGATGCTACTTTTAAAATTAAGGATTTGGGGCTTCTCAAGTTTTTCCTTGACTTAGAGGTATCCCGGTCTACACAGGGAATCATCCTCTCAGAACTTAAATATGCCCTTAAACTTCTCGCTGATGCCGGTCTTCTTGCTTGCAAACCGGTCTTTACACCTATGCTCATGGCCTCAAGCTCTCTACTACCAATGGGACACCTTTAGATGACCCTTCTAGTTACAGAAGACTCATTGGTCGCCTGATATATCTCACTAACACCGAGCCAGACATCTGTTTTGCTGCTCATAAGCTTAGCCAATTCATCTCTGCTCCTCGGCATGCCAACATGGATGTTGCTCTTCATGTCGTCAGGTAATTAAGGGGCAACTCGACTCTGGTCTCTTCTTTGTTGCTGAATCTGATTTGAAACTTACAAGTTTCAGTGATTCGGAATGGGCTGCCTGTCTTGATACTCGATGCTACGTCAGGTTTTTTGTATATTCCTTGGTACCTCCCTAATTTCATGGAAGTCCAAGAAACATAGCACGTTCTCCAAGTCCTCCTTTGAGACTGAGTATCATGCCCTTGCTTCCACTGCGTGTGAGATCCAGTGGCTACTATACCTCTTGACAGATTTACATGTCTCCCACACAAATTCGGTTTCGCTATATTGTGACAACCATTCTGTCATTCAAATAGCTCAAAATCCCATATTTCATGAGCGAACTAAACATATTGAACTCGATTGTCACCTGATTCGTGACAAGGTCCAAGTTGGCATCATTCATCTCATGTCCATTGCACACAATTTGCCCAAACTGGTCGACATCCACACCAAACCCCTTCAGCCCGCTTCTTTTCAATGCCTGGTATCCAAGCTGAACATACAAAACATTTATAGTCCAACTTGAGGGGGGTGTTAGATATATTATTATACTTAATTTTATATATTTTTAGATAGTTGTATAATTTAGATAGTTATATCTATTCCAGCTTTGGCCTTTGTATTAGTAGACGCCGACTAGGTTATGAGTCAACAAATTTGTAATTAATGTGTTAGATCCTCCTTGTACTATATATAGGTATTACTTGTATATTGTTACTCACTAAATAATAGAGATAATTCATTTTTACCAAACTAACAATGGCAAAATGGGTTTTGCCTGACAGCCAACCTGCCTAAAAATGGCGAGTTAGCCCAAAATAATTTTTTAATACCCTTTTTTTTAATTATTTATTTTAATGGTGGACTAGCCCACAAACCCGCTGAGGGGAGGTGTTGGCTCAACTTCTCTGCCCTCTATTATTTAGCGAGCCAGGCCGCCCGCCAATTTTTTGTCGGGTTCACGACAGGTTGAGGTGGGCTAGGCCGTTTTGCCAACCCTAAACTCATGTCATTGGTAAAAAAAAAACATGACAATTTTCTCTCGGTTCTCACGTTCTTTTAGTTTGAGTGGGTCTTACTCAACCCTACAAAATCTGCTTGTAGAGTGAGGAATGTCTCCCACTTATAAATTTGTATTCAAGTCATATCACATATATATGATGTGGAACTCTCAACCCTTTCACGCTCCTAGACAACTAGAGTGTGACCCAAATGGCTCGATGCGTGACCTGACGAATTTTGGATAGACTCTAATACATCTTAGAAATTGAGTTTGGCATAAATCAATCCTATTGTATAATGGGAAATATTACTCATTTGTAATCTTTTTTTCAAACCATTTCAAATGCAAGACTCTTTAACATATATTAAGATGAATTTCCTTGCATCCTGTTATATTGGAACATATTTCTGTTTTTTTTATACAAAAGGAACATATTTCTGTTGAAGCTCGTTAATTTATTTATTTAATGTACAAATGCCATCTTTTCTTATTAATTATTCTACCGCCACTTTTCTTTCATTTCGTTTTTTTTAATACTATTTTTCTGTCATGTCTGCCACAACAGTAGATGGAGATCTTAACGTCGACCCTTGCAACTCCTAAAGATATATGCAAAGGCTTTGAGAGGCTGCATAGCTATATTTTATGTATGTTGTTGAGATGTTCTGTCAACAAATCCTCATAAATAATAATGTTCAAAAGTTGCATCTTTTCAGAAGTTGAAAGGACAATAGAATATGAGCTAATTAATAATAAGGGAGTTAATGAAGAATTTACTGCGCATATATAGCTAAGCTTTACTAGTAGTACTTCTTTTTGAGGATTCTTTCTGGCTACGCATTTCTTGCTTTATAGAGTAACTTACCTTCAGTACCTGCTTTTCTGACTTTTGTTCTTTGGATTGCATTAAGGGTATCAAGAAGAATCACTAAAAATGATTTCTGAAACTCACTGGGATGGATCTTTCTGTCCCCTATATTATATATGCTGCTTTATTTTTGGTTATGGGCGCCCATAGATTGATAAATTAATGCATATCTTGTCATGGTAGCACCACCATATACGAGAGTTTTGTATCAGCCAATGTTGAAGTGAAACAAGATTTTTGGATCAGCCAATGTTGAAACTATGTTGTATTTCTAATATATATACTGTTTGTAACTTTCTGTCGACAGTGGCACTAATTTTTTTGTGTTGGATTAATAATTCACTTAATTTAGTGAATTCTTACGATCAAAGAAAGAATGCTACAATATGTATTCAACATATTACTGCACTTATGTACACCCACCAAAAAAATATTATTGGCATGTAGGGTCGCCATCACAGTCACACTATATTATGTTTTTGAATAATAATAACTGGACCTCACTTAAACTTATTTATATCATCTTCTTAAATGGTCAACACTAAGTGAAATAACTGGATCTCACTTATCACATGTCTTCTACTTAGCAAATCATGAGAGTAGTGAGTCGCAGGAGTATATATACTCAAAAAAAAACTGTCATTAAATTCCAAACATCCGTATATAGACATATTTGACATTTATCCACCGCTACCGATCATTTGATGCTTTTTGAACGATGTATAGTAATATAAGAATAAGAATAATGTTATATGTTAGTACTTGGGGGTTCTCAGCAATTGAGTTCTTCAGTTAACAAGTCCAACAATTCCCACCATGTAGAAATGAAACTAGAAAGGCGTGAGTCATAAATGATAATTTGTCTGTGTTTAAATGTTTTAACCATCGCTCAGTATTTTTATCCACACTTTTTTTTACTGTCACGGTATTTTTTACTTATTGCCTTGAACTTTTGCTAACGATTTTTTGACTGTTGCTAAAAAGTTCGAGAGAATAGGTCATTTTTGTTGTAGTGAGCAAAAAACTCAAATCCCATATTAGATTAGACAAAAATTTCACACACGGTTAAATATTTTCTAGCTGTATTAAACCAGATCCTTATATATAGATTTAATAATATAGAGGGATTTTGAACGAATACTGAGTTGGTTGAGAGATTTTTTCTTTCCGAATAATCGTTAGTTACCTATGGATTATCTCAATTATTTAAACAAAAAACTAATTTTTACCCATGCTTAGGAGTAAATTTGATATTGGCCAACATCAAGTTTTTTTTTCTTATCAAAAAAAAAACTTGAGAGCACCATGTTGATCGTCTGTGTCTCAAAATAGCTTATGCCACTAGCCATTGGTGTTGGTTAAAAGAGACTAAAAATATGCAATTTTATGATTTGTAGGGACTAAAAATTAGGTATAAGAAGAAAAAATAAAATTTGAAATAATTATTAAATTTAAAAACATATTTTTCCGATCATAATAATAGTGTGGGATTTTGCACTAATACTGAGTTGGTTTTTTATCATCCATAAATGTGGTGAAATAAAAAATAATTAACTATTCACCAAAAAACTTATAAAAAAAAAACTATTTACCAAAAAAATAATAATTAACTAGTTAAGATCACAAAAAAGGAGTAATACGATATTCGGTTTCGTAACACCCGTTTTCTTTTTTCTTTTTATTTAAAGAGTCAAGACACTGATAAAGGTTTCCTACTTTCTTTATTAATTAACTAGCGGGGGAAAGACGGGCCCTCCGGGTCCTCTTTCATGTGTTGGTGTATTATTGGGTGTTTATCATTATTAGAAAATAGAAATGTGTTAGTGTGTTAGTGGTGGTTACCATTATATAACTTGTACTTATAATAAGGGTATTTGTCAGAAAAATCTGACACTAAAATGGACAGTTACTCTTTAAATCCCCTTTATTAATAGTTATTATTAATTAATAATAGTCAAATGGGTTGCCACTTTGAAAAAATAAACTGAATTGCCACTTCATATAAAACTTACAATTTTTTTTGTTTACATAAAGTTTAGTTGAGTTGGATCCTGAGATTCATCAAGGTTTGGGAATGTCTAAAAGTTTTTTGAGCACTTTGCGAGTTAGTTACATATCACAAACGAGATCCTAACATCGATAGTGGAATTTGAATCTACATCCTTGGGAGATGTGAGTTAAATCTTTACCAACTGAATAACGTTGATTGCCATAAAACTTATGATTATCAACCTTGTTTGTGAGAAGATTATAAAGAAAATTGGCAAACTGAAAGAATATTAAACAATAAGATTTTTTATAAGCAAAAACATTAATACAATGAACTACTCCAACTCACTACAATCAAAATTTAAGGTTTAATTTCAATTAGAGGGCATACAACCATACATTACTCATGAGTAATTATAGTCTAAATGTAACTTAAAACTTGAATGCAAGTGGTTAATGCGCTTCATTTAAAGAGGTGGATCCGGCTAGCTGCTCTTGGAGAGTCTGCAGACTTTACTTACCTCTCGTTTGAATTCTGGATTAGTCGGGACCTCTTTCTCTGGATATCGAAATGAGTCAAAACCTCTAAAAAAAACTATCTAAATGTATAACGAGAAACTTGTAATTGAAGTTTTGCCGTGAGAAAAATAATATCACTGCTGTTGCAACACAAACCCCCTTTCCTTACTAATTAGAAAAGAAATAAAAAGGAAAAAGTAATGAAGGAAAATTGCAAAAACAATATCACACTGCAGAAGAAAGAACACAAACAAAACACTAAACTACGTTTGTTTTTTTTGGAAAAGCAAACACTAAACTACGTACCTAGCCCTCAAAATATTGGAGTTTTATTGGAAACTATAAAATTTAAATGCAGAAAAAGGAGGGGGGTGTGACTAGAAATAATCTGCATGAGTCTCTCCAAATCACTTATGATGCTGGCCATTTGGTCCACCTGGTGAGAGCCGATCTTCCTGCAAATATCTTCGTCTGCAAAAATGCTGACCTGAACATATTTCATGCAAGAGGCGTTTGCTATTTAAATGCTTTTCTAGACTTCGAGCTTGTAGCAAAGTCATGAACAAGGTAGACATCATCAAGATAACTAAGAAGATTCTTAACACTGCTATTGCTGTATTCGCCATGCAGCAGCAATGTTGTTTGGCTGCCCTTTCTGTATCTTGAGAGATTTGAGAGTGGTACATAGAGTGACGCTCCTGTTATGTACTATATATATAAGGAAGCGGGTAAATTATTTTATTCATTTTGATTTTTATTTAATGAACCGGGGGTATCACCTACGCGGAACAACAGAGACTAATCTCTCGAGTCGGGTAGGACCATAATGGGCGGAAAAACTCTTCCTCAAGAGATTTAACACGGCTGCATGCCCAAAGCTGAATTAGAACCCAAAACCTTTGTTAACCTGGAAGAAACCCCTACCTTAATGTGTGTGTACTCTAGAACCCAAGTAGTAAATAATCAAATTGCAAGGGTCATAGTGCTACACTATGACATAATTGTAAATAAATAGCGCACATTTCAGAAGCACTGCCTAAAAGAAAACACAGAGACCTTTTAGTAGTGTTTTGATTGAAAACGATTGTAAAAACAAAAACAGTGACCACTTTTAGTATGGTTATTAGAATTCTGTAAATTCGTATAAATTATTTCGTTCATTGTAAATTCATGTATGGAATTTTGTTTTTTGAAAAATCGAACAATCTTTTGTTCAATACAATACTGGTCGATTTGTGTAATAGAGAGGTGTAATAGGGATGTTGAATATGTTAAAAAAGGAAATAGTAGCGCTTTCAATGGAAGTACTGATGAACGTGCATAAACAAAAATGAAGTGGGAAAAGAGTAGAATCGACAACGCTTTGTGAAATGCTACCTATGGTAAATGGGTAACCCTTCTGTTAAAAGTGCTGGCGATTCCCTCTCTAGGTTGAGCAAATGGGAAGCACTCTCCAATCAAAAGCACTGCTGATTCCAGACATTCAGTAATGCTTCAAAAGCGTTGCCGATTCCGAACATTCAGTAATGCTTCAAAAGCGTTGCCGATTCTGATTCCCACTACAAGAAAAACGTTTTGTACCCACCAAAACACGCCTTAATTGCCACTTCCGTTTTCGGTCAAATCAGGATTCGTCGCTAATTTTTGACGAAAATTTCCCTTGCTAATTTAAAAATTCCGTCGGAAACACTGTATCCGTTGGATTTATTCTTTCTTTTCCCTCTAACATCCTCATTCTTTCCTCTCCTCTCTCTCTCTCTCTCTCTCACTAACTCTCCAGACCTCCTCACTCTCAATCACCACCACCCACACTCCTACCGTCTCACTTTCGTCCTCACCTCTGTGGCTTTCCTCAACTCCAGTGAAACCCTAACCTCATATTTCCCAAACCCTACTCCGCCTCCATCCTCAATCACACAACCACTGCGTCTTTGCCACTATGCATTTCTTTGGCCACCGAAAGGTAAGTACCCTCTCCACCTCCAAAACCATTTTTTGTTTCAGTACCTTAATTTTTGTCATTTTCCTTTTTTCCTATTTTTTATGTCTGAATTAGAGAAGCGTAAGCACTACGCCAGATTTGTCAAAAAAGAGCGCCCCTATAAGCAGCGCTTTAAGTAAAAACGCCACGGATGGCCAAAACAGCTAACCCATACCCAACGCTTTTTAAAAAAATGTTGCCCATTGCCTTTAAACGCACTAGCCATACCCAGCGCTTGTTAAAAAACGCTGCCCATTGCTTCACGCGTTCTCCCAATACCCAGCGCTTTTTAAAAAACGCTGCCCATTGCTTCACGCGCTCCCAATACCCAGTGCTTTTTAAAAAACACTGGGTATTGGGAGAACGCATTCTCCCAATACCCAACGTTTTTTAAAAAGCGTTGGGTATAACTACACCAAAATAAATCAGATCTCGAACCCATCACAATCTCAGCCGCAGCAACTGCCATCTTCTCTTCCTCCATCTTCTTCATCAACCCCTCCAATATTAACACCACCACAACCTTCCCCAAACCCAAACCCTAACCCAATCCAAAATGCAATCCCAAGACCACAGATTCCCACTCCTCGCCCTTCCATCACCATTGATTCAAAAATTGAGCAACAAAATCAAATAATTAGTTGAACCTTCGTCTTCTTCAACAAAATCAATCATGTAAACCTTCGTCTTCTTCAACAGATCCAAAAATGGAAGCTTCGAACAACGAAATCAACCATGTGAAGCTTCGTTTTCATCCTGCTTCGTCTTCGGTCTGCTTCGTCAAAACCATCTTTTGTTGTCGTAATTTCTCTGGTTTGTGGTGGTCTTCTCTGGTTCGTTGCTTCGTCAAAACCATTGTGTGAGTTAGGATTGCTGATTTCTCCGCTTCTTCATTCTCCGTAAGTTCCTATTTCCCCTACCTATAATCATTTGAAACAATTGACTTGGTTTTGTATTCTATGATTTATATTGAAACAATTTGTGTTGCAATTTCATTATATGATTTGTGGTTTCAGTATACAATTGGATGTTTAATTATCTCCTTTAATGTAATTCTTTATAAATGTATACTGAGACAGAAAGAAATGTGGAAAATAATACTCCTCTTGTGACTCCCTCTCAACCCCTTAAGGGAATATTTGTTGTAGGTGTTATTGATTTTTTTGACTTTAAGTGTTATTGCTATGAAGAACTGACTCTAGCTGTAGATGTTAAATTGCACTTCTGCAGATAGCTGTAATTTAAACTTATGAGTGATAAACAAATTAATCTTCGCTTGATCTTTGTCTGTGACCATAAAGCGTAGAATGGATAAAGATGTTGATGAGGTTAAGAAAACTGCACATTACTTAAAGATCAAAAGTGAGGAGCTTGACCAAGAGGTAAGATCTCTATTTAATGTCTTTAAGTGTTTTATCCAATACCGAGATTACTGTTATGAACTCCCTGCCCTCCTTCCTAACTTCATTATGTGTCGATCGATCAAGAACAAAGAACATCCATGTCAAGTAATGATCCATAATTTTATCTTTCATTATTATTGTGTGATACCTTAGACAATCTTTATGGATTTGAAGTTCAAGTTGTAATCAGTAGCTTGTTTGCATAATTATTATTGTGTGATACCTTAGACAATCTTTATGCCACTTCTTTTTGATTTCATTTCAAATTTCACATGAGTTTGTGAATTTCAGAAAGAGGAGTTAATGAGTTATTACTTTACTTTTCGTGGTCCTTACATCTTTGTAGTGTTTGGCGAGATAAGTCATTTGGACGTAATATTTCTGATGCTCATTACAAGGCTAGGTTTAAATTTGGCAAATTCATGTTTTGTTATTTTGGATGTATGATTTAATTTTGGATGTATGATTTAATTTTTGGATGTATGATTTAATTTTGAATGTATGATTTAATTTTTTGGATGTATTTTGGATGTATGATTTAATTTTTTTAATATGTATGATTTAATTCAAGTTTAAATACAACAAATTCATAGATATCACTATTAAAAAATATTTTGGATGTATGATTTAATTTTTTTTGTTGCAAATATAAAAAGGAAAATACACAAAAACTGAAAAAAAAATAAATTAAACAATGGGCAGCGCTTTTAAGGAAGTGCTGCGTATAGGGGGACAAGTTTGGGCAATGGGCAGCGCTTCATGTTTGGGCAATGGGTGGCGCTTTTTAGGAAGCGCTGCCTATTTGAGGACGTGTTTGGGCAATGGGTGGCGCTTTTTAGGAAGCGCTGCCCATTGTTGGAGTGGAATACCCAGCGCCACGTTCAGCAGCGCTCAAAAGCGCTGCCCATGGATAAAAAAAAGCGCTGCCTATATACTAATTCTGTTGTAGTGAAGGCTTCAAATCAAAGAGGAAGGAAGAGATTCAAGTCTGTTTATCTTTGATTTCGGATAATACATCTTATTTTTTTCAAAGAGGAAGGAAGAGATTCAAGTCTGATTTTGTTTAAAATGGATTTCGGGTATTATGGGATTCTGATTTTGTTCATAAAATACAATTATAAGTTTAAAATGGTCTGTTTATGATTTCTATTTTCTCATAAGTTTGTTTAAAATGTTATTATAAGTTTGTTTAAAATGGTCGGTTGGTTGCTAATTTGCAATAAATGTGCTTGTTAGCTGAAATGTATTTAGGTTTTAGAGACAAAGACAATAAATTTTTGTAGACTTTTTGTACAATGTGGAATTGAGTAGTGTTGATGCATTTAGTTTCTTTGGTGTTTTTAATTATGGCCATTTAGTTATTTCTAATTTGTTGATGCATTTGGTTTCTAATGCTTTGTTTACTTTTGGATTATTGGTTTTTGGTATGTACTATGAGTCATGAATCACTTAGATTCTTGATTTTTGGTGTGTCGGATGTCGGATATAGTTCAATAACTTGACCTTCTCTTGAGCACTGTTGCATTTTTTAGTGGTTGTTATGCATTTCCAATTGAGCTAGCAAATTGCTAATCCATCTTTGATGTTACTGCTTTCATTCAATTGATTTGTCTCAAGTAATATTTGTCTTTCTGTTGAATCTATGTGTTACTCTTTTCAATGAGATTTAAGTAATCTATGTGTTTATAATAATGATGACAGATTCTCCTTTGAACCTTCTTCGTTCTGACTTCTGTGATTTGTATGTATTTCTATCCCCCAACTAATATTGACTGTATGTATGTTGTATAGGTTATAAAATTTTAAACTAATCTAACCGACATGAACATACATGAGGCTAATATCATTTCATGTTCTTCAATGTACGATTGTCTTTCTTTGAACTATGAACTATGTTGTTTTGAAATCATTTGGTGTATGATTTGATTAAATATGTAGCTTATTAGTTGCTAGAAGTGGTTGATTTGTTTTTATTTCAAAATGAAGTTAACCCTCTCATTGAGTATTGATTTGAATTGAGCATATTTGATGGTTTGTATTGAGCATAGTTTGAATTGAGTATTGGTTTGCATAGTTTAAATAAACTAGTTGACTTGTATAATTTTTTTGATTTTATAGCAAGTACCCAAACAACACTAGTGTTGTCCTTTTTCTAAATAAACTAGTTGACTTGTGCAGTTTTTTAAAACTTTCCTCTCTCAATTAATAGGTGTGAGAATTGTAGTCTCTGATATTGACATGTCTTGTTCTCTCTCGATGGACATTCATCATTTTCTCTTTGATATATCTGTAATTTTAAATGTGTAGAATGAAATTTCCTCCTTCACACCACTTTTGGATGTATGATAGGTTGTTTCCAAAAAGAGTGGGTTTGAAACAATCTTTTGTAGATGGTGTGTGGGAGTTTGTTCTTTTTGCAATAGAACAAGAACAATTTATCCGTGCGCCAAATGTGAATGTAAAGGATTAAAAATCCAACAGAGATCATTGATGACTTGAATAGAGTTGGGTTCAGGCCTAGCTATTGGATTTGGACGAGTAATGGTGAAGAAGGGTTTGATGTTGTCCTAGTGGTTGACAAAATTTTTAGGGGTACTTTAAGTAATTCTACAGATATAGGATATGCTTAACAAATTGACATGAACTGACTTCTATCTTACGTGGTTTGGAAAGCTATGGTGAAGAAGTGGATCTAAACAACTTGGAAGGAGAAGACTCAATGAAGTCCGAGTTGATGAAGATGATGATGAAGAATAGGAAGAAGATATAGATATAATTAAGCCTCACGTTTTTGTAATTTTTTATAATTGATGTTTGTGTTTGAATTGTGTGTGAATTGTTTTAGAAGTAACTAGTAGGATACCCGTGCATACGCACGGGTGTTGCTATATTATTTTCATGAACGAACTTAATTAGACATAATTTAAATAGTCTGGACAGCACCTCGTGAAAAAAAGGAGTCTCAAATAAAAAATTTGATAAATATTAATATCTAAAAATGTAAAAGTATCATTTAAAAACAATCTGTGCATTTATCCTGTGCTCTTTTATATATTAGTGTCAGTGTTGTTATCCCGTATTGTTTTATATATCAGTGCAGCTATCTTGTGTTTTTACATACATCATTGCAATTATCCTGTGTTTTTTATATTTCAATAAAGTTATCACGTGTTTTTTAATATATCAGTGAAGTTATATCATAGTTTCAACTGATTATTTTAGTTGATTAATAGATTATAGTAGACAGTAATGGATAGATGGTAGATTATCAAATATTTGAGTGAAATATTTTTTATATTTCAGTGCAGTTATCCTGTATTTTTATACATACCATTGCAGTTATCTCAAGTTTTTTTTTACATATTAGTATAATTATCCCATGTTTTTTTTATATATCAGTGCAGTTATCTCATAGTTTCAATTGATTATTTTAGTTGATTAATACATTATAGTAGAGAGTAAAAGATAGATAGTAGATTATCAAATATATCAGTGCAGTTATCCCGTGCTTTTTTATATATAAGTATATGTATCCCGTGTTTTTTATATATCAGTACAGTTATCCCGCGTTTTAAATATTTATCAGTAGTTGAAATAGTCATTAAGTTTTCCTTTTTCTTTTGATATAATAATATCGTGTTTTTTTTATATATCAGTGAAGTTAAGTTTTTAAATATTAGTGCAGTTATCTCGTAGTTTAGATTGATTATTTTAGTTTATTAGTAGATTTGTTTAATTTGAATTTTGAAATTTGAAAAAAAAAAGAGGGGAAACTTAAAAAAAATGGGAGTGAGAAGAAAGTGCATTGGGAGAAGAAATTTGAAAAAGAATGTGATAGTAAATTACAATGTTGCCTTTAGTTAGATGAGTTGTCAAATAAATAGGGAAACTTGTTTGAGTAATTTAAGTATGATTGTTTGTATAAATAGATATTAAATTAGATTAGTAGATAGTAGGTAAAGAAAGTTGGTGAGTTTGATTTGAATTTTGAATTTTGAAAAAAAAAGTAAGAGAAAGTAGGAAAAAAGTGGGAGTGAGAAGAAAATGGATTGAGAGAAGAAATTTGATAAAAGTATGATAGTAAATTACAATGTTGTCTTTAGTTAGATGAATTGTCAAGTGAATATGGAGGTTTGTTTGAGTAATTTAAATATGATTTGTTTGTATAAATAGATTAAGTGTGGTTTGTTTGTATAAATAGATAAATAAATATTAGGTTAGATAGTAAATAAGAGTAAATTGTAGATTATTTAATATTAATTTAATTATATTAGATTATATAGTGGATTAAAAAAATTGGGAAAAAAAATATTTTTAAATAAAGGGTGTGTGGGCCACTAATAATAGATGTGTAAGAAGTAATAAATATTGGGAATGTGAGATTGAAAGAGAGTGAGTGAGAAAGGAAGATAAAGTAGAATTAAAAAATTAAAAACAAAAGTGGTGATGTGTCAAAAAAGTAAGATGTCTAAAATTGTAATTTTGTAAGTTGTTTGTTTGAATAAATAGAAGATATTAGATGTTGATGTTTTATAAGTGATATTGATGTTTATGTTAGGTATGTTAATGTTTAGTTTCCTCTGCAACATGGCATCAGTTAGAGGTAATTCAACACCACCTAGAGCATCCCATGATCGTCAGATGAAGTCTATTGTTGTCCATGCACCCACTCATTGTAAGAAGAGGGTGATTCGTGTCCGGAACATAGGTGACTATTTAGAGATGCCTACGACATCTACCCTTGCATTGACACGCCCAACACGTGCAGCTGGAGTCAGACAGTTGCAGCCCACACTCGCTCTTGATGCATAGTCATCCGAAGTGATATTATTGCAGAGTCCTCTGACACAGACGTAGCAGACCTCTAGAGTTAGGTCCTTGTATACACCATTGCCACATCAAACCTCTGGAGTTAGGTCATAGCATACGCCATTGCCACAACAGACCTCTGGAGTCAGGTTATTACATATTGGCTCTAGTACATGGCCACATGTGACTCCTTCACATACTCCATCTCCCCAAGATGTGCCTGGTCTTACTCCATCAGCACGAGTGACTCCTCCACCATCACAGACTCCTCCGTATTGTATGATTCTGGTACCTGGCCTTGGTGCTATACCTACTCCTACCCCATCGTCATATGTTGTGCCTACTCCCACCCCTTTCATCACTGACAAAGGCATTTGCACATGGAGATGATGCAATACTTGATGATGATCAGATGCATGGTGTTGAGGGGGTGGTTATGAGGAGGATGAGGTTGAGCAGTTACTCGACGGGCTACCTGTCATCCGTGTCCGCATGGAGGGTACGTAAAATATAAGTGGTTATCACATATATCTAGCTTTATTTCATCTTTTTCTAGATTTCGTCAACAGTGTGCGGCGTAATTGTTTTTCGCTGCTTAGTGCGGTGTTTTTTCATTTCCCGTCTTATTGCGGTGTTCGTTTGATTCAAATTTTAAAGATTTCTAGATTTCTAGATTTCTCTCTCTATTATTCTCTTCTAAATATTCGATCTTCAATAAGCTACCAATGATGGTGTACCAGTAAGCTTTTGATCTCCCTCTCTATTCTTCTTTTCCATATTTTTAAATTTAAGCTTCTTTAACGTGCCAATATACTATTTTCAAAAATGTAATGAGTTTGGACAAATTTGGCATACCAATAATTTTATTTGGGCGAAACTGTAATGAGCTTGCAAAAATACTTTCCTTGACATTTTCGGGACTATGAATTATGGTTGCCTTCAAGTCCCGAACATCAGATCTGACACTGACACAGTGAACATCAACAGTATATAATCCCATCCGATCTGACACTGACACGGTAATTAATTCTCATCCAATTTTACAGTTCCTGCTCTTTGCTCACCCCACTAACTTGAGCGACGGAGTGTAATTACAGGTACCACTCCAGGTGGGATGCTGAAGGCGTTCAACCATCCCGGGCATTTCAATAGCTAATTCATCTAAAGGTCTACTACATATATATCACTTTCTATTTCTATTTACCTATTATATCAAACTCACGCACCTATTATATCTATCTATCACTTACAAGAAAGTTATGCTATACAACTAAGAAAAGCGATACATACATATATTATTTGTATATCGATAGAACTACATGACAAATACATAATCCTCATACTTTTTCTTCATGAAAAGATAATAATTAGGAAAAAAAAAAGGAGGTAAAAAAATCGAAAGCAGATAATACTACTTCTGCAATATTAATTATATATGTCTCGGATCTGGTCCCCCTGGTGATAGTCAATGATGATTTGCATCCTCATGTGCATGATCAGCATCTTTAATATGTACTATATGGTTTGACATTTCAAAAACTAATCTGTGTACATTGCTTTCCCTATTGAAAGGGTGGCCTTGGATATTACGAGCTTGCAAAGTAAAAAAAGAAGTAGGAGAAGATGATCAGCACGAGTATAGACACTCGAGTTACTGATGTGTTCGCCATGCTGTTTATGTAAACTTCTTGAACCAGGGAACTACGTACTATAGTCTATAGCTTGATCGTGGACAGTGTGGTTATGAGAGTGTACAAAGAAAAAAGTATGATCACTAGTGGAAGAAGTGGATTTAAAGTCGGATATTTGGGCTTTTAAAGTCGAATATTCCTCCGACTTCTATTAGAGAGACGTTGAAAGTCTAGAGACTTAAAGTCGAGTTGACATCAAGTCATTTTTAAGTCGGAAATTAAAAAGGACCTAAAAACTCCTATATAAATCTGTGTTTTTAAGTAATGAATATTTTTTTTTCTTGTCAAAAAAAAGTAATGAACGTTTTTTGGTCAAAAAAGAAGAAGTGATGGACGTTTTAAGAAGCTCCGACTTGAAAAGTGAAGTATCAGAGTCTCAATTTATTTTGCTCGCCACCGCGTCCACTTTGTAAGTCGTATGTCTGAGAACCCGACTTTAAAAGTATAATTCTTTTCTTGATTTTGCACTAGTGAGCCTATAAGAAGTATAGTGTAGTGTGGAAGTGATTATCATGAATGTTATGCCGCTATTTATAAATGCAAATCGGGAACAACAAAACATTTTTTGCTTTAGATAAATATAAGTGGATTATATATCAAATTATAGGTAAATTCTTGGTTGCCCTTTAAGAAATGTGGGTAATTCACTCAACGTTGATTGTCAGAATAATTATTTTTTATATTTTATCTTGATAAACATTTTAAGGGTGAAACATTACTTCTAAGTATAATTTAATTATTTTTGATTTTCGGCACAAATACATTACACATTGGCTAAATATCTATTTTATGTTTTATTTATAATAAGTTGATATTTTATAAATGGATATTTAGCTTTTGAGTGTCAACAAGATAAAATTACCCTGTCATATTTAAAATTTATTGCTTTTAAGCATACCTAATGGAAAACATTATAGGTTATCGCTATAATTATTTTTATATTTTGTCTTTATAAATGTCTTTCTTTTTTATGAATAGTTATTTTACTTTTGAGTCTCCATGAAAAAATATTAATACTGTTGATATTATTTTTTATGATTAATTAGTCTTCATGAATGTCTTTATTTTTAAAATATTGCTTTTCTTTTGAGCCACAACTATTTTTTTGTTATTGTTATATTTTTCTTTTTGTATTTTTCCTTAATAATTATGTTTACTTTTTATAAATGAATATTTTATTTTTATAAACCAATTCGTTACTTTCAAGTTCAAAAGAGAAAACATACATAAATTGTTGTCAAATAAATTATCGCAGAGGATGCTCAGTTCAGTTTATACCCAAAAAATCTTTTATTGCCTTTATAATATATGGTTTATTTTTTAGTTTCAACATAAAAATATTATATGTTTATGATATAATTCATTACTTTCGATTGCACAGTGGGGAACCACATTGTCAGAATCATTATTTTTGTATAGCCTTTTTAATTGTTTTTTCATAAATAAACATCTAGTGTTTGAGTCCAAGTGGAGAAACATTATCTGTTGCAAGCATAATTTCACGGTCTTTACTCACTCTCAACCGAAAATCATAATACACCAACACGTTGTCAGTCACAAAATCTATCTAACCTTGTGCGCTTTTTTCCTTTTGCACAGCTCACCTAAATTAATAAAATGCTACACCACATCAATGGAATGAGGAAACTGAGTGTTCAGCCACATACCAATGTGAACCCAGACCTAGCGAGCCAACCTGCAGTGCAAAAATAAGTGCTATAGATCTTTGCTCTCCTCCTTATAAATCGGGCAAACCGCATCTTCATCATAAAAAAACACATGGCGACGAAATAAAACGGTGCGAACAGGAAGGGAATTGATAAGTATCTTAAACCAAAAATGATGACTTAAGACAGAATAGAAGTGCGGCGTAGATCCTTAAAAACTCCACTGAACTCGCTAATAACAACAAGACCAGTACCAGTCGAAGCAATATGCTCATAACACCTTACTAAAAATTCTTGCTTGAGTTCAAAACCCAAATCCAAAAATCCTCTTTGCCAGGCTCAATGTGCAACTCCGAAACAATGGAGCTCAAGATGCGATCCTCCTCCAATAAACTTTGGTCGGCCGAGTCTCTCCAAGGAAAATTCCAAGTCTACACATTATTTATCCACTCCTCCCATGTCTTTTGCCATAAAATTCTGGTCCCGGCAAGCTGCATATAGATTTGCAAAATCAAATTTAAGAGGATCATGCTAAATCCAAAGATGATTCCCAATCAAATTTATGAGGATGATGAACGTCTTTATTTTTATAAATGATTGTTTGCCTTTTAGTCTAGATGAAAAAAACACATGTTATTGATACAATTATTTTTGGGTTTGTTTTTATTAATATATTTATTTTGAGGCATAACCATTATATGTTATCAGTAAAATTTCACTACATTAGATTTATTTATTTTCACTACTTATCTTTTTTATAGGCATTTATTTATTTTCACTACTTGAATACTATCACCCTTTCTGGATTTTTCGAGAACCAACATAGACAATAACGTTTGTCACAAAATAAAATTTGTATTTGATAATTAAAGTTTTATTCAAAAATACGTGAAAGCATAGTCACTCGTACATGTGCATTGGTATTTTGTCTATGGACACGTATCATTCTTGAAACTGCCTAGCTAATTCTCTCCACATGTTTATTATTTGTTTACTTTTTGTCCTTTATTTAATTTTTTTTAACCTATGGTAACTCTAGTTTCTACTTTCCAGTACCAAATAGTGTATTATCACAAATACTTTTCAATTGGTTTATCCATTACTATCGAAACAAATCAGTCCTAATACACGTGCGATGCACGGGATCAGTTAAATCTAATTTGTATAAAATATGAATTTTTTAGTTTGGACTATTTTTGGCTACTCTAGCTATGTCCCAGCACTTTCAATGAAAGATTAATATCTTATTGTGCTTAGGAGAAAAAATTTCACTGGCCAACACCAAGTTTGTTCACTCAGAGATCAAACTTGAGAGCACCTTTGGTGTCCTCCTAGGGTAGCATATGTCATTAAGTCAACAGTGTTGGTTTATAAAATATATAGTCTAATAACTGTGAATATAAAATGTAAGTATAACTATAAACTAAATAAGAAGATTCTAAAATTATAAAGGAACATTAACAAAAATCTTCAAATTTAATATTCATAGATAATAAGAAAATGTCTAAATTTTTTTAATAACATAATCATTATTCATCACATGTAAATACAAAATCTTAACCCATAGTTAGAAAGAAAAGAAGACAACCAAATTAGAAAGTGAAACACGTGGGTATCATACAGGGTTGGATGAAAACCCATAATAAAATAGGAACATCATATACAAAGTTGAAGAAGATGATGGGGATTTTATTGTAAAAGTGACTGAAGTTACTGTAGAAGTCAATGCTGCAATATCGTACTCAAATATAAAAGAAAGATAAAAATATAAACACTAGTTTAAGTATATATGCTTCTAATACCTTCTTGGAGCAAAATGACCAATATAAAAAATACAACACAAATCAAAAGTGAAACACGTGAGTATCATGCAAAGTTTGGATGAAAACCACCAATAAAATAGAAGCACCTATAAAAAGTCGAAAGAATATAATGAGGGTTCTATTGTGAATGTTGTTGAAATTCCCGTGAATAAAAATTAAACTATAACTATAAATTAAAAATAAGAAGATTATAAAGTTCAAAACGAATATTAACAAAACATTGAAATCAACATCTATAGATAACAAGAAGAAAAAGTGTAAATAATCTTAATAACATAATCTATATTTATCAAATGTAAATATAGAAGTAAAACCCGTACTTAGAAAGAAAAGAAGACAACGCAATTAGAAAGTGAAACATGTGGATATCATGCAGAGTTGGATGAAAACCACCAATAAAATAGAATCTGCTATACAAAGTTGAAAGATGATGATGAGGGTTCTATTGTAAATATGGATAAAATTATCGCGGATTAACCCATAATTAGAAAGAATAAAAAACAACACAATTAGACAGTGAAGCATGTTGCTATCATGCATGGTTGGATGAAAATCATCAATAAAGTAGAAGCATCTATGCAAAGTTGAAAATGATGATGGGATTGTATTATAAATGTGACTGAAGTTCCCGACAAAGTAAATGTTACAATGCGGTACTCAATTACTCCCCTCGTCCCACTTTGCAGTTTAAGGTTTTGACACACCCTTTAAGAAAAATAATTAGGTGTCTAGATTTTCTAAAAAGTGTTGCTTAATTTACCATTTAACCCTTTATCTCTCTACATAGATAAATGTGTGGCAAAGACTATTAAAAGTGTCCTAGAAAATCGAAAACTACAATCAATTTGAGACAATTTGATTTTGCTAAAACAACAAACAATTTGGGACGGAGGGAGTATAAAAGAAACATAAAAAAAATAAACACCAATTTAAGTATGCTTCTAATACCCGTTGAATCAAAATGACCAAAATAAATAAGAAAACACAAGTAGAAAGTGAAACACGTGGGTATCATGCAGCGTTGATGAAACCCACCAATAAAATAGAAGCACGTATACAAAGTTGAAAGAATATGAGGGGGAGTTCTATTGTAATTGTGCCTGAAATTCTCGTGAATAAATATTAAATGATAACTATAAATTAAATAAGTAGATTATAAATTAAAAAGAAACATTAATTAATAAAGACATTGAAATTGAACATCCATAGATAATAAGAAGAAAAAATCCAAAGAATTTTAATAACATAATTCATATTCATGTAAACATAAACACTTAACCTATAATTAGAAAGAAAACCAGACAACACAATTAGAAAGTGAAACATGTGGTTATATATCATGCATTGGATGAAAATCACTAATAAAATAGGAGAAGTTATATAAAGTTCAAAGAAGATAATGGGGTTTATAAATGTGGTCAAAGTTCTCGCAGGAGTCAATTCTTCAACGCAATACTCTAATATAAAAGGAAGATAAAAAACTATACACAAATTTAAGTATGTTTCTAATACCCGTTAGTGCGAAATGACCAAAATAAAGAAGACAACACAAATCAAAAGTGAAACACGTGGGTATCATGCAGGATTTGATGAAAACCACCAATAAAATAGAATCACCTAATGATGTGAGGTTCTATTGTAAATGTGGTTAAAGTTCCCGTGAATAAAAATAAATTATAACAAAAAATTAAATAAGAATATTATAAAGATATGATTGGGGTTCTATTGTAAATGTGTCTGAAGTTCCCTCGGTAGTAAGTATTTACGACATATTATATATTGCAAGACAAAGAAGCAACCTTTAGTAATGGTGGATGAAACCAAACACGAAGAGAAGAGTTATTCCTATAAACCGTAAATCCTAAAAAAAAATTAAAAAATGCAATTGCGATTTGGTAGTGACCGAACTAAATGGGTTAGTTTCACAAAATTTGTAATTTCACCAAACCGGTTACTGAGTAACAAACAAACTTTAAGTATTTGAATGTTTAATTTTTTTTCGAACGTTAAAGTACTCCAAATCACACTGTCTAGCATCACACTTTACATATTTTATCACAAAACAATATATTTGTCACCAAACGATTATTGAAGAACAAACGTTGCGTATTTTCAATGGCTTAAATTTTTTCGGAACGCTAAAGAACCACAAAACACACTGTTTAGCATCATATTTTACGTATTTTGTCATATTTGTTTTCACAACCTGACCGAATATTGAACCGAAAGAGGCAGCGGTTCAAGGTTCGCGGAGTTCAACCAATTGAATCGGGGGTTCAATCGGAATTAATTAAATAGATTATTTAATATTCTTTTCACAATATATAAAGGGTAAAAAAACAAAAAAATGTTATAATATCACATAATAACATTATAATATTCAATAATAATAGATACTATAATGTAAGTACTATTAATTTTTTATTACAATATAAGTACTCTTATAATAATATTACTGTACATATTATTTTTTTAATTATTTTTATTTATTTCAAAAATTTAATTATAAAAAAGGATAAAAAATATTTCATATACCAAAAATTAACATCATTTATCATTTTTTTAATAAAAAATCAACATGATATACCATTTTTTAAGAAAATAGGCAATATTCGATTTTCTGTCAGATTCCCAGTTTTTGGCCGGTTTCCTATTTGGTTCCCGGTTTTTGACCGGTTATCCGGTTCAATTCCAGATTATCATGCAGTCCGGTTTTCAGGTTCGGATGGACCGGATAGGGGTCCGGTTCCTAGTTCAGCCGATTGAACCGCCTGATTTTGACAACCTTGCTCCCAATTCACTGTTTTCTTTTGTTTCAATTTATTTTCTCCTTTCTTGATATTATTATTTATTATTATTTTATAATTTTTTATTTCTACTTCTTCTTTAGAATTTCTTATGAGCATGGTGTGTGTCATTTTCTTATTTGTTCCTTTTCATCTCATTCTACTATTTAATATTTGTCGGTATAATTTCACTGTCTTAATTGTCTTAAAAGGTTCTTCTCACAACATATATAGTGCATGTCATTTAATTATTTGTTCATTTTCATTTTTTTTCTAGACCAGAGTATCTATCGCTGAACACAATAACTAATCTCTTTGTTAGATTGAAGGCACCTCAAAGGGTGAGACAGCTGGTCCAAGAATTTAAAGTTGGTACATATCCAAAGCGAGAATCAAACATTCGACACTTAAGGAAGGATGTTATTCCTTTGTTCTACCCTTACTTTTCATTTTCATTAATTTGTTTCTACCATTACTTTTTTATTTTATTCATCTGTAGGTGTAATTTAATTATTTGTCTTTAAGCATGTTATTCCTTTGTTCTTTTTTTCAATTTTGTCGGTATAATTTCATTGTCTTAAAAGTTTCTTCTCACAACATAGGTGTGTAAGTGATATTGTGAATGAAGAAGGAAATTGGAACATGGACGCCTTGCAAGCCTCTTCTTCCATCGAAATTGCTGCAAAAAATTTCTGCAATTCCTGCTCTGTTGCCGCATGATGGTCCGGATGAGAGGTATTGGCCTGGGAAAGTTCTGGAAAATTTACTGTATCGCTTGCGTATAATTATCTGAGTAAACCAGATCAGTCCCTGCAGTTGAATTGTTGGGAAAAACTGTGGAAGCTTCAAGTGTCGGAAAGGATACGGTGCTTCATTTGGCAAATTTTCCATGGCAAACTTGCTACCAAGGAGTATTGTGGGCGGTGGGGAAATGGAGATGTCTCTTGCCATCATTGCCGCAACACCACTGAGAACATGATGCATGTGTTGCGTGATTGTCCTATCGCAACCTCACCGTGGAACTCATTCATTCCCACTGATATCCGATCTGATTTTTACGGCGTTGAATTGAGAGAGTGGCTAAATGGAAAACTTTTCAATTGCACTACCCTTGATGCAGCTCTGCAGTGGTCTGAAATTTGGGCTACCGGATGTTATTATCTTTGGTTTTGGCGCAATAAAGAAGTTCATGATGAGGAATATGCTCGCCCTCCTTTCCCGTCTCGCTTAGTCAAGCATTATGTCATGGAATATGACCGTGGTAGACAGATTTCTTTCGTCCAGGATCGTTCTACTCAACAGGTTCTTGTTCGCTGGAATCCTCCTGCTACCAGTTTCATCTCTATTAACACTGATGGTGCGTATAAATCAGCCTCTACAGTTGCTGGTTGTGGGGGAGCTCTGCGTGATTCATTGGGGTGCTGGATGGGAGGATTTGCTAGGCGACTTCACGTTTCTTCAGCTTATTTAGCAGAGTTGTGGGGTGCTATGGATGGAATAATTCTCGCAGCTAGCAAAGGTTATGATTCAATCGAACTACAACTTGATTCAGTGGTGGTGGTAAATTGTCTCAATGGTTCTGGTGAAGGCAGTATAGCAGGAAGACAACTAGTGAGACGAATTAAGCACCTTTTGTCTTCTTTTACTAGCGTGCATATTTGTCATATTTATCGTGAAGCTAATAGAGTTGCAGATGAGCTTGCTAACTTGGGATGCACCTACACTGAAGGCTCAGTTTACTTTGGTACTCCTCCTAGTATTGTGTCTCTTCTTGTGACCGCTGATGTAATTGGAGTCTCTACTTCGCGATCGATTCTCGTGTAATTCCTTTTGGTTTTTTAACCCCTTTCAATCTCAAAAAAAAAAAATAGTGCATGTCATTTTTTATTTGTTCATTTTCATTTCTTTCAACCATTATTTTTTTTCATTTTATTCATTTGTATGGGTAGTGGCAGTTTCGAAAATGAAATATTACATATTATGAGTATAATTTCGTTGTCGTTAGCAGAGCTAGCGAGGAAACAATAATTTGTCGGTGAATTTTTTTTTCTATTTTTATTTTTGTATTAATCATTATTTTAGTTTTAAGTCACGATGAGAAAATATTATTGATTGTCAAAAAACCTATTTCTTATAACTTATCTTTACAAACATTTCAAGGGTGAAACATTATTTGTTAGTATAATTTTACTACTTTTGATTTTTCACGTTGAAGCATTACACGTTGTTTGGATAATGACTATATATATATTGCCTTATAATTATATATGTTCACTTTTTATGAATGAATATTTTGACGTTTTTATAAATCAATATATTTATTTTTAGTCGGAATTAATTAAGAAAAAACATTAACTCTTGTTGAAATAATTATTTTTTAGTTAGAAGTGCTAGTTCAGTGGTATGAGTTAGTCTTATTTCCTCAAGGTGTTAAGTTCAAATTTTCTCAGGAACAGTTTTAAAATGGCTATTAGTGTCACTATATTAATAAAATTTCCCCCATCCCCAATTTTTTAAAAAATAAATTTATTTTTTATCATAATTATTAATTATTCCAACACTTTTAACTTTTTTAATTATATAATAATTATAAAATAATTATGATAAAAAAGTTAAAATTTCATAAATCAAATTTAATTTTGTTGTTTATAAAATGTATAATTTAAGGAGAAATTGAGAATATTGAAAGAGAAGCTCAAAGTGTGGAACCGGGAAGTATTTGGTTTCAAAGATTTGAAAATAGAAGGGATTGTGAAGGACTTGAATGAAATCGAAAGGTTTGCATCAGAAGGAGGTGGTGCTAACGACGAACAAAGGCAACGTTTGAATGCAGAATTTTGGAAAGAGCTACACAAGTCTAATTGCACAAAAGTCAAGAGTTAGGTGGTTGGCGGAGGGTGACTCCAATAGTAGATTTTTCGACGCATGTATGAGAAGCAATAGAAGGAGGACTCAATTGGTCAAGCTCTTGGTGAATGGGGTATGGGTGGAGGATGTGGATGGTGTGAAATTGGCGGTGAAGAACCATTTTGAGGAGAAGTTTAAAGAGGAAAACTACAATAGACCTACTCTTGATGGTATCCAATTCAATCACATTACCGGAATGGACAATGACATGCTCTTGTTGCCATTCACCTAGGAGGAAATCAAGGAAGTGGTTTGGGAATGCGATGACAATAAAATCCCGGGTCCGGATGGGTTTAACTTCAACTTCATAAAATCTTGTTGGGATATAGTGGCTCCGGAGATCCTGAAATTCTTTGATGAGTTCCATAAGCATGCAAGGCTACCAAAGCGGTTAGTGCGTCCTTCATTGCACTTATCTCCAAAACAAACAATCCACAAGGGTTGGGAGAGTTTAGGCCGATCTCTTTAATCGGGTGCTTATACAAGATGCTTACAAAGGTCCTTGTGGGAAGGTTAAAGAAAGTGCTGAAAGGTGTCATATTAGATTGCCAAAACGCTTTCCTAGCGGGTAGAAATATCTTGGATGGGGTAGTGGTGGTGAATGAAGCTCTAGACATGGCAAAAAGGAAGAAACAAAAGTGTGTGATTCTTAAAGCGGACTTCGAAAAGGCATATGACTCGGTGAGTTGGTCTTATTTATACTACATGTTGGAAAGATTGGGCTTTGGCGGGAGGTGGAGAAATTGGATGAGGGCGTGCTATTCTTCTAACTCAATCTCGGTTTTGGTTAATGGTAGCCCTACGGAGGAGTTTGTGGCTCAAATGGGGTTGAAACAAGGCGATCCACTTGCACCTTTTTTGTTTTTGATAGCAGCGGAAAGTTTGGCGGGCCTTGTGAGGAAACTCCGAAGGACATGGGGGGGCTTGGTATTAAAAATCTAGAAGCTTTTAATCTAGATTTGCTAACCAAATGGAGATGGAGGTTTTTGGTGGAGGAAGGAAATCCATTATGGTGAAAGATGTTGGTGGAAAGATATGGGTTGAGTGGTAGGTGGCCTAGTGTTGCTGAATTTAAAAGAGGGTGGGGGAAATTATCTATATGGTGGAGAGATCTTTGTCTATTGGGGACCGATAACAATTTGGAGGAAGGATGGTTTGATGACATAGTTAAATTAAAATTGGGCAGAGGAAACTTAGTAAGGTTCTGGACCGATAATTGGTTGGGAAGAGATACTTTTGCAGCTCTTTTCCCCTCGGTTTTTGATAGGTGTAGAGAGCAGAATGTGATGGTAGAAGAGATGGGTGTTTGGACCGTGAACGGATGGCTGTGCGATTGGAATTGGGCCTCGGATTTTCTGCACGATGAGCAGTAGTAGTTAGTGTACATGCAGAGCTGCTGCAGCCTGCTATGCCTGACCGAAACAGCAGTGATTCGTGGGGCTGCTTGCTGGATCTTGTTAATGGCTTCACTGTGAAGCGATGCTATAACTGGTTTATCAGTTTTTTTGCCGGTGGAGGTGACCGTTTTCGGGACAGCATGGTCAGCGCCTGCAAAAAATTATGGAGGAACGATGCGCCATCAAAAGTAATTATCTTCGCTTGGAGGGTATTCCATAATAGAATTGCCACGCATGATCCTTTGTTTAGAAGAGGAATGCTTCATTTACAACAAGACAAGTGCTGCGTTTTTTGCTTTCATGAAGATGAGACGATTCCTCACTTGTTCTTGCACTGTCACGTTGTCAAGACAATATGGCAGCTGGTTTTTTCATGGTTGGGAACGAATTACTTTGAAGAGGAGGATGTGATTTTGCATTTTATGGAATTCAGACAATTGGTAAAGGGCAGGAGACAAAAAGGAGTCAAGCACCTTATATGGTTCGCGGTTACGTGGAACATATGGATGGCAAGAAACAAAGTGGTGGTCAAAGGAGAGGTGGTGTCAATTCCTTCGCTGCTCTTGAGTATCAAAGACGTTGCATGGTGTTGGTTCAAAGCTAGGAAGGGAAAGAATTGCGAGGCAGGGTGGGTGGAGTGGTACAATTGCCCTTTGGGTGTTCTTTCCACATTGTAATTTATCATTGTATGTTATTTTGAATCTAATCGGGGGAGAAACAGTGAGGGAGCTTGTTTCTTTCTCACTGTAGTGCTATCTGCATTGGGTACTCTTTTTCCTACTTGAGTCTTTTTTTCAATGGGTTTTGGCTCAGGGAGGTTTTGAGGAGGCCCTCCCCCTTTCCTATTCTCCATTGTAAGGGTTGGGTACCCCTTGTGCTCCTTTCAATGAAATATTTGCTTATCTAAAAAAATGTATAATTTATTTTCTAGTTTTGACACAAAACATACATGTTTTTGAAATGAATATTTATTTTTTGAGTCTCGACGAGAAAACATTATCGGTTGTCAGTATAATTTTGTCGTCTTTATGCGGTGTCAACGAGAAAACAAAATATTTTGTCAGTTTCAAGATTTTTTTTATATTATTGTACTTATAATTGTTTTAATTTATCAATAAACATTTTGCTTTTGAGTCCTAACTTGGGAACATCACCTCCTCGATATAATTATTTTTTGTTCTCTGTATTTGTAAATGTCTTTATTTTTATAAATGATAATTTTGTTTTTGAGTCTTGGCGGTTAAATATTACTATTATTGGTGAAACTATTTTTTGTATTTTATCTTTAGGAATGTCTTCTATTTTTTTAAATATTTTTCTTTTGAGCTAGACACAAAAAACAGTTATTATTGGTATAACTATTTTTTTTACCATTATAAAATATTTCTTATTTTCATTGCTTTAGAGTCTCACACTTTCTGCATTTTTAGTGAACTAAAATAACTAATTTTGTTTGTCATGTCACAATGTAATTTTTTTTATTTTATAATTGTTCTGTACCGTATCTGTAGATCTTGCCGATCCGAGATAGTAGGTAGGTGATGAGAATGATCAATAACAGTTACGTCTGAGGTTGATGATCCAGACGAGATTGGGTGTACCTGCAAAGTCACTCCAATGCTAAAGTCAGTAGTTGAAGAGTTATTGCAAGTTTATGTGATAATTAATGCGTGACTCTCTCTTAGTAGTAAATGCTGTATTTATAGGTTTAGAGGGCACTTGAGGGTGATGATCTGAGTCGTTCGTTGTGGAGGCGCATTGTAGGCCGTTTGATGAGTGAGTTTGGGTCTTGGTTGCTGGGAGGCCCGATCATTTTGTTTTGAGGAGTGGAGGTGTAAATAATATGAGTATGTTTTCACCGTAACAATAATTAAAATATATTTAAAGAATGGGTGAAAATAAAGGGACTCGTGCATTCACACGAGTATCTTGCTCGTAAAATAACTAAAATGTACATGTTTAGTTGATATTTGAAGACCACAATTTCAGTAAACATATAAAATATGGTAAAAGTTTGGTTGAAACAAATAACTTTCTTAAACGAGCAATATTCTTTCAAAGAAACATATAAAGTTGTAACAAATGGACAATAATACAATATTATATTGAGTTATATATTGCGAGATTTGTGAGCTTTTTCGCTACAAATATTTGTATATACTATCTGAGGAAATATATTTGGTGATCCATCCGATACATTGGAATTTAGTTTGATATTGATATATGTTTACACCAAAAAAAACTAGTTGGTTAGAACTACTCGGCTGAAGGGAAAATGTTTGCTCATCAGTTGAATCCTACTCAGCTAATTATTAAGTTCGTATCAGCTGAGTTAAGCTAGTCAAGGACTGTCGACCGACTCTCAGTCGGCAAAATTTAAAATTAGCATCTTAAGATCTAATTGACTAAATATGACCACACGACTAAGATAAGCGGCTGAGGAGCAGCCGAGGTGCATCATATGCCGATATAAGAATCAACTAAGGCAAAATCAGTTGAATGTGGCTGCTAAGTCTAGTCTATATAGACAGCTTGAAGGCTGTTATTTGGTCTTAATGGGTTTGTATGTTGCTTGAGCTCGTTCAGTTTGAGTCCGATTTTTGGTACTAAACAATAGTTTAGTAATTGTTACTAAATTAACATAATAGTCATTTTCCCATCAATGAAAAATTCGGTGACCACACCGAGTTATATTGTGGCAAAGATGTACTAACCAACGTTTTCTTTTACCCGCTCACTAACCACACAAAAACTAAATTGTGGCTAATATATACTAATCATTAGATTATTGTATAATGATCACCGAATGTTTAGTAACATTAACTAAGAAAATTCCTTAGTATCATAAGTCGTTGCGGTTTTTAATAATGGTAAATATTATTTAGAACCTTGACCATCCCTTCCGAGGCTTAAGGGTCACAATCGCTCATCATGGTTTGAAGAACAAATAGTTATAGAAATGAAAAAAATTCTATAAAGCAATGTGGGCAGCCATTTGCTAGATTCGGATGGCATAATGATCGAATTTTGGTGTCTATAATAAAAAAAACCTAAATATAAAAATATCACAAAAGGTGTGGCTCCACGTAATGCTGAGGGAGCTTCATGTTATATTTAAATTCATATTTTCTATTTTTTTTTACAATAAATCATATATTCTATTAAAAACTTAAGAATTTAATAATTTCATATATATTAGATTTCTAGTGCGAAATTTGCTTGTTAAAAGCATTATTCAAAGTTGTTTGTTTAGATACCCCACTTCAAATATGAATGCAGTGACAATTTTATATTATGTTAAAAATTGGCATTTCTCTTGCTATATTTGAAGTTGGGTGTTCAAACACCCGACTCCATGTGTTTGAAATAGCATTTTGAGTTTGGTATTCAAACGTACGTCTGACTTCAAATATGTATTTCGCTACAAATAGTGTGTCACGCTGGTTCATGTGACGTGGCATGCCACTGCCACGTGATAATCTTGACGTGGCATGTCAGTGCCAGACGACACAAACCATCCAATAAGATGTTGACGCGTGTCCTGAGCACCATCTTTGTTTTCCACATCATCTTTTTTTGACGGACGATTAATGAAAGAAACCAAAACAAAAACATTTTGATTTTGCATTAAAGTAATTCATATTTCTACTTTTATAGGAATTAAAATGGAGCATAAATATATTTGCAAAGACTAAATATACATTTAAACGTACTACAATTCCTAATTGCAAGCATGTACGGCAGCGCGCGGAGAGATAAGAAGAATTATGAAGGTAAGAGGAGAGAATTCTAGCGGCAATAGTAGAGAAGAGAAGACGAGTAAAAGGTATTATAGATTAGTGGTGGAAGGGTGCATGTCTAGAAATTTGTTAGTAGTATTACGTACTTTCTTTATTGTAATTGTAATTATCTCTGCTTTGTTTTGAATGACAAGTACTATCACTAACCACCAAAAATATGTAACCCACCAACCGTTTCGACTCTACTAATTGCAGTATGTCTTACAGATTCTGTCTAGTAATGTAATGCCTCTTCACCATTTGATGTGACTCTAATTTTTTAATTATTGTTTCTTAGTTAAAAAAGTATGAGTAACAACTAACTAGGACGGTGGTCAAACAATTAAATAATAGTAATCATCACATGAATGGCAAATTGTTAATGCAAAAGAAGGTATATATATGAGATTACGGGGTAAGTCAAATTAGGTGATAGCGATTACTTCATTATTAATGCAAAAGAAGCAAATTAGATTACGAGTACGCTGTAAACCACTATTATTATTGTCAAAAAAGAAGTTGTTTCACTTTTGTTACTTTTTATCTAATCTAACGGATTGCCACATAAAAACATCACTTCGCTGCATAATATAATAATACTATAATGCAAGTCGCATTATATGACGCCGTTTGATTGTGTTTTTTTAGTTTAATTGCTATATGCACTATTTGTGTGAACTTTTTTACGATCAATAGCAATTGATACTATGAAGATAATTGTTTTTTTAATAAGCAAATTCATTGAAAGGCAGCACAAGGGGTGCCCAACTGATACAATGAAAAGGGGGAGGGCCTCTTCAAAATCTCCTGAAGCCAAAACCCATTGGGAAAAAAACTTAAGGGGGAAAAAGACTTAAGGAGGAAAAAGAGTATCTCGCACAAGAAACTGCACAACAGTGGGAACAAAACAAATCCTACTCCACTACTTCTCCCCCGTCTAAGAAATGTTTATTAATCGAATACAATTCAGACCATTAGACAATTACAACAAAGAAAAACAAGCCAACGGGCTATTATACCAATCCGACCAAATCACCCTACAGTTCCTCCCCCTCATTGCTTTGAACCAACTCCACGCCATATCCTTGATCCCTGAGACCATAAAAGGAACCGAAGTAACTTCCCCATTAAAGGCAATTTTATTCTGCATTATCCATATATTCCAAACTACCGCCAACCAAATTAAATGTCTCACACTTCTTAATTTCTTCTCTTTAGTTATATTATCAAAATCCAAGAAATGAGTCACCACCTCAACGGAATCCTTAATGCTTTCCCCCAGCCACAAAGACACTTGGTGCCATACCGTTTTAATAATTCGACATTCAAGGAATAAATGTACCGAAGACTCATCCTCCTCAAAACAAAAAACGCAACATTTGTCCAAATTAGAATAAAGAATACCTCTATTATGCAAAGCCTCCCGAGTAGCGATTCTATTCAACATTAATCTCCAAGCAAAAATCAATACTTTAGAGGGAACGTCAATTTTCCACAGTTGTTTCCAATGCCTCCTCGCTTTGCCATACCCACGACGCCTTCCGCGCGCTTAGAAGCCAACACGATAATTTGAACCACCGCTCCACAGCAGTGGTAGAAAACGAAGGTGATCGGCTGCCATCGCATGAGCGTAAACATCGATCCGCAATGCTACGCCGGCAGAAGCAGTCCGGAACGTCGGCCAAAGACTTGCACCCCTAACCGAACCACCTACTGGCAGAATATACCGGCCAATTCACACGACGTTTTAAGTAACATTTCTTCACCGAAAATCCGTTAACCGTATCAAACACATGAGATCCACTTATCTCGATGATAAGCCATTTAATTGAGTGATCGTAATAATTTTGCACAAAATAATCGCACTATTCTCCTCCTCCACAATCAACTCCTCAAGCCATTGACAATTCCAACGCCATACATTGCCCTCCCAAAATCCCATATCCTCTACCACCGCATTCTTGTTGTTGCATCTATTATAAATTGTCGGAAAAAGTTCTGCAAAACAATCTCTCCTGAACCATTTATCGTTCCAAAATTTAATTAAATTACCTCTCCCCAATTTAAGTCTTGCAATATCTTCAAACCACTCATCCTTCAATTTTGTTCCGATACCCAATTGACATAACTTACGCCACCAAATAGAGTTTTTCACCCACCCTCTTCTATACTCCGTCTCATTAGGCCACCTCCCTTCCAAACCATATCTTGACACCAAAACCTCTTTCCACAATGGATTTCCTTCCTCCGTTAAAATCCTCCACCTCCACTTCGTCAAGAGAGCAATATTGAACACCTCTAAATTCTTCACACCAAGCCCTCCATTTTCCTTCGGTTTACAAACATTTTCCCAACTCACCCAAGCCATTTTTTTGTCTCTCCATCACCACCCCATAAAAATCTTCTTTGAAGCCTAGTAATTTCCTCTATTACCTTTTATGCACTTATTGTGTATATGAATTATTTTGTAGATGATGTAAAATTCAAGTGCTCTATGCGAGAGCATTCTACCCTCTAAGATAATTGCACCAAATTTTGCGCTAGAGAATGTTATAATTACACTTTTTTATTGACTGAAAATATACTGAGCACCACCAAATTTACATGAGATTCATATGATTTATTAAAATTTATAATTTGAATTCAAACCATACGAGAGATAGAGAGAGAGAGAGAGATCTTACAAAAAAAAGATAGAGAGAGAGAGAAAGTGAATTGAAAATGAGTGTTTGAGACTGTAGATAGTTCTAGTAGTTCTCTTTATTGTATCAAATTAGGTGGGAAATTATAGCTATTAACTACATTTAACATATGTTAGGAGTGCTACTTTTAGGGTGGAAATAGGTCATACCAAACCAAGGTTTGTAAGGCCTAAAATTGGTCCACTTTAAAAAATTTAAGTCCAAATCTGACCTTTTATTTGTCATAAGCCTATTTTTAAAGACTGGTTTGGTCTTTTGAAAGGCCTGAAGGAGCATGAAAGCATATTAAGACACTTTTTTGGCATTTCAGCCTAAGTAAACCAATAAACATACTACTAAATAGGTCAAAATTTGCAAAGGCACAAGTACGACAATAATTTAAAAAATAACTTACAATTAGGGCCTGTTTATCTTGCTCAGAATCACTATCATCGTTAATCTGCAGCATTAACAACCTTTTATTTGGGCGACTTGTGGGGGAAATTTTTTTTGGTCGAAACATCTCTGCTTTGTTTCGAATGACAAGTACTATCACTAACCACTAAAAATATGTAACCCACCCAACCGTATCGACTCTACTAATTGCAGTATATGTCTTACAGATTCTGTCTAGTAATGCCTCTTCACCATTTGATGTGACTCTAATTTTTTAATTATTGTTTCTTAGTTAAAAAAGTATGAGTAACAACAAACTAGGACGGTGGTCAAACAATTAAATAATAGTTGTCATCACATGAATGGCAAATTGTTAATGCAAAAGAAGGTATTATATGGGATTACGGGGTAAGTCAAATTAGGTGATAGCGATTACTCCATTATTAATGCAAAAGAAGCAAATTAGATCACGATTACTCTCTAAACCACTTTTGTTGCTTTTTAATCTAACGGATTGCCACATAAAAACACCACTTCGCTGCATAATAATAATACTATAATGCAAGTCGATCGCATTATATGACGCCGTTTGATTGTGTTTTTTAGTTTAACTAGACCGTTATCCGTGCGTTGCACGGGAAAACTTTTTGTTGACAATAAATTATTTTTCAGAAAAATGTAATGCTGTTTCTAAAATAATTTGTATTATCTAACATAATTAGTTAATGAGTTGGTAGGGTGATTAAATTATTATTTGAATAGGATTTTTTTTCATAAGTGATTGAATTAGATGTTGTTGAAATGTAATCAAAACCCTATTCTAATTAAAACATGTGTTTATAGCCGTTGGCTTTACATAACAAAGCAGAGGTAAAACAGTTATTAACTAACCTAACTATTTCTAGTTTGTTATTGTAACAAACTTTGGTTGTTAGCTAAATAACAACCAACTCTACTAGCTATATTCCAGCAAAAAACATATAAATACACACAATGTACATACAAACAGTTACAATGAAATAAAGAATTGAAGTTTACTTTTACTCTAAGACAATTCTACTGCAATTACTGCTATACTCTCCCTTTACATTTGCTAAAAATATTTTCTGTTTCTATCATCAATTTTGGGTTCTGATTGTACAGTCAAGGAGTGATTGCACCTTGCAAGAACAAGAGAAAACAGTGTTAGATTCTGGATTTCAGTGACTGAAATCAAGGAAAGAAAAGGAAAGTGTTGAGGAAGAGTTGTTTACCTTTAGTGGAAATCTGAGAGAGATTTCTGGGTAGTGTTGGTGCTTGGTTCATCTCAAGAACTCAAAGAATGATTCATGTAATAAACATCTGAGAACAAAAATTAGGGTTTGGTGAAATTGCTAAGAGATTAAGGGAAAACACACAAAGGGCTGTGAGTTTTACCTGATTGAAGCATTCAAAACCTTGAAATTAAGTTTCTGTACCTGAGTCCTGCACAAAAGGAATTAGGGTTAGCACTACAAAAAACATTGGGTTTAGCGAGGGAAATATCAGTGGCTAAAAGGCCAAATTCTGTCGCTAATTGCCATTAGCGAGGGAATTAGCGATGGACCAGTTCGGTCGCTAATATCCTCCTCGCTAACACATTTAGCGAGGGAATTTGTGTCAGTCGCTAATTAGCGAGGGCGATCCTCGCCGATTACCTCGCTAATCGCCGACAAAGACGCTTCCCAAATCGACCGCACGCTTCTCAATCTGATCAGTTTTTTTATTTATTATTATTATTATTAGTAGTATTATTATTATTATTATTATTACTGTTGTTATTATTATTAGTATTATTATTATTATTATTATTATTATTGTTATTATTATTATTATTATTATAACCAATATATCCAGAGAGAGGAGTGAGAGTGGTGGTGGTGTGGTGGTGGTGTCGTAGAATGAGAAGGAGAAGGAGAAGAGTAAGGGAGAAAGAGAGTGAGATGTATGTGGTGGTGGTGGTGGCGGTGGTGGTGGTTGTGTGGTGGTGGTGGTGGTGGTGGTAGTGGTGGTCGTGAGATCTATGTGGTGGTGGTGGTGGTGGTGGTAGTGTGGTTGGTGGTGGTGGAAGAGAAGGAAAGAGAGTGGTGGTGGTGGTGGTCGGTGGTGGTGGTGTGGTGTGGTGGTGGACTTGTTAAAGGGCAATATACGACTTGTTAAAAGATAAATTTGTAACTGAGATCAAACACGGGTTTAACTATTAAAAATATTAATCTGTAAAAATAATTGGAAAAAAGATTTATCTATTTAAAAGATAAATTTGTTGTTGAAAAATGCAAAATGGATTTATTTATTTTGGTTTTGTATTTTTCAACTGCGAATTTATCATTTTAATAGATAAATCCGTTTTAAATTTTTTTAATTATGGATTTATCTATTTAATTGATAAATCCGTTTTTCATTTATTTCTAATTTGTTAAAAAATTATACTTAATATTAGTTTTATTTTAAAAAAATAGATATGAGTATCGGTGATCTTTTAAATTCGTTTTAGATTAATTTTGATTCTTAATAGATATGCATTCACGACGACATAACATCTAGTAAAAGGGGGAGGAGAGCAACAACTAAAAACAAAAAAAAAGTTATAAAAACACCACTAAATTTTTTAAAAAAAATCAAAACTAATCTAAAAATTGTAAAACACCACTAAAAAAGTAAGCATTGCTCTTTATGCAAATTTTTTGGAGATTATGAAAAAATCAAAAAGTTAATAAAAAATAGTAAATGAAGAAATTTGAGATTTTGAGCCCCGCAATCTCAAAAGAAGTCCCTTCTTGGATAGTTATGATCCCTGATTTTTTCCAGATTTAATGGTTGTGATTTCCGAACAGTCAGAGCGGGTTGCCCGAACACCGCTTTTTTGCCAAGATTATCTAGCCCGGCCTACAACATTGTTAAGTATACGAAATAATAAGTTTATTTTTTAAAAAATTGTAACTTGTTTGGACACACCGCTTTTTAATTACTATTTTAAAAAATAAACTTATTATAATTTTTTAAAAAATTATAAACAACTACGAATGTATCTTTTTAATAGATAAATCTGCTATGTAAGGGTTTACACTCTGAATTCATTAAATGGTGACTTGGTGCTGCAAACACAATTTAAGTGTCTAGAAAGATCGGTTGTTGAATTATATACAAAAGAGATTTTTAGTCTATTCGTACCGATTCTTGAAAAGGTTTATCTGTGCAAGGTTGTTAGGTTTAAAAAAACAGAATCTGAATTTATCTACACAGTGGTGAAGACCCGCAAAGAGGGATATGAATCACATGTTTATTATTCTCCTGTAACTTGTTTGGACACACCGTGTACAAGTTCTTTAAACTCCATGGCTATCCTCCAAGCTACAAGAAAGGAAAACCAATCGAGGCAAATCCCAAGATCAATCAAGTTAGTGAGGAATCACCGAGCCAACACATGACCAATGCACAATATCAGCAGATGATCTCCTATCTACAACTGCAAATGGCACAGTCCACCATCACTGATGCATCACCTCAGGATCCATCAAACATGGGTATGGTCCTTTCTAGCTATGATTCCTTTTCTGCATATGATCCTTACATTTGGATAGTAGGTTCTGGTGCTGCTATACATATTTGTCATTCTAGAGTTATCTTTTGGAGTTACATTTCACTCAAAGCACATTAATATTGATTGTCATTTCAACGTGAGCAAGTCCAATCTCATTTGCTGAAACTCATTCACATCTAATCTAAGGAGCAATTGGCAGACTCTCAAGAAAGCAACTTAGTCTCCAAGATGGGTCTCAGAATCTATACTCTCTATCTTGAGGGGGGCAGGGTGTATTAAACTATCTGTTATATTTAGATTAACCTAACTATGGTTAGAACCTAAGGTTAACTAAACTCAAGTCAAGTTATTCTAATTACTAGTTAGGACCCTAGTTGGTTGGTATATAGTTGCAAATTATGTTATTTGGTCGACATGGATCTCTTAGAGTTAGTTATAGATTCATTGAAGACCCTACTTGTATAGATAGTTGATCTTCACACATTATAATTCATTCAATTTCAGAAATGAAAATCAGTTAAACTTGAAGTTACACTCTCTCTGATTTCCATTAAGTTTTGGAAAGAGGAGAAGTGAAATGAGAAGGGTGAGTTTCTAGCTAAGATTTTTTTTTAGGTAAGTCAAAAAATTTCTAGCTAAGATTAATGGGGTGAGGATACCTTCCGAAACTAATAGTGCGAGAATAGTGCAAGAAAGAGTTATCACTTATTCAGGAGTTCCTGGGGAAATTTCCTGCCGATTTGAAAATTCGCAGGAAACAATTACCACAAACGTAATACCTTCAAATCGGTTTCCACAGAAAATTCCGCAAGAAATTAGTTTCCTGCGAATATTTGAAATTTGCAGGAAATACACACTCGAATTACCTAAACTCTCTTTTACAGTAATATCTACTTCATACTACATCTTATACGTTGTACATTCAATTTTGATAATATATGCATAAATAACATATTATCAATGTAATATAATTAATTGGTGATATATTCTATATAATTAAATTAAGTCTAGATTTCTATTCTTGTCAAAAAAAAAAGTCTGGAGTTCTAACTACTTACACGTCAATCATCAATGTGAAATAGTACGCAGAAAGTGTGAAATTAGCATGGAAAAATATTCTCAAACTTTTTTGGCAGAAAAATTAGAGTAACTTAGAAAAATAAAGTTGATATATATGTCAAAGTTAAACAATCTCTCTCCAAATACTTTACAATAATAATTAAGAGAAGTCACTCAATGGTGTCTGGGGTCAGGCCCTTGAGGACTTAGTCTTTTGGAGTCGAGGTTTCGAAAGTTGTTGTCTGCTTTTGCAAAACTTGACTTCAAGATTTGTGATTTTTGAATCAGTTCTTGGGAATAACCTTTGGCTGGGATCTTCTTGTTCTTGCTCTCCTCGAATGTCTCAAGTGAACGACTTTCCAACTTGGTAAATAATAATAGCAACAGAATTAGGGATGCTAGTTGTTTATAGTTTGTCATTTTCTCCTACAAATACATCCAGTTTAGTAGTGATTCCAAATGATTCTCCATACGTGCTTATATAGTATATACTCTCAAGACACTTTTTAATATTTTAAATCAAAGCTAAAATATACTACTATTCATCTTCATGCTTTATTTTTTGACAATCCACCTTTCATTTGATTCGATTGGAACTCTGGACGGAGCCTGAACTATCCCCACAAGTTCACTACAAGAAAACTGCTTATTACCGACGAGCGGGCAAATCATCGATTGGTAGTGGTCGAATAGCCGTCAATAATAGTAGTTTTCCGACGAATTGTCGATGTTGGCTCTTCGAGCGCATCATTAATAGGTATTCTTTTAATTCGTTAGAACCTATTTTTCCAAATCCTATACCAAGAAGAATATGGACGTATAATCGATAAGGGTTAGTCTGACCGGTAACTGAGCTTGGATTTCATCCTAATGTTTTGAGTTTGAGTCTTGAATGTGACAAAAACTCTATTGAGAGGAAACAGCCTCACGTACGGACCGACAAAACTGAGTAACATGTGGTCATCCAGGTGCTCCAACATAGATTAGTCACTAGTAAAGTCGGTGAATACTGCGCACCAATAACAAGGTAAAAAAAATATAGAGATATAGACTTTTTTTTATCATGTCATTGGTGCGCTAGCTTCCACAGGGCTTAGACGACTAATCTACGCCGAGAATCTGGTGTGCAGTCTTCTGGCTTTCTTAGTCGCGTGGTTCTCCCCTCCCAATAGAGTTTTTGCCTCTGTTAGAAGGAGAGAACCACATTGGCTGGCAAAGCCGGGTACTCAGTGTTCTAATCATGATCTTTCTCTCTTTTTTTATAAAAGTTAGATCAAATTATCATCTTATATATGGGTATTTTAATTGTAAGTATAGTGTGAGCAACGATCATACGTGAGGTTCAAATACACGAAAAAAAAAAAAAGCAAGGGAATAAATGACGTCCTATTCCAATCTAAGATTCTCATAGCCTTTGCCACCCAATTAAACAAATAGATGCTAAGTGAAGTCATGCACATGGATTCAAATTTGTCAAGTAGTACTTCTCGTATGCATTTCTTTCAAAAATGCTTGATAATATTTGTAACCTGGATAAAGATTTTGCTGGATTTGATCAGGTGTCCACTAATTTCACTAGGAAACCTTTCAAAGTTTAGAAAAGCTATATTCCGATTAAACTTTTTCCTTAGAGGTGTTCCAAAGGCCGTTTAATAATTTTTGTTTTGGGGGATGCATTTTTTTATTGATAAGCTAAGTTTTTATTATAAAAGGAGATGCAAACAAGACCGCAACCTAGAATACATCTGAAGTGCCTTATTAAAACTTCCTGCGCAAAAACCCCACGTGGAAAAAGACCCAAAGAAAGAAAGAAGTCTGCAGAAAAATGAAGCGAAAAACAAGTTACACCGAGTTCATACAATGAATAGGATTTCACCACCAATCAGAAATTTTCAAGGCTGAGTTCCGACCTTCAATGCTGATGAACAACTACAAGATATTGTTTTGGGGGATGCATTAAATTTCTTTGAATTAAACTAACACGCATCCTGGAATATATAGAAAATTAATGTCACTTGAAAACTGATGCAATTATGATTTCAGGTGTGATGACTAATGTTGTTAGATTTAAGGGTCTTATGTTTTTTTTTATATAGCTAGGCAAAGATTTTAACTCATTTAAATCAAGATATAAAAAATCCTATAAATCAAGATATAGAAAATGTGGAAACATATACACTCCTCGTCTATGAAGTTGTCGATGATGACAATGTGGAGGGAGGTTGACAAGTTACAGAGGAACTTCCTATAGGGGGGCTTCGAAGGTTAAGAAAAATCCATGGGTAAAGCGGTTGGATATTTGTAAACCTAAGAGTAGTGGTGGTGTCAGGGTGAGAGATCTCAAAGTTTTCAATGTTAGCTTGCTAGACAAGCAGCGATGGAGGCTTCTCGCAGCTCAGGGTCGCCCATCTCGTAGACATAGGACGCCTCCTCGAAGGAACACACCCAACTTCGGTAGCACCTCTCGTCGATCGTCTGCACGCAGGAATAGGGCACATAGGTTGCCCGCTCGGAGGAACGTACGCACACGCCGTTCCCCTCTTATGATTACAATTATACAGAACCCAGTTATCACCCAGAATCGGATCGCTCGTTTGCTAGATATTCTTCTCGTGATGGAGTAATCAGAGATGTCTCTCAGGCAGCCAATCGACCAAGGAGGCGCCACTCCGAGCGACCCAGGGGGCAGTCGTCTCAATTGTCACAAAGTATATATGGGATGGTCATCGGCACTACAAGAAACTTGCTCATTACCAACGGCCAAATCCGTCGGTAATGGACAAAAAATGGTCGGTACTGTTTGATTTCTGACGAATCAATGACCTAATTTTCTCAGTTGAGTATTCCTTCTTCTGCATAATATGGTGGAAGGATCTTTGCCGCATAGGTGGTTGGGGATTTGGCGGAGGGGACTGGATCTCAGATAATGCTAGGATGAAAGCAGGGGATTGCTATACAACTTTGCTAGGGGGATACCCGTGCGTTGCACAGGCAGTTCTAATACTTTTTATTTATAGAGTTTATATAATAAAATATATAAATTGTTAATATAAGAGTTATGTATATATTTTTAGAACCATAAAAGTTATGTATCTTGAAAATACAGTGTTATGTAGTTGCCAATTTTGTACAAAAAATTATTTATTTTAGGCAAAATTCTTTCTTAGATAGTGTGGGCGTTTCTTAATAGATATAATTATGATTAATTTTTTTATGATATAAAATAGGCTAAATTACTGTTTTGGTCCTTTATCTTTGGGCTTGATTTCATTTTGGTCCTTTATCTTTTTTTTTCTCGTTTTGGTCCCTGATGTTTCATTTTTGTGTCAATTTGGTCCTTTTTGTAATTTTCCGTCCATGACATTAACGGACGCCACGCTGGCAGTTAACTGCTGACGTGGCGACTTAAGTGTTAGGGCTGACTTGGAATTTATGAAGTGATGTGGCAAGTGGGGGACCAAATTGAAACTAAAAACAAACATAAAGGACCAAATTGACATAAATCCAAGAACTTTTATCTTCATCTTCTTCCTCCAAACACCATCTTCATCTTCTCCATGAGCCACCACCACCTCCGGCGAGCCACCACCACCACCACCACAAATCAATCACTCTTCAACTCTTAATCCCCAACCTCTCTCCCTCAAACCCAAAACCCCCAATTTCTCAAACTTAATCCATAACCTCTCATCCATCACCCTCAATTTCTCAACCCCAAAACCCCCATTTTTGTTTCTGTATTTGCAGATCAGTATAGTGAGCCAGGAGCCTAACTCCTCAATTGTTCCGAAAGGAGAACATAGCTTATGAATTTGATGACAAAGTTGACGTTGTCGCTATAGAAAATGCAGCTGAAATATTTAATGTCTTCTTTCACAAATGAAACATCTCTCTCTCACAGCTTTCATTTGCTTATTATTGGTATGGAATTGAATACAGAAAACGGTAAATGCCCATGAATTTATATAAAAATTCCCAGAAAAATACAAAACTTTTGTTATTATAAATTATTTTGGAAATGACTTCTCTATGGCAATTGCAGGAACAATACAGCGCCTCTAAGTTTGAGAAACGAAAATGGGGGTTTTTGGTCTGAGAAATTGGGGGTAATTGGATGAGAGGTTAGGGATTAAGTTTGAGAAATTGGGGGGGTTTTGGGTTTAAGGGAGAGATAAGAGTTAAAGAGTGATTGATTTGTGGTGGTGGTGGTGGTGGTGGTGGCTCGCCGGAGGTGGTGGTGGCTTTCCGGAGAAGATGAAGATGAAAGTTCTTTGGTTTATGTCAATTTGGTCCTTTATGTTTGTTTTTAGTTTCAATTTGGTCCCCCACTTGCCACATCACTTCATAAATTCCAAGTCAGCCCTAACACTTAAGACGCCACGTCGGCGATTTAACTCACAATGGCGTCGATTAATGTCATGGACAGAAAATTACAAAAAATGACCAAATTGACACAAAAATGAAACATTAGGGACCAAAACGAGAAAAAAAAAGATAAAGGACCAAAATGAAATCAAGCCCAAAGATAAAGGACCAAAACAGTAATTTAGCCTATAAAATATCGTAGTAATATTTTGCAAAATATAGACAAATCTTAGAAAGTTCACTAATATTTAATTTTTAGAAAATCATAAAGTCATTTATCAGTTAAGTATATAAAAATATTTTCCAGAAAATTCTAATGCAATTGTTGTTTATCTAAAATACATCAAAGTTTAGGTTTTTTTTCCCCTGCTTTTTGTTTAAAGGTATGATGAATTGTCCTCATTTTGTAAATTTATTTTTGATAAGTTTAAGATTAGTGGTAATATTTGTAGGCCTTCGGCCCTCCCTAATTAGAATTAAAAAGAATACATAAATATAAACTTTTATAAATTGTTGAAACAAATAATAGTTAATTATACTTAAAATAAAATTTATACTAAATGTCTAATTTATTCAAAATATATTGTTTTAATATTTTTTTATAATTAATAATTTTAAATATCAAATTTGAAGTCAAAAAATTAGGTAAATTTCTTTAAAATGTATTTTCAAATTTGAAACAAAATGCAATATTCATAGTTTTTAATCCATGCTCGTTTCTAAAACAAAATAAATGCACTATCTAATAGAGACAAAAATATATTGTTTTAGTCTTGAACGTGCATTTGTGAATGTTCAATGAACTTAGAAGATAAATTTTAGACATAGCACATGATCTAATTTCTTGGAAGCTATTTAAATTAAATATTTTTCTAAAGAACAACATTAAAAATATTAACCATTGAAACATACATGTGTCTATAGCTTTACAAAACAATTGTTGCATCAACTGCCTAATTCACTAACCGATCCAAATATTTGTTTTTATGTTTTTGATTACATAAGAGTTGTAATCAACGTGAACCTTGGATTGCTCATCTAAATAAAAAAAAACGTGAACCTTGGATTGTTAGGTTTTTTTTGTTTCTCGTCTTTACTCATTCAAACTCTATTTTCCATCCCATGACTGTACTCTCGTATTTCTCTTTGCACACTCTACCTCTTCTTGTGCGACCGCTTCTAATGCTCACGTGCATATCCTATTTTTAAGTTTTTCGCCATAGTACGTCCCCTCACCATATAGAGTTTTTTCTTATAAACAGTATTTTCTTATTATAACTTATTGACATTATAGATTTTTGACTCATATTTTACTAACTCGTTAATTTATTGAAAATTAAAGAAATGATTCATATTAATTTGAAACTCACCTCTTTCAATGTATAACAGTCACATCAAAAAAATAATTTTAAGGCATACTCATTATTTCTTAGTTAAAAAAAATTGATCTAATTTGTCTCAGTTGAGTGATCAATTTTAGATATTGTGTAGGGATGATAACTAATTTGTATCCAGACTTTGAAAAAACAATTAAAAAATGTGTAAAATAAAAAAATTTATCTATAGCAATAAGTTAACTTTTTTTTGTAAATAAAATGATAAATTAAGTTAGCAATATCTTATATTCTTGCTACACGCAAATTTCCTATTCATAATTCTTTTCTCGAACTCAGAAATAATAGGTCGTTTGATAGACGCGTTCAACGATTCAACTCTTATAAGTCAAGTCCACGGCAGAAGCAATGTTCCAAAAGAATCGCCTATAAAAAAAATGGAGAAGTAAATTAGAACATAAATCTCATTTTAATTTTACAAAAAAAATTCAAACACTTTTAAAACAATCCATTACTCTATGTCTTACACAAAATTGATTCACCAGAAACATAACAACACAATTTGAGTTTTGTTTGAGAGAAACATATTAAATAAAATACAAATAAAGAGGAAATAGGCAGTAATATTGGGGTTTAATATAAAAACCCTAATTACAAAATATAGCCATTGGGCATACACCTAACAAACCTAACAAACTATTTTAAAATTAAAAGGTTGTTAGTGTGTGTACCTAAAGTGATTTATTCAGTTAGGGCTGTTAGGATTCTAACTAACCCTAACTGACATGTTCACATTGTGCTTAAATGTGGTGTATATAAATACTTGTAAATAGCAATACTTTCTGTACAGAATTCATACATTTTGAAATAAAGTTTACAGTCTTTCAGTTTTACTCTAAGTTTTAATACTACTTCTGAAATACTCCCTTTACGTATGCTCCAATTCATTCTGGTTACTATCAAGAATTCTGGGTTCTGCTAGTGCATTCAAGGTGTGAATGTACCTTGCAAAACAAGAGAAAATCTGGGTTAGTAATTAGGTTTTCAGTGACTGAAAACAAGAAAGAAAGGAGAGCAGTAAGGATACTGTTAGATACTCTGAAAAGGTTTCTGGGTAAAGATTCAGGTAGTGTTCATCTCAAGAACACAGTCAAAGGTACATGAAACAAAACAGATACAAGAGAAATTAGGGTTTCAGAATAACAACCAAGAGGATTAGGGGAAATCACAAAGGGTTTGTGATTATACCTGATTGAGGCGATTGGAACCTTGAATCAATCTCTTCGTACCTGCAAGCACAGTAGAAAATTAGGGTTTCTACAACAAGTGGTAAATCAAAGGTAAAGTGAAGAAGAACTGTAAAGAAAGGGTGAATCTACCTTAGCGAAGGAGATTCACAAGCCAGGTTAAAGAAATCAACCAGATCTGTGCAAACTAGGGTTTGCAAGATCGCGAAGGTGAGAAGTCAGAACAACGGTCTCAGCTAAAGCTTCAGAACAAAAACCACCGTGGGTTTTGTTCATCATCAGCACAGATCATCATTGACGGTGAAACCAGAGAGAACCACCGCTTCAATCACCAGAGAAACCTCCGGTGAGAGCAGAGGCGCTCTAGGGTTTCAGAGAGAGAGAGAGGCCGGAGAAACAAGAAGAGAGAATAGGGTTTCTTGGTCTTCTGAGGGAGGGAAGAGTAATAGAAAGAACATATACGTCGGGTCAGAAATAACCCGCGTGTATCCAACCACAAACGGGTCCGGGCGCGCAGGATCCAACAAAAAAGATTGTTTGGCAGTTTAAGTGAAACTGGGCTGGAGCAATTGTAAAGCTTGGGCTTTACACATTGCACCCTCCATCAGTTATTACTACAACCTGCAAGGAAAACAAGAAAAATTAGCAAAAAATCCAATATGGTATAAACAGAGCATTGGTAAAACGATCCAGGGCAACTTTCTAACTCTACTCTGTGTTTCTTTTAAGTTCTTTAAACCTTCTTTAAATTTCTTTAAACCATGCACAGTGTGAAATTGTGCAGGTTACTGTTTTCTAATCTGTGTGTGTGTTTTAAGGTGTAAAACTGCAGGAATGGGAAAAGAAGACAGCTATGTTCCTAAGCTCAATGGGAACAACTATGATACTTGGGCTATTCAAATGAAGCATATACTAGGATCACATGGATGCCTCTACTTGGTTAAAGAGGGTCTCACAGCACCTGAAGCTAATGCTACCCCTTCTGAAAAGAAAGAATTCATTGAAGCTGAAATGAAGGATTTCAAGGGTCTGTCACTCATCCACAGGGCATGTGGAGAGGAAGACTTTGAAAGGGTAAGGGATTGTGAAACCTCTAAGGCAGCATGGGATGCTCTAGAACATTACTACTGTGGTGCAGCTCCAATCAAGGAGGAGAAGCTGCAAGCTCTAAGAGCACAGTATGAAAGCCTTAAAATGAAAAAGGATGAAAAGGTAACTGACTTCTTCAACAGAGTGAAGAAGATCAAAAATGGTATGGCCCTACAAGGAGAGAAGCTTGAAGAAAACTCTCTGTGTAGGAAAATTTTGAGGTCAATGCCAAAGAAGTGGTACACAGTGACCAATACTATAGAGGAAACCACCAAGAATGTGGGCCTGAAGCTAGAGGAGCTTCAGGGTAAGCTAGAGGCTAAGGAAATCCGTATGGAAATCCTGGAAGAAGATTCAAATGATGAAGACACTGCTATGTTGGCTAAGGGTAAGTCAAAGAAGGGCAACAAAGGTAAGAAGGCAGCAGGTCCTAAGGGTAAGGCAGGTAATTCTAAACCTAAGTCTAATTCATCTAATTCTTCTAAGAGTAATAACAACACTAAGAAAAAGGACAAGTCAAAAGTCCAGTGCTATAGGTGTGACAAGCTAGGACACTATGCAACAGAGTGTCCTACAAGGAATACTAATAAGCCTAAAGAGTCAGGGACTGAAGCCAATGTGGCTGAGGAAGACACTGACTCTGAAGGTGCAGTAGCCTTTAGTACTATTAGTGTTGATACTACTAAAACATAATCTAGATCTAATGTGCATGTAACTGCTATAGATATAAAACAAGATAAGAATTTTGTAGCTTTAGTGGTAACAAACAGTGATGGCAGCACCATCACTGAACTATGGTATCTAGACTCTGCATGTTCAAATCACCTAACAGGTAACAAAGGTTGGCTAGTTGATTTTGACCCTAAGAGAAGGACAACTATCAAATGTGCTAACAACCTAACACTAGAAGCTGGAGGTATGGGTAATGTGATGTTTACAAAAGAAGGTGGTCAGGTAATATTGATTCATGATGTCTATTATGTTCCTGGTATTAGTCATAACTTGATTAGTCTAGGACAATTGGTTGAGAGAGGATTCTCAATCATTATGAAAGATCTAAAACTGAAAATTTTTGATACTAATGATAAACTGGTTCTAACAAGTTCCTTAGCCAAAAACAGAACCTTCAAGACTAGTATAAGCACTGTAAAAGCAGAATGCTTTAGTGCTACTACTAGTATTGAAAGTGAGCTTTGGCATAAGAGACTTGGCCACTTAAACTTTGGTGACCTAACTAAACTAAGTTCCAAAGGTTTGGTTAGGGGACTACCAAAGATTGAGTCCTCGATGGGGTATGTACCACTTGTATTTTGGGAAAACAACCTAGAAAGAAGTTTAGAAAGCGAGAAATTGTTAGTAGGGCTAATGACTTAACGCATGTTGTTTACTCGGATATATGTGGTCCATTTGATGTTTTGTCATTTAGTAACAAAAGGTATTTTTGTCCTTTGTAGATGAGTTCTCTAGGAGGTGTGGGTGTACTTGATCAAGACCAAAGGAGAAGCCTTGGGCGTGTTCAAGAAATTCCTAAAGCAGCGAGAGAGACAAAGTGACGAAAACTAAAAATCCTAAGGACGGATGGTGGAGGTGAGTATACCTCACATGAGTTCGAGGATTATCGCACATGCCAAGAGGCATCATTCATGAGATTACCTCACCCTACACTCCTCAACACAATGGAGTTGTAGAAAGGAGAAAGCAGAACCTTGCTTGACATGTCCGGATCCATGATCAAGCATAAAGGGCTTCCTAACACTTTTTGGGGTGAAGTGTCTCAACTGCGAGCTTATATCCTAAATAGGTGTCCTACCAAGAGACTTGAAGGAAAGGTTCGAGAAGAAGTTTGGTGTGGAGACAAGCCAAGTGTGGCTCATCTAAGGATCTTTGGTTCTCTATGTTACTCACATATCCCGCACTAAAAGAAAGAAACTAGAAGACAAGAGTAAACCCCTTATCTTTGGTTGGCTATCATCCTACGAGAGCCTACTGAGTTGTTTAATCCTAAAAACAACAAGGTAGAGATTTCTAGAGATGTGACAGTTCTAGAGGATGAGGTATGGAATTGGAATGATTACGAGCAGCAGAACTCAGAACATCCCAATGACCACGAGAAGAGGCTACTACTACACAAGAAGTACTTCACCAAGATGATGAAGATACCTCTGACAGTGACCAAGACAACATGCAACAGCAAGCAGATCAACCTCCTCAAGATGAGGAGCCTGAAACTCCTAATCCTACTCCTATTCAACAAGTTGCTAGGGGCCAAAGGGTTAGAAATCTACCTAGAAGGTTTGGCATTATGAGTTAGTTACTGACCTAGAAGTGAATGAAGAGGGTGATCTTCTACACTATGCAATGCTAGCTGATGCCGAGCCTATGGATTACTTAGAGGCACTTAAGGATGTGCAGTGGAAGAAAGCTATGCAGGAAGAGCTCAAGACCATAGAGAAGAATGGTACATGGACTCTTACTCATCTACCTAAAGGTAAAAGGGTCATCAGTGTAAAGTGGGTGTACAAACTTAAGCTAGATCCTAAAGGGACAATTGTGAAACATAAAGCCAGATTAGTGGCTAGAGGGTTTCAACAGAAAGAAGGAATAGACTTCACTGAAGTTTTTTCCCCAGTGGCAAGACACGAGACAATAAGATTAGTTACAGCCCTAGCTTGCAACAAGGGTTGGGAACTATATCACATGGATGTGAAATCTGCATTTCTGAATGGGCTACTTGAAGAAACAGTGTTCATCAAGCACCACGAGTTTTGAAATTAAAGGCAAAGAGGAAATGGTGTTCATACGCACAAGGCTCTATATGGGTTGAAACAAGCTCCTAGAGCTTGGAACAAACGTATAGACACATTTTTCACTACAAATGGGTTTACTAAGTGTTCTAATGAATATGGCTTGTATGTCAAAGGCCAGTCTACACTCCTATCTTCTATTAGTATGCCTATATGTAGATGATCTATTAGTTACTGGTAGCTGTGCTAAGGAGATTGAGGTGTTCAAAGACACTATGAAGAGGGAATTTGAAATGACAGATCTGGGCAAGCTATCCTACTTCCTAGGAATGGAGTTCCTAAGAATACCAGAAGGTATCATCCTACATCAACTCAAATATGCTAAAGAGGTATTGGCCAGATTTGACTTGGCAGAATGTAATTCTGCAGTCAACCCAGCAGAAGGAATTTTGGGTAAAGAGACTGATGAGGTTGGTACTAAGGTAGATACTACACTATACTGAGACAAATGATAGGCTCTCTAAGATATATGTGTCTGGCCAGACCGGATATTACATTTTGCTACTGTGTATGGTGTCAAGGTTTATGAATGAACCTAGGCAAATTCATCTTAATGCTACTAAAAGAATTCTAAGGTATATCAAAGGTACACTTAACTTTGGTATTTTCTTTCCTACTAAATCTGAAACTGATAAGATTATCCTGAGGCTTCACCGATTCGAGTGGTGTGGAGATCACATTGATAGAAGAAGTACCTCGAGGTACCTCTTTAAGTTTCAAGGAGCACCAATCTCTTGGAGCTCAAAGAAGCAAAGTGTGGTAGCTATGTCCTCTCTTGAGGCGAGTATATTCTTTGGATGTGCTGTTTGCTACCCAAATGACATGGCTAGATTATCTAATTTCTGAGTTGCAGGTCACTCTAAGTCAACCTCATCCTAAGGATTGATAACAAATTTGCTCTAAGTCTAGCAAAGAATCCTAGCTCACATGGAAGGACCAACCACATTCAAGCTAAGTTTCACTACATACGGGAGCAAGTTACAAATGGCAAGCTAAGTGTGGAGTATTGTTCTACCAAAGAACAATTGGCTGATTTGTTCACTAAGGCTCTCAAAGGAGAAGCCTTAATTTGTGAAACTAAGAAGAGAAATAGGCTTGGTTGCCTTCTAAACTAGGAGGCAATCACTAAAAGCTATTGCTTGGGGGCTTGTCTCAAGCTGATTTCTATCTAAAGACTAGTACTGTGGTCCATCACGATGATCTAAGTCCTATTTCTCTAGCTTAGTAGTTTAGATTAAGGTTTTCTACTTGTAATTCTTAGCCTAAGTGTTTTGGTTTTGTATCCTTTAATGTAGGGCTTCTATATTATGGGGGGGGGGGTATTGGGGTTTAATATAAAAACCCTAATTACAAAATATAGTCGTTGGGCATACACCTAACAAACCTAACAAACTATTTTAAAATTAAAAGGCTGTTAGGATTCTAACTAACCTAACTGACATGTCCACATTGTGCTTAAATGTGGTGTATATAAATACTTGTAAATAGCAATACTTTCTGTACAGAATTCATACATTTTGAAATAAAGTTTACGTCTTTCAGTTTTACTCTAAGTTCTAATACTACTACGAAATACTCCTTTACGTATGCTCCAATTCATTATGGTTACTATCAAGAATTCTGGGTTCTGCTAGTGCATTCAAGGTGTGAATGTACCTTGCAAAACAAGAGAAAATCTGGGTTAGTAATTAGGTTTTCAGTGATTGAAAACAAGAAAGAAAGGAGAAGCGAAGGGATCTTGTTAGATACTCAAAAGGTTTTAGGTAAAGATTCGTGTAGTGTTCATCTCAAGAACACGATCAAAGGTACATGCAACAAAACAGATACAAGAGAAATTAGGGTTTCAGAATAACAACCAAGAGGATTAGGGGAAATCACAAAGGGTTTGTGATTATACCTGATTGAGGCGATTGGAACCTTGAATCAAGTCTCTTCGTACCTGCAAGCACAGTAGAAAATTAGGGTTTCTACAACAAGTGGTAAATCAAAGGTAAAGTGAAGAAGAACTGTAAAGAAAGGGTGAATCTACCTTAGCGAAGGAGATTCACAAGCCAGGTTAAAGAAATCAACCAGATCTGTGCTTTGCAAGATCGCGAAGGTGAGAGAAGTCAGAACAACGGTCTCAGCTCAAGCTTCAGAACAAAAACCACCGTGGGTTTTGTTCATCATCAGCACAGATCATCATTGACGGTGAAACCAGAGAGAACCACCGCTTCAATCACCAGAGAAACCTCCGGTGAGAGCAGAGGCGCTCTAGGGTTTCAGAGAGAGAGAGGTCGGAGAAACAAGAAGAGAGAAGAGGGTTTCTTGGTCTTCTGAGGGAGAGAAGAGTAATAGAAAGAACATATACGTCGGGTCAGAAATAACCAGCGTGTATCCAACCACAAACGGGTCCGGGCGCGTAGGATCCAACAAAAAAGATTGTTTGGCAGTTTAAGTGAAACTGGGCTGGAGCAATTGTAAAGCTTGGGCTTTACACATTGCACCCTCCATCAGTTATTACTACAACCTGCAAGGAAAACAAGAAAAATTAGCAAAAAATCCAATAAGTAAATCATGAAAAGACTATTTAAGGAAGGACGGATAAGTGCCAAATAGATCAACAATTTGATGGCTATCATAGTAGTAGCTCTTCTACCCTCTACAGCCAAAGATGGAAGAAAGTTAGACCGTATGCACCATTTTCAGAATGAGAGAATCAAAACTTAAAGATGGCTAGAAAATGTGAATGCAATTGAAGGAAAAGTTAGACCATGTAATTGAGAGAAAGTTAGACCATGTACTTACCTTCCACACCAACATACATGAGTCACATTTATATACTACTGGAGTAGGAACAGTTAGAGAAATTAAAGGAAAAGGAATAGACAACAAGCAAGTCCAAGAGGCATTAGTATAAGGAACATACTATTTTAGATTCCCACGTAACAGCAAGCGAGTCCAAGAGGCATTAGTATAAGTTACGTTTATTGACAAATTAATATTACCTAGTTTTTTTTTTGACGGAATATTACCTAGTTGATATTATGGAAATATTAGTTACCAACTAAGGATAAGTAGATTTTGACATAGAAAAAAATAAGAATTTATATTTAATGAGAAGCATTCTGGAGCTTTCATTTAAGCTTATTAATCCAGAAAATCATCTTTTAATAAGTTAGTTTGTAATTATGTATTTCCAGTATATCTAATTAAAAGCTAAAATTTAAGTCTATTCTTTAAATTATAAATATATATATTAATATAATAAAAAGGATGAGAAGCATTGTGGAGGTTTCATAGGGGTTTTGATAAAAATTAAACAAATAAACCTAGTTTACTAAATTCTACACATAAAGTTGAATTGTTATTGCAAAAAAAAAAATTAAAGTCTAAATATGATTTAAATTAAATTAACATTTATTTTATATAAAGTTGGTATTTAAACTTAGGAATTAACATTTACAATACTTGAGCGTGGTTGTTAGAGAGAAATATAAGACAGGCATGGATAAGAAATGTCTCAATTACACATTAGATTTATAACTATATTTATATTATATATTAATAATTTTTATTATCAATTTCTCTTTTTTCATAAGAAATGTTTCATTTTCATATCAATTAAAAAATATTCAAATAGTATTCTACTAAGAGTATCATTTAATGAGTTAGTGGCAATTATGTGCTTTCATTAAAATTAAAGCCCTCTTTCATATATTATTAATTATAAATAATTATTTTAATTCACAAAAATCTTGAGAAAAATTGTGGAGGCTCCATTGGAGATTCCTTTACATATATGTATGTATGTTAGATTATGGCATGATGTTTGATTGTGTGATACTTCTCTTAGATCCAAGTTCCTAGACCATTTTCAGTGGCACTCAATTTCTTTGATCGTTGGTTTGGCGAGCTGTGGGTTTAGGCTATCTTTGAAGGTGACAGATGTTCACTTGAAAAGAGGTTATAATTGGAGAGTTACTTCTTTTATTATAATCTGTTTCAAAAAGGCCAACTCTACACCTACGGAAGCCTAAAGCAAACTCTAGAGTGAGGCCTATGAGATAATATAGTAAATTAAATAATGTAAATTGTTAGGGTGTGTTTGGTTGAAGTATTTTTTTTGGGGAATCGAAATATTTTAAAAATATCTAAATTCGTCCCAAAAATCACATTACCTTGAAAAAAAATACTTAAACATATGGTTAATGTCTAATTCAATATAACTATAATTCTATTTTCATAGATTTCAATAAAACAATTGTTGGACGTCACAATAGCAAAATAATGGAAACAAAAAATCTTAGCTCCATTAAATATATTATTTTTTGACAAGAGCTAAATATACTATTTATATAGTGTAACAAATAATTTAAATTAGGTAAAATAAAAAATTTAAGATATTTTTTTGATCGGTATAATTTAAGATGTTTTATTAATCTACAATTGAGCCACCAACACTCTAAGCAGTCTTTTTTTAATGTGCTTTTCCTATTTACATGGAAATTATGTACTCATAAATAAATCAGTTAACAAAATAAAACAAAAGTACCTCCATAAAAAATTGAACCCACGCACATTAAGATGCTATACTCACACCAACCAACTGAGTTACAAAAATTCCTTAAAATGTAACATAATTTACTCATAACTAGCCCCATAACCCGTGCGATGCACGGGGTTGGCTAAATTTCATCGTATAATTGAGTAATTAATTTTTTCAAAAGAATAATATCGCATCTTACTTCAAAGAAAATTTTGTACTGGTCAACATTGAATTTGTCAACTTTGATATAAAATCTAATAAGTAGCTTATGCCATTAGGCAAATGATGTTACTTTGCAAAATATAAAATCTAATAACTGTGAATAAAAAATTAAATTATAAATATTAATTAAATAACAAATATTATAAATTTAAAAGGAACTTTAATAAAGACATTTAAATTGAACATCCTTCGTAGATAAAATAAGAAGAAAAAGTCTAAAGAACTTTAATAATTATCAACATTCATTAAATACAAATACAAAAAATGAACCCATAATAAGAAAGAAAAATTGAACATCCTCCGTATATTTTTTTTTCTCTCATTGTAAGGGATGGGCACCCCTTGTGCTCCTTTCAATAAAATTGCTTATCGAAAAAAAAAGGACAATACAATGAAAAAGTGAAGCACTCGGGTATCGTGCATGGTTGAAGGAAAACCCATGATAAAATAGGAGCAGTTATACAAAGTTGAAAAAGAATATGGAGGTTTTATTGTAAATGTGACTAAAGGTCTCGTTGAAAGAAGATGATGAAGGTTCTATTGTAAATATGGCTGAAATTCCCACGGGGAGTCAATGCAGCAACACTGCATGTACTCGAATATTAAATAAAGATAAAAATATAAAAACCAATTAAAGAAAAGATTGAATACTTGTTGGTGCAAAATGACCAAAATAAAGAAGACAATAAAATAGAAAGTGAAACACGTGGTATCGTGATGGATTTGATGGAAATTATCAATAAACCAGAAGCACATATAGAAAGTTGAAAGAGTACGATTAATGATCTATTGTAAATGTGAATTTGAAGTTCCGTAGATAAAATTAAATTAAAACTATAAATTAAATAAGAAGATTATAAAATCAAAAAGAGATGGTTATTGAGGAACACACTTCGTGTATTTGAACATCTACAATTTTTTAGGGTCCTAAAGTACCCCAAACTACACTGCTAGCATCCCACTTTACGTATTTTAATTTTTCACAAACTTATTATTATATTTTACCAAACTTCTGGTATTTGAAGAGTTAAATTTTTTTTTCAAATCCCAAAAGTACCTCAAAACGCACTACTTAACATTTCACTTTAGACATTTTGTTAAAAAAAAAAAAAAATTCACGATCAAGTACACCAAACCACACTTTTTAGGATCTGACTTTACGTAGTTTTTCATGAAATGAATTTTTTTTAACGAATCGATTATTGAAGAACAAAATTTACATATTTAAGCATCTAAAAATTTTCGAGACAGTAAATCACTCCTTAAAATATAAGAGAAGAAAAAAGCGAAGAAAAACCAAAAGAAACAAAAAATGGAAAAAAAAAGAGAAAAAAAAACAAAAACCAAAAAAAAAAGTTGCAGATCGCAAAAAAAAGGGAAACCAAAAAAAAATTGGCATTTGGCGCGGAAATGTCAAGCCGCATTGCAAGATAAATTGAAGCCAATATTCCGACCCGATATAACTTTGCCTTCAAGTACAAATCTGCAAGGAGGGTTATCATCAGCCGTGTCCCATTGCATAAATCATTATCGATCCATGTTTCTTAGTAGCATAAGCGGAACACTTACCTTGAGATGTAACTTGTGACTCAAGCAACCCCGGTGATGATATTGTGTTTAAGATCAATATAAATCTATAGAAATCTAGCTAAATTAATAGATTTTGGTACTTTCCCATATAACGTTAGAATAAACAACCTCATTTGTTGGGTTTTTTTCCAACCCCCCTCCATGTATCCCATACACCCATATTGCCATTTAACCCAGAATACCCATGTTTTTTTATAAATAAATAAAAATGTTTTTTTTAAAGATTCTCGGATTTATCCTTAAATCCAGAACCTTAAATTTTGAGATTCCCAAAAATACCTCAAAAATAGGTATTTTGAGAACCTTAAATTTTGCCTCCGTACTTATTTTTGAGGTATTTCCTGGAATCCTAAACCCCCTTCCCGAATTTATGTGTAAAACCAGGATATTTTTAAAAGGCTATTATTTTTCGTACCCCCCTAATCATCTATCCCACCCCCATAAGTACCAATATGCCTAAAATGCCCCTGGCATTTAAAAAAAACGAACCGGACCTACATAAAAAAAAATTCCGGAATTAGCAAAAAAAAGAGGTATTTCCGAAATTTTGGAGGTGATTTTTCCGGAATTAGCGCAGAAAATTGGTATTTCCGGTTCACAATTTTTGAACCGTAATTATCTCCAGAAAAGGTAATTCCGAAATTTTGTATTTTTAAATTAAATTTTTTTCGGAAATACCTTTTTCAGAGGTAATTCCGGTTCAGAAAATGTGAACCGGAAATACCTTTTAAAAAGGTATTTCTGAAAAAAAAAAAAAAATTAACATTTTAATTTTTTTAAATAGATGGTTATTACGGATTTAACCGGTGCCTTTACTACATCTGAGATACTTCCCACTCGTGATGCAATGACACGTTGGGTTAGAGATACTGGGAAAGCGAATGGAGTCATTGTGGTTATTGTTCGATCAGAGACGACGGAGAATGAGAAAGGGAAAAAGAACAAGGTTGTTTATGGTTGTGAGAGACGGGGCACATACAGTCGAGTAGATGTTGGGTGTTCTGCTGGTAGACACAAGAGTTCGAAAAGATGTGGTTGTAGGTTTCGATTGAAAGCTAAACCAATGTTACCTCCTAGTTCTGATTGGAAGGTGAGAGTGGTTGATGGGATTCACAATCATGAGCCTCATAAGACTTTGTTTGGAGCAGCTATATTTGGTAAGTTTAGCAAGGACGAGCGGTCAATTGTTGGGGAGCATCTGTCCTTGGGAGTGAAAGCATCCAAAAGTCTTGAAGCATTAAAGAACAAATTTAAGAACAACTTGAGCAACATTACTCAGTTGTATAGAACCCGCGCCAATATTCGGAAGGGAAAGAGAGGTAATATGACCGAGATGCGCAGACTTATGACAACGATTGAGCGAACCATTACTTGTGTTGGGCGAGGCGACTTAAAGGTACGATATTGTTGAGGAGATCATGTGGTCAAATCTCGATAGTATTAAGTTATTGAGGATGTTTCCCCACTTGTTTTGATTATGGATGTGCACTTTAAGACCAACAAGTATGCATTGCCTCTGTTGGAGATTGTTGGTGTCACTTCCACTGAGTTGACATTTCCTGTTGCGTTTGCATATCTGTCTCATGAGCGTTATGATGACTACACGTGGGTGCTGCAGAGCCTACGAGATTTGATGTTGTGTGATATTGCACTTCCTCAAGTAAGTCAATGCTAAATGACTTTAGTTTTGCCATTACATTCATTGTTTTTATTTTTTCATTTCTAATAGAGCGTGTGGATTGTGTTTCTCGAGTTATCCTCACTGATTGTGAGGAGGCTTTGATGACTGCTATCAAGGTTGTCTTTCCGGAGGCCGTGAATTTGCTTTGTCGATATCATATCAACAAAAATGTTCATGCTCAAATTAAGAAGTTGGTGAAGGGAGATAGAGTGGATTCACTGATGACACTTTGGCATCATGTAGTTGATGCTACATTTGATGATGAGTTTAGTGAGGCTTTGCATGATTTTGAGCAATAAATCTCTTGACATACCCCAACTTATTGCATATGTGAACAGGCAATGGTTGTATCCTCACAAGAAAAGATTTTGTGGCTCGTGGACGGATAAAGTAAGACACTATGGAAATACCACGACTAATAGGTACGCAAATTTTTTTCTTATTTACCTTAAGTATATGATTGTGGTTTCTTTGTTTTAATTTTGCCTTACGTGCCATAGGGTTGAGGCTGCCCATTGGGCATTGAAGAGATCATTGGGTTCTAGTGGTGGTGATTTATGCAAAAGCGGGAGTCAATTAATGGGATGATCAATGCACAAATTAATAAAATTGTGGATTCTTTTCAAAAGAGCATCAACCGTATAGATGCCCAACACAACATTCCATTCTACAAGAATCTACACGGTTTGGTGTCTATTGAGGCGTTGAATCATATTGCCGGGGAGTTTGATAACATGATGGATGGTGTGGGCACGGATAAGAAAAAGTGTCTTTGGTTGTGTCATTAAAGTTACTCATGGGTTACCTTGTTCTTGTTAACTTGGTAGGTTACACCTAATGGGACTACCAATACCATTGGACATTATTGACTCTCATTGGAAGAGACTCGGTTTGGAGGCAATGGATGAGGAGCGGATCAAAGAAAGCGTCCGAAGGAGGTGACTTAAGCTATCTGAGAGAGGAGATTTGGAGGCAATGGAATGACATGCACCTTGAGGAGAGAGTGTTTGGAATAGAGGTCTTGATGATTATGTATTCAGAGGCACTACATCCATGGTTCCACCTAGCCACAAAGTCAAAACTAGGGGTGCAGAAGAAGGGGAAGAAGAAGAAAGAGTATGACGTGAAGAGAGATCCATCTGCGTGGGAGCACGTCGATGCATCTTTAGAAAAATCCACACGAGATACCTCCCCGACGGTCCTTACAAGTACCATCAGCGGACACTTCAAAGATACCTCCCGAGCGGTCCTTACAAGTAGCATCACAAGTACCATCGAGCTACCGTCACAGAGGTCAAACAAAGGAGCGGGCACATCATGACATCCACTTGGTAACTCACTTTCCCGATTTCTTACATAGGTATATTGGACGACATTATCAATGTCGCGGGGATGGAAAGCGTGGCTTTAGATGCATCTCTACTTCACCGGGTGGTCGAAGCACACGGTTGGCGATCGTTCGGAATGATTTAATTAGTGAGATGGACTCAACTGGTTTCATACACACACAGTTGATGGGTGACAATGTTCGAACATTAGAGATTCATTAGTTGCTATCCCAAGCAGACAGGAACAACCTATTGAGAAGGGGATGACCATGCCAGACACAGGACATGTCATAGCTACTAGATATCGAGAGACCCCTGGTTATGTTGTCGCCTCATGAGAAGCTGGACATTCTTCCCTTTGAGGGGAGATTGTGTTTCGATGAGTCGGTTGGTTTGTGTTGGGTTCATCCATAGGAATCATTGGATTCTTGTCAAGTTGAACCACACTAGCCCTATCCCTCCCGCACATCCTTCTCGGGGGTCGATCGTCTCGGATGAAGCTAGATCGTGGCAATATCCATACATTGGACGCATGCGATTATGGTCTTCTTTTGTTCAGCAGATTATGTTCCAATGACACCATATGATTATGTAGATATCACATCTTGATTGTTTATATAATTTTACATTATTAATTGTTGCTTTTTTGTACACGTTAAGAGTTGTAGAATATTTAAATATGTCCACGTGTCAAAAAAATCGAGTAACGGATAGAAATAATAAACAAGTGTCAAAGAAATTTAATCGATTTAAAAAAATATGTCCACGTGTCAAAAAAATCGAGTAACGGATAGAAATAATAAACAAGTGTCGAAAAAAAGTCATTTTTAACACTAAAAACATGTTTTTAGGCCACTTTGGTGTACAATTACATTTCGTAAATAATTTTGTAACTCGTTTTTAACCTCAATATCGTAGTATTATACTTTTTCTACAAGTTTGTAAATTTTAAAAAAATTTAAAAAAATTACGCATGGTAAAACTGACGTAACATAGTTAAAAACTCATTTTTTTAAAGTAATAAAACATGTTTTTTATGCCACTTTGGTGTACAATTACAGCTCGTAAATAATTTTGTAACTCGTTTTTTTAACCTCATTATCGTAGTATTATACTTTTTCTACAAGTTTGTAATTATTAAAAAAAAATTTAAAAAAAATTACGCATGGTAAAAATTGACCACAACATAGTTAAAAAGTCATTTTTTTTAAAGTAATAAAACATTTTTTTATTTCATTACTAATTAACGGCCTAGATCTTGCCGACAACTTTTAACGATCTAGATTTTGCCGACACTTTAAAGGGTCCAGATTTTGCCGACCACTTTTCATCAACGATGGAAATTCATTCAAGGGTTTCATTTTTCCCTATAAATATATACACCCTTCCATTTCACGTCTTTCACACACACACAACACTCTCATGGATACTCTGAATACACAATACTCTCGTGATTCTGCACTCACTGCCCTTCACCATCAGGGCACAATCACAAGCAGAGAAAATGGTGTCTATTTCGAGAGTCAAACCCCATTTTATGCAGGAGCTTAAGGGCGACATCACCTTTGAAGCTCGAAAGAAAAATAACAACGAAGGTGCAATTTGGAGGGTGACGAGCGAGAAGTCACCCGGATCATTTATCGCTACCCGACTATGGCGATAATAATCGTGTTCGATGGTCCACCATGGATGTGAAGAACAACGATGACGTTCGAGTGATGATGGACACTTTTGACATATGTCAAATGCGGAGTCCTATTCAGCTGTATGTTGAAACCAGAAGGACCGTTGCTGAGGTCCTTCGACGTCTCCAACCACCATCTCACTAGTTTGTACCGTGTTTTTAGTTCGTTTGTTGTTGCGTTATGTTATTTTTTTCATCAATTTCATGTATTGTATCATTTCGTGATGAAAAAAACGCGTCTTTAATTAATTTTAATCTGTTTTTAATTAATTTTTTTTTGAAATACCTTCAAAACTAGGTAATTCGGTAGAGTTTAAAAGATTTCGGAATTACCAAAAATTGAGGTAATTAGGTTCACATTTTGAACCGGAATTACCTCAATTTTTGGTAATTCCGAAATCTTTAACTCTACCAGGAATTACCAATCCTTCAGTAATTCCAAATTTTATATATTCCTGGGGCATTTTTGTCCAAAACGTATATTATGGGGTGAGATTGATGATTAGGGGGGTACGAAAAATAATTGCCTTTTTAAAAACTTCGGAGGGGGGGTTTAAAGGATTCCTGGGGGATATTTATGGGGGTATGGGGTATATGGAGGGGGTGGGAAAAAAACTCATTTGTCAACGTGGTATATTTTTCTTCTAAGATGCAAGCCCCATAACCGGTGCAATTCACGGGATTGGCTAAATTCCTTCATGTAAATGAGTAATAATTTTTTTTATACATTTATTAGCAAACCTCCTAATAAAAATAGTACTCAGTTTCTTTTTTTAACTGTACAAAGCTTGTCCACTGCGGGAATTGAATTCAGGAGCACTAAATCGACCCCATTTTCCGGAGTACCTTATGGGAATGGAACAATGGTGTTGATTTGTAAAATATATAGTCAAATAACCGTGAATAAAAATTAAATTATAACTATAAATTTAATAAACTTCACCCAATTGATTATTGAAGAATAAACATCACATATTAAAATATCTTAAATTTTTTGGGACTGCAATGTACTCCTTAAAATATAAAAAAGAGGGTCCCTTAATCATTTGGTCATGGGTTCGATCACTGACTAATACGTATGAAAAAACATTTGTTGAGAGAGTTCAACCCCTTAAATGGATCTCTGATACTTCAAATAGATTAGTCTCCACAATCACCTGGAGGATACCTTGATTTACAAAAAAATATAAAAAAAAAAAAAAGACAAAACATTAAAATATAAAAGATAAAAAAGGAAAAAAAAAAAGGGACAAAAAACTAAAAAAAAAAAAAGAAGGAAAAAAGACAAAACAAAAAAACAAAAAGAAAAGAAAAAAACCAAAAAAAAAAAACGGCATTGGCGCGCAAGGCTGCCAAGCCGCATATATAATAGTAGATATAACTTGAAACCAAAATTTTGAGGCCCTTTTTTTATTAAAAAATGTGAGGCACAAAGCCCTTATTTTAGTAGCTAGGGCCTTGGGTTGGCTCTGTATTTCATTATGGCGGCATCAGATAGTTGGGTTTGGTTTTTGCATCGTTCTGGACTATTCTTGGTGTCTTCTGCTTATCATATTCTCTCACAGTCGTCGTCGCGTGTTCTGAGACTCTCTAATCAGGTGACTTGGGCTCTAAACATGGTTTGGAAGAGTTTCTCTATCCAAGGTTGTAGTATTCTCTTGGATAGAGTACCTCCTCGGTCTAACCTATTTAGTAGAGGGTGATTGCAGATACTGCCGCCGCTACTTGTATCTTGTGTGGGAATATTTAGGAGTCCTCCATCCATCTCTTCTGTAGCTGCAGGTTTGCTTTTGTGATTTGGTATATGCAACTATCAGCTGATTGGGTTTGCTTTGTGATGCAGCAAGATATCCCGACATTGTTTGTTCAGTTCATACATGTTAGTGGCCCGCCTAGGTGAAGGCAAAATTTCATGCTCATTTGGCTTAGTGTTCTCTAGGTTATTTGGGACTTGAGAAACAACTGTATTTTTCTAAAGGTGTGTTTGATTTTGGGAGAACTTTTGATAGGATACTATCCCTATATATCTTGGTGATGGTTTTAGAGTAGGGTACTTCTTCCTTTTGTTTATTTTATGAGAAGAATGTGGATCCTATTGACTGTATTTCTAGGAGTAGTCCTTTTACTGTGGGTTTCTTTTAAGGTGATTGACATTTCTCAAATGTATATGGTTAAGTACCCCTTGTGTTTGACTATATATTTATATATCTATGTTTTCCTTTCAAAAAAAAGTGTTTTACGAAGAGGTGGTTTTGAGTCATTTTTTTTTGCCTTGAAATCACTCATTTGCATCATTGTTTCTGTCTTCTTATCTAAATAATTAATTTTCATATAGATCAAGTTTTCCCTTCATGTTTTTCCTTTATTTATTCATTTGATAGTGTGTTGTTTTGTTCGACGTCTTGGGGCGGCATTGTCTTGTTCGTCGCCTTTGTGGGGCGTTTTTGGCTTCCGTCTTGTTCGGTACTCATTTGATTGATTGACACATCCATTTCAATCCATTAAAAATTCAATCAATGACTTTGCGTCAATATTACAGATTCAGAGGTATGAGTATTTCTATCACTTTGATTTTGTCACATTTGTAGGCAAGTTGTCCTTTATGCTATTAATCAGGTGCTTTGAGTTTGTTCGAGAAAACCCATCCATTTCGATTTTAACAATAGTGAATTTGTGTTGTTTTTGATGTATTCTACAAACGAGAACTAAAATGAGTATCTTTGTTAATCTAAAAAAAAAATCATTTCCATATAATATAGTGTTAGTTATATTTTCCACCCGAAGGGGGTGATAAGTCATAATTTAGAGTGTTTTTAGTATTTGAATTAAATAAAATTTGTGGAATTTTAGTTATATTTTGGAGCTATTTTACTACAAAAAGTTAGTTTTGTGTTTTCAGGATTAAAAGTGGAGAAAAAGAGAAATTTTGGATGAAAGAATAGCAAAGATCAAAAGAGCATGAAATGAGGAACAAGAAGAAAAGAAAAAAGAAGAAAATAAAAGTTAGAAACTTGGCACGACCCGTGCGCCATCAAGCACGACCCGTGCGACTCTGCGTGTAAATTAAAAGGAAGTTGCGTAAGCCAAGCACGACCCGTGCGCCTTTTCTGCTACTCAAAATTCAGTTACAAAGTTGAATCCTTCTTCTTCTTAGTGGGTTTTTATGGCCATGATTTCGACTTTATGTGTTTGTCTACTGATCTTAGGCTATTGCAAACACTACTCAAAGTTTATTTCTAAGATTTTATGCATTTTACTTTCTTCATTTTAAGTTCTTGTTCTTTATAATTCTTGCACTTTACATTCTTGCAACTTTACTTTCTGTTCTTATTTTTCAGCACCTTTATTTTCTGCACTTTACATTTTGTCATTTACAATTCCGCAATTTACATTTCCGTCATTTATCTTCTTGTTATTTATCTTTTATGTCTTCTTCTTCTTCTTTTTCTAAGCTTTTGTCTACTATGATCATGAGTGAGTAGACTCCTTTTAGTCTTGGGATTGTGGGACTAATCCAATGATAGGCCCATAAACAATCCCAAGTCTAAACTCTATTTTGTTAAAATTGTATTCTAATTTAATCCCATTGCTTTTAAAGTTTTATTCCAAATATCAAACGAAGTCCGAAAGGAGAAGTTTTGATATTAGAACTATGGGATTAAACAAGGGAAACAAAACATGAGAATAGTTTTGGGACCCTTGGGATAAAAAGAGGCTTGTACTTAAGGGGTCTTGGCAATAATCAACCATGAGAATAGGTTTGGATTATTGGTTCAAGACACACTCTTGTATTCTGAAAGGAAACTTGAGTTACCAATGAATGTCTCATCCTTAGAAAAGACTTTAAATAAAATAGAGAATGGATGAGGGATTGTGAAATGTTTCTATCATTGAGATGAAACCACAATCCTAGGATGTTTTATAATTCTGAATTAAAAACCAACAATCATTCCTTCTTCTAAAAATTATTCCTTTCAGCTAATCAAAACTAAAAATTAGATTGGTAATTGCTTAACTCCCTGTGGATCGATACATTTTTACTACGAGATAGAAACCGTGCACTTGCGGCCTATCAGGGGGTTGGTCTAATGGAACATGACAGGATTTTTATTCGAGAGGTCTTAGGTTCAAATCTCCACTAGTCTTCTTGAGGCGAGGTAAATGTAACATTTGTAAGTGTTCAAAGAGCCCGAAGGTCTTTTCTGCCTTTGACTGAGACATCGTCCCCTTACTCTAAAATTGATGTGACCAAAAAAGTATTAATTGAATTTTCCTTTTTTATCCTCAAATTAATAATAACTGCAGCACTCTCAAGTGTTCTTAATTACATCTCACTATGCATTTTTGAAAATAGTTAATACAATTTTTTTTGTAAAACTATCACCTTCAAAGAGTGAGTGAATTAAAATATTTTTGTTTAAAATTTTGAATTAAAATATTTTTGTTTAAAATTTTTAAAATTTTGAATTAAAATACTCCAATTTCCCCAGAAATTCAACTATCCCCTAAAAATACTTCATCCAAACACACTCTCATATTACAAACCCCCAAACATTTCTAGAACTAATTAGTTACAGACTACAGTATATTTCTAGAACTAATTAGCTACAATATAACTACCACCAACCCACCACCAAAATTACTATATTATCCCTTTCACTTTTTTTCTCTAACTCACTTTTATCATTAGTGGGTCTCACTCTTATATCTTCTTTTAATTTTTTTATTTCACTTTAAAACCTACTCTTCTCTTTCATCTTTCTCACACTTTTCACTTCTCTTTACTATCAACATAATCAAACAATTCACTACCAATTTTTTTTAAATTTTTTTTTTGATAAAAACAGTAATTACATCAAATTAATTAAACTAATATTAAATTATGTACAATTTACTATTTACTATAATCTACTCAAACTACTAAACTCAATTAATTTAATACTGTTATTTGTCAAAAAAATGATACCGCTTGCAAAAATTCCAAAACTATTTTTTCTAAAAAAATCAATAATTAAATTTCATCCACTTTTTTTGTGAGCCACATGGGATTAGCAACGACAATGTCAACGAAAGCGCCAATAGGTGCGCCAACGTGAGCAGCATGAGTGGAAACAGGAGCACCAAAACACAACAAAAGTTGCATGATGCATGCTGCACTAACGAGCGCAGTCAATTTTTTTAAAAAAAACACTTTATTTTTAATTTATTTCTTCTAAAAAATCAGTAATTAAATAAACTTAATATAATAAATATTAAATCATGTAAAATTTATTATTTACTTTAATATACTCTAAACTACTAAACTCAATTAATTTAATCACTACAGATAGTCAAATTAAGCGATACCGCTAGCAAAAATTCATAAGTTATTTTTCCTAAAAAATCGATAATTGAATCCATCCACTTTTTTGTGAGCTGCACGGGAGCAGCAACGACAGCGTCAACGGGAGCGCCAATCGAAGCGCTAACAGAAGTGCCAACGGGAGCGCCAACGAGAGCACCAACAGTCGTGCCAACGGAAGAGCCAACGAGAGCGCCAATAGAAGCGCCAACGAGAGCAGCAACAAAAGCACCAATGGGAGTGCCACTGTTAAAGAAAGATACAACCATTATTACATCTCATTTTCTTTTTTCCTCATTTTTACTCTATTATTAATATTATAAGATGTTCCTAACTATTTCCTTGAGTAGGATTTAGCTAGAACACGATGAATAATAGAGAAGAATAAGAGTATAAAGAATAGAGAGTTAAATTGTGTCCGTCCTTTTCATTGGCCTCTAAGGGATGTTTATATAGTACAATTAGAGTTTAATGCTAATCAATACAATAAATGACTGTTGCGAGTACTGTGGAGGAATCATAGAGATTTCCTTAAACACATGTCTTGAGTCACGGATAGGCCGGCCGATGGTTAGGTCGATCGGTAGTTAGGCCGATCGGTAGTTAGGCCGACCGATGGTTAGGCCGACCGATAGTTAGGCCAACCGATGCTTAGGCCGACCGATTAGTTAGGCCGACCGATGGTTAGACCGACCGATGCTTAGGCCGACCGATAGTTAGGACGACCGATGGTTAGGCCGACTGAATGATGTAGGTGGCCGAACATATAGACCGAACCGATGATCGAATAGTTGTAAGAGCCGACCGTCTGGGGAATGTGGCCGACCACATGATTGTGTTCTTCTTGCATTGAGTGCATTATGTCTGGCCGAGCCTACTTGATACCGATCAGTCCGGTTGGGAACATAAGATGATACCGACTTTTTTTTAAACTTTTTGCAACACAACTATTTTAGTAAATTTGAAATATCTTTTGTGAAGTTTTTCCTTATTTTGCAACGTTTAATGTGTTAGTAATTTCATAGATAATTATAATAAATATTGTATCACCCGTGCATACGCACGGGTAAAATACTTGTTCGTTTTGGAATTAAAGTGCATATCTTATAATTGTATGCGGCTTGGCGATGCTCCCGCCAATGCTCGCAATGTTTTTTTTTTGGTTTTTTTCTTTTCTTTTTGTTTTTTTGTTTTGTCTTTTTCTCTTCTTTTTTTTTCAGTTTTTTGTCCCTTTTTTTTCCCTTTTTTATCTTTTATATATTAATGTTTTATCTTTTTTTTATATTTTTTTTTTGTAAATCAAGGTATCCTCTAGGTGATTGTGGAGACTAATCTATTTGAGGTATCAGATATCCATTTAAGGGGTTGAAATTTCTCAACAAATGTTTTTTCATAAGTATCAGTCAGTGATCGAACCCATGACCAAATGGTTAAGGGGCCCTCTTTTTTATATTTTAAGGAGTACATTGCAGTCCCATTGGATTAGTCCCACAATCCCAAGACTAAAAGGAGTCTACTCACTCATGATCATAGTAGACAAAAGCTTAGAAAAAGAAGAAGAAGAAGACATAAAAGATAAATAACAAGAAGATAAATGACGGAAATGTAAATTATGGAATTGTAAATGACAAAATGTAAAGTGCGAGAAAATAAAGGTGCTGAAAAATAAGAACAGTAAAGTAAAGTTGCAAGAATGTAAAGTGCAAGAATTATAAAGAACAAGAACTTAAAATGAAGAAAGTAAAATGCATAAAATCTTAGAAATAAACTTTGAGTAGTGTTTGCAATAGCCTAAGATCAGTAGACAAACACATAAAGTCGAAATCATGGCCATAAAAACCCACTAAGAAGAAGAAGGATTCAACTTTGTAGCTGAATTTTGAGTAGCAGAAAAGGCGCACGGGTCGTGCTTGGCTTACGCAACTTCCTTTTAATTTACACGCAGAGTCGCACGGGTCGTGCTTGATGGCGCACGGGTCGTGCCAAGTTTCTAACTTTTATTTTCTTCTTTTTTCTTTTCTTCTTGTTCCTCATTTCATGCTCTTTTGATCTTTGCTATTCTTTCATCCAAAATTTCTCTTTTTCTCCACTTTTAATCCTGAAAACACAAAACTAACTTTTTGTAGTAAAATAGCTCCAAAATATAACTAAAATTCCACAAATTTTATTTAATTCAAATACTAAAAACACTCTAAATTATGACTTATCACCCCCTTCGGGTGGAAAATATAACTAACACTATATTATATGGAAATGATTTTTTTTTTAGATTAACAAAGATACTCATTTTAGTTCTCGTTTGTAGAATACATCAAAAACAACACAAATTCACTATTGTTAAAATCGAAATGGATGGGTTTTCTCGAACAAACTCAAAGCACCCAGATTAATAGCATAAAGGACAACTTGCCTACAAATGTGACAAAATCAAAGTGATAGAAATACTCATACCTCTGAATCTGTAATATTGACGCGCAAGTCATTGATTGAATTTTTAATGGATTGAAATGGATGTGTCAATCTGAATCAAATGAGTACCAGAACAAGACGGGAAGCCAAAAAACGCCCCACAAAGGCGACGAACAAGACAATGCCGCCCCAAGACGTCGAACAAAACAACACACTATCAAATGAATAAATAAAGGAAAAACATGAAGGGAAAACTTGATCTATATGAAAATTAATTATTTAGATAAGAAGACAGAAACAATGATGCAAATGAGTGATTTCAAGGCAAAAAAAAATGACTCAAAACCACCTCTTCGTAAAACACTTTTTTTTGAAAGGAAAACATAGATATATAAATATATAGTCAAACACAAGGGGTACTTAACCATATACATTTGAGAAATGTCAATCACCTTAAAAGAAACCCACAGTAAAAGGACTACTCCTAGAAATACAGTCAATAGGATCCACATTCTTCTCATAAAATAAACAAAAGGAAGAAGTACCCTACTCTAAAACCATCACCAAGATATATAGGGATAGTATCCTATCAAAAGTTCTCCCAAAATCAAACACACCTTTAGAAAAATACAGTTGTTTCTCAAGTCCCAAATAACCTAGAGAACACTAAGCCAAATGAGCATGAAATTTTGCCTTCACCTAGGCGGGCCACTAACATGTATGAACTGAACAAACAATGTCGGGATATCTTGCTGCATCACAAAGCAAACCCAATCAGCTGATAGTTGCATATACCAAATCACAAAAGCAAACCTGCAGCTACAGAAGAGATGGATGGAGGACTCCTAAATATTCCCACACAAGATACAAGTAGCGGCGGCAGTATCTGCAATCACCCTCTACTAAATAGGTTAGACCGAGGAGGTACTCTATCCAAGAGAATACTACAACCTTGGATAGAGAAACTCTTCCAAACCATGTTTAGAGCCCAAGTCACCTGATTAGAGAGTCTCAGAACACGCGACGACGACTGTGAGAGAATATGATAAGCAGAAGACACCAAGAATAGTCCAGAACGATGCAAAAACCAAACCCAACTATCTGATGCCGCCATAATGAAATACAGAGCCAACCCAAGGCCCTAGCTACTAAAATAAGGGCTTTGTGCCTCACATTTTTTAATAAAAAAAGGGCCTCAAAATTTTGGTTTCAAGTTATATCTACTATTATATATGCGGCTTGGCAGCCTTGCGCGCCAATGCCGTTTTTTTTTTTGGTTTTTTTCTTTTCTTTTTGTTTTTTTGTTTTGTCTTTTTTCCTTCTTTTTTTTTTCAGTTTTTTGTCCCTTTTTTTTTCCTTTTTTATCTTTTATATTTAATGTTTTGTCTTTTTTTTTTATATTTTTTTTTTGTAAATCAAGGTATCCTCCAGGTGATTGTGGAGACTAATCTATTTGAAGTATCAGAGATCCATTTAAGGGGTTGAACTCTCTCAACAAATGTTTTTTCATACGTATTAGTCAGTAATCGAACCCATGACCAAATGGTTAAGGGACCCTCTTTTTTATATTTTAAGGAGTACATTGCAGTCCCAAAAAATTAAGATATTTTAATATGTGATGTTTATTCTTCAATAATCAATTGGGTGAAGTTTATTAAATTTATAGTTATAATTTAATTTTTATTCACGGTTATTTGACTATATATTTTACAAATCAACACCATTGTTCCATTGCCATAAGGTACTCCGGAAAATGGGGTCGATTTAGTGCTCACGAATTCAATTCCCATGAGTGGACAAGCTTTATCTGATTAAAAAAGAAACTGAGTACTATTTTTATAAGGAGGTTTGCTAATAAATGTATAAAAAAAATTATTACTCATTTACATGAAGAAATTTAGCCAATCCCGTGAATTGCACCGGTTATGGGGTTTGCATCTTAGAAGAAAAATATACCACGTTGACAAATGAGTTTTTTTCCCACCCCCTCCATATACCCCATACCCCCATAAATATCCAAATAAACGAAATTATCCCTGATATCCAAACAATTCCCGGAAATACATCATAAATAGATAAATCTGTAGGTCAATTTTTTAGGTTCCCGGATTTACCTTATTTTACGGTATGTTTGGTTTGTAAAATATGTTCCGGATTTAATGTAAAATGCGGTAAATCCAGGAATCCTTTAAACCCCCCCCCCCCCCTCCGAATATTTTAAAAATATCCCGGATTTACACATAAATTCGGGAAGGGGGTTTAGGATTTCCGGAAATACCTCAAAAATAAGTATGGAGGCAAAATTTAAGGTTCTCAAAATACCTATTTTTGAGGTATTTTGGGAATCTCAAAATTTAAGGTTATGGATTTAAGGATAAATCTGAGAATGTTTAAAAAAACATTTTTATTTATTTATAAAAAATCAGGGGTATTCTGGGTTAAATGGCAATATAGGTGTATGAGATATATGGAGGGGGGTGGAAAAAAAACCCAACAAATGAGGTTGTTTATTCTAACGTTATATGGGAAAGTACCAAAATCTATTAATTTAGCTAGATTTCTATAGATTTATATTGATCTTAAACACAATATCATCATCGGGGTTGTCGAGTCACAAGTTACATCTCAAGGTAAGTGTTCCAGTTATGCTACTAAAAAACATGGATCGGATAATGATTTATGCAATGGGACACGGTGATGATAACCTACGCTTAGCGATTTGTACTTGAAGGCAAAGTTATATCGGGTCGGAATATTGGCTTCAGTTTATCTTGCAATGCGGCTTGGAATTCTGCGCCAAATGCCAATTTTTTTTTGGTTTCCTTTTTTTTTGCGATCTGCAACTTTTTTTTTAGGTTTTAGTTTTTTTTTTGTTTTTTCTCTTCTTTTTTCCATTTTTTTGTTTCTTTTGGTTTTTCTTGTTTTTTCTTCTCTTATATTTTAAGGAGTGATTTACTGTCTCGAAAATTTTTAGATGCTTAAATATGTAAATTTTGTTCTTCAATAATCGATTCGGTAAAAAAAATTCATTTAATGAAAAACTACGTAAAGTCAGATCCTAAAAAGTGTGGTTTGGTGTACTTGATCGTGAAATTTTTATTATTTTGTAACAAAATGTCTAAAGTGAAATGTTAAGTAGTGCGTTTTGAGGTACTTCTGGGATTTGAAAAAAAAATTAACTCTTCAAATATCAGAAGTTTGGTAACATATAATAATAAGTTTGTGAAAAATTAAAATACGTAAAGTGGGATGCTAGCAATGTATTTTGGGGTACTTTAGGACCCTAAAAAATTGTAGATGTTCAAATACACGAAGTGTGTTCCTCAATAACCCTCTCTTTTTGATTTTATAATCTTCTTATTTAATTTATAGTTTTAATTTAATTTTATCTACGGGAACTTCAGCCACATTTACAATAGATCATCAATCGTACTCTTTCAACTTTCTATATGTGCTTCTATTTTATTGATAATTTTCATCAAATCCATCACGATATCACGTATTTCACTTTCTATTTTATTGTTTTCTTTATTTTGGCCATTTTGCACCAACGGGTATTAAATCTTTTCTTTAATTGGTTTTTATATTTTTATCTTTCTTTAATATTCGAGTACATGCAGTGTTGCTGCATTGACTCCGTGTGGGAATTTCAGCCACATTTACAATAGAAACTTCATCATCTTCTTTCAACGAGACCTTCAGTCACATTTACAATAAAACCTCCATATTCTTTTTCAACTTTGTATAACTGCTCCTATTTTATCATGAGTTTTCCTTCAACCATACACGATACCCGAGTGCTTCACTTTTTCATTGTATTGTCCTTTTTTTTTATAAGCAATTTCATTGAAAGGAGCACAAGGGGTGCCCATCCTTTACAATGAGAGAAAAAAAATATACGGAGGATGTTCAATTTTTCTTTCTTATTATAGGTTCATTTTTTGTATTTGTATTTAATGAATGTTGATAATTATTAAAGTTCTTTAGACTTTTTCTTCTTATTTTATCTACGAAGGATGTTCAATTTAAATGTCTTTATTAAAGTTTCTTTTAAATTTAAAATATTTGTTATTTAATTAATATTTATAATTTAATTTTTTATTCACAGTTATTAAATTTTATATTTTTCAAAGTAACATCATTTGCCTAATGGCATCAGCTACTTATTAGATTTTATATCAAAGTTGACAAGCTCAATGTTGACCAGTACAAAATTTTCTTTCAAGTACGATGCGATATTATTTTTTCGAAAAAAATTAATTACTCGATTATACGATGAAATTTAGCCAACCCCGTGCATCGCACGGGTTATGGGGCTAGTCTTTAGAATGTATGCGGCTTGGCGCTGCTCCCGCCAAATGCCCGCTTTATTTTGTCCCTCTATACAAAAAAAAACACATTTCCCTTTAATTGTGGTCTGTAAATACGTGTCCACCTCCCTGATTTTCTATTTGAGTAAAAAAATTGTGCAATTATAAATGTTTTCCAGTTGAATATTTTTATTTCAGACCCGAAAATTATGAGCCAATGGATCATGACAGTGCTTACTCTTTTCATAATTCTATCGGTTTTTCTTTTACTTTTTTTTATCATGTAATTGGTGTACAATTTTCATCGGCTTTATCGATGATTAATTTACACCGGAGAACCTGCTTGACCACGAGTACTCGACTTTGTCGGTCTGTGTGGTTATCTCCTCCCAACAGAGTTTTTATCACATCGAATGTTCTTTTATATTTTAAGGTTTTGTATTTTTTTTTTATATTTTAAGAGGTACTTTACATTCTCAAAAAAATTTACATGTTTAAATATGCAAATTCTCAGTGAAAACTGACTTAATTTCGTAAGAAAATAAGTAAAGTGAGATGCTAAACAGTGTGTTTTGGGGTACTTGATAGGAAAAAAATTTATTTTGTAGCAAAATACGTAAAGTGAAATGTTAGACAGTGTGTGTTAGGGTATTTTAGGATTCAGATATTTTTTTAACTCATCAAATACTAGAAGTTTCTTCATAAATAATCGGCTTGAAAAAAATAATAATAGGTTGTGATAAAATACGTAAAGTGCGATGTCGACAGTGTATATTGGGGAACTTAAGGGTCCCAATTTTTTTTTTACATGTTCAATTACACGAAGTTCGTTCCTCAATAATTTGTTTGATGAAAAAATCGTGACGAAATACATAAACTATGATGCTAGACAGTGTGCTTTGGGGTACTTTAGAATCTATAAAAAGTTACGTGTCCAAATTGATATTTTCTTCTTTTTTAGATGATTTCACGTCAACAAATATTAGAAGCATACTTAAATGAGTATTTAGTTCTGAAACAAATTCTGCATGATACTTAGGTAAGTGTTTCACTTTCTAATTGTTTTATTTTCTCTTTAATTATGAGTTAAATTTTTATATTTATATCTTTTTTGGTTTGAACTGATTATCCTCTGCGCGCAATTCTAGAGACTAATCCCTCGAGCCGGGTTGTACCGTATTATGGATTAAGTTTTTATATTTACATTAATGAATATAGGTAACATTATAAAAAAAATTGATTTTTTCGTAATATCTGTGGATGTACAATTCCATTGTCTTTGTTAAAGTTTGTTATAATTTTATAATATTGTTATTTTTTTTAGGTATGCAATAATTCATTAATGGAGCACTGGGGGTGCTCAAACCCAAACACCATAGAGTAGTTACAATATTGTTATTTAATTTTATAATTTAACTTCCTTCACAGGAACTTTAGCCTCATTTACAACTAGCAGTATACTCGTGCCTACGCACGGGTGCTGCTGTTTTAATTTTATGTACGAGCTCTCGATAAATTTAATTAGTCCAAACATTACCACGTGCAAAAAAAATGAAATATTAAAATAGTAAAAAGGAAAAATAAATAGACATGCAGATAAAATTTAAGTAAATATATCGTGACAAATAGAGAAATGAGAGAATTAGAGGAAGAAAGAGAAGATAGTGAAAAGGTTTGAAAAACTGGAAAAAAAATTACCTAAATATCATTCAATTGCTTAATTGAAAAAATGATAAAATTAGTATTTTAGTAGTGAGCGATTTGTATAGATAGTGAATGTATGAACTCAAATAAAATTTAATTTATCCAAAAATTATCCCGTGAAAATCAAGACAATTTTAAAATTGACAAATTTAATTAGTCCAAACATTACCCCACATAAAAAAATAAATATTAAAATTTTGTCAAAATTTTAAAAATTTTAAAATAGTAAAGAGCAAAAATAAATGAGACTTGTAGATGAAATTAAAATACATATATTGTGAAAAAAAATGAGAATTAGAGAAAGAAAAAGGAGAAGAGAGTGAAAAGGTGAAAAAATGTGTGTGTGTGTGTGTGTGAGAGAGAGATAGAGAGAGAGAGAGAGAGAATGAGAGTGAAAAAGTATGAACATATTAAGCATCAATTTGGTGTTGATGAAAAATATAAGTTGTTTAGTAATCTATACATCCATTGGCCTTTTGGCAAGTTGGCACACGTAGATTAATATACACAGCTAGTAGTCTCAAAAGATTAAATTTAGAACCAATTGCTAGTAAAGATGTAGCCATATCTTAAAAAATATGAAATTCACAATTAGGTTGAGATGGGCCTATGTAAATGTACTTGGCATTTTAAACCAAAACTCCCTGTCCTGTTAAAGATTGTGAGCAGACATCTATTAGATATCTAAGAGCAACTAAACCAACATCCTTGAAAATCCACAACGCCGATGTTGCAACAGTACAGTCCACACCATTATTAAGGTAGTCCAAGTAAAATTTTAGTTTACACCATTAGTATTGGATCAAAAAAAAAGTAAAATTTTAGTTGCACCATAAAGTTATGTGAGATGATACAGACTATACTGATGGTACCTGAAAGTCAATGTATGCAGTTGCAAATGATCAACATTAGAAGAAAAAAACAGATATTTCATCTTTTGTGACTGTAGTCAATAATGATAATATAAAAAAAAATCATTTAAAACATGAAGAATATATTGATTAACAATGATAAAGCAGTTCATACTTCATAATTATAGAATATCTCCGGGATTTCCTTTTCAATGAGTAAAAAAGAAGGAAAAAAAATGATGCTTTTGCATGAATAGTAGATGCATCAGAAAAATAATTATCAATGCTAAACCCCTTGCATGAATAGTAGATGCATCAGAAAAATGATGTTTGTTATTAAAAAAACTTCATATCAAACCTCTTACTGAACATTATGGCATAGGTTTCCCATTAGATTGCTATAGAAGCTTAGGTTTCCCGTTTGTGCAAAATTGATTCGTAGATATAAGCAGGAAAGTACTTACATGTCCACTAATTGGTGCTTATATTGAAATAGTCGTTTGGCCAACAAAAAAATACTAAGACTGCAAGATTACTAAATAATTTAATCAATAGACTTGCAAAACGAAGGACTAAGCCTGAAACTAAAGAAGTGGCAAAAGATCCCTATTTAATCTACTGGTTGCTAAGTGATATCAAAAGGAACTAAAAATTTGCAAATTTCATATTCAAACCATCAAAACTCAAAGAAGGAGGCTTGTGATAGGAAATTCCAATGTTTGAGTTAGTGTTGGCTGCTAGTGGATATTTGAAGAGGAGGTATAAGAGGTGGACTGCCCGAGAATGATGCTAGTAGCAACTAAACAAAACATACAGAAGCACGTCATTAGTCATTTGGTTAATAAATAGGAAAGAGTAATAGCATGTTTCAAAAATTATCTATGTACTAACAGCAGCATTATTGTGAGCATGCATCTATATAGACATCTAAGAGCAACTTAGGAAACATCATTGAAAATCCCTAACATTGCTGTTCCAAGTCCACAGTCACACTATGAAGTTCAACAAATGCCTTTTGCAGCTGCTGTCTATCAGTGTAGCAACATAATCTGTTTCTTCCATTGCAAAGAAGCTGAAGAAGATAAAATAATGAAACAAATACCATATATCAACTTAGGAAGGCATGAACCATGGGTAGTAGTATACACTAACACTATACTCAGAACACCTATCAGCAATTCCATACACTCATACTCTCAAAATGGGAAAAACCATATTTGTGCTTTCCAAATGCAGAAAAATAAACCAATGAAAGTAGATTAAAGCTTGCAATTGAGGACATCGCTATAACTGGATATCATTCAATGAGCGAAAGCTAAGTTGTGTGTGTAAAATGCATGCCTCCATATTTTTTTTGTCATTAGAAACCGCAACCAAGCATTTTTTTTGCACAAAAATCTGACAATTTTCAAAGATTTCCACTATCAACAATTTCTAATGAAGAATATACAGTGAATAATGGCATTACAGATTTTTTTTTTGACAATAATGACATTACAGATTTGTTCTAGCCATTATTGCAGTATAATATCATAGAAATAAGATTCTTTCTTCATCTGTCGATAGCATTCTCATCACTCAAGTTTTCCAATGTTATAATTTCAAATGCACCGAAAAGAGTCATATCAATGAACACAAACATGATTATCATCTAATAAAGTAGAGTAAAACGAAAGTAAGGAAATGCAGAGGTAGAAAGCCAAAGACCAAAACAGAAGCATAAGTTAACATATAAAGCTCAACAAACCAAAACGGCTTAACATGTGGTGCTCCAAATAGACATATAAAAATGAAATAGATTAACGTTAACAACAATCAATAAAATGAAGCACTCCAATGTTAAGGCTTCATTTTATTTTTCAATGTGTCCTTAACCAACAATCAATAAAGCTCATAAGAACACATAAACCTATTACACCAAAAGAAAACAAAAGATTATGAAATTTGGTTTAGGGTTGTGTTCGATTTCTGCATATCTAAAACAAAAACAAACCGTAGCAACAATACAAAACGAAAATCATAAGATTTGTTTTACTGTAAAACTATTAAACTAATTTAACAGGAGAAGATTGTAAACCCAAATACCTGCTGTGTAGAGCGAAATCCTTGTGAGTCACGGATGATTCTACCCTCGTTTTAGGGCCTCGTGGATTTGTAGATGAGTGGTTTAGGTTTTCATTCGATTTGGGGGAAAATTTGGTGAAAAGAGAAGAAGAGAATCGAGAGTGAGAGAGGTAAGAGAAGAAGAAGAAGAAGAAGAAGAAAAAAAGTATAGAAAGTGAAAGGAAGAGAGTGAGCAGAAGGAAGAGGCTGAGAAGAAAAAGTAGGAGAGTCATGTGAGTCATTTGAAGTAGCCGAAGCGGGAATTTTGAATTTTTTTGAAATGGAGACTAAAAAGGGCAAAAAGGAATAATGTGTGAGTGAATTTTTGTGAGGACAGATAGGTAATTGTGTAGGTAGGTTAATGGCATCAATTTATAGTAGATAGAACTCCTCAATAAACCTCCGGACTTAATTATAAACAAAAATAACTACCTTTACCCATATTAAAGATAGTAGTTTTATGTAATTAATTTTCTTGGATTCATGTAAAAAATAAATGGATTTACTAAACTATTCCTAATTAATATTTACCTTACCACAATACTAATGAGTTGATTTAATGTATTTACATCTATTGATATATACTAACTTATTCGTGCATCGCACGGGTAATGAGGCTAGTTATTTCTAATTGGTGACATTTTCAGAATATGGGAGTGGGAGGAAAAAAAAACAGCACAAAGCAATTTTGTAAAGCACGTCGATACAAATGTGGCGAGACGAAAAAGAATGGAATGGAATTATTTTAGGCTTATGCTTGGTACAACATTTTCTACTCACTGGATATCCCATACCACCCTTTATTCCTAAAATACCCCTGAATTTAAAACATTTTTGTAAACATTGAGTACAGTTCGGCCAAGCGTGTGCCGAACCTATTAAGTGTGGTTCGGCCATGTGTGCGTCGAACCAGTTCACACTCGGCAGGGTCAAACCTCCCTGATTGTTGCTGGATATTGAATTGTTTAATTTTAACTGATTTTTAACGATTCGATTTATTCTTTGCTAACACTAGTATCGCTAACACTAGTTGTTTAATTTTAACAGATTTGTAACGATTCGATTTATTCTTTACTAACACTAGTATGGCTAACACTAGTTGTTTAATTTTAACTGATTTTTAACGATTCGATTTATTCAATGCACGAATTGTTTTTTTAGACTTTTTCGGTTTGTATGACTTGTTGCACTTATCTATAATAGGTGTGATCGAAGATGAGACGTTGATTTGAAACAATCGAAACCGTTAAAATTATAACCGTTGGAGAGAATTCAAAAATTTAGCCGTTGACTATACGGTGGAGAGGGTTCGGCGCACGGCTGATCGATTTGGATCGGCCCACGCTTGGTCGAACCTGGTCAAAACATAATTTGGGGTGTCTGAGTAAACTTTGACTGGTTCGGCGCAACGAGATTCGATCAGGTTCGATCAAGCGTGCGCCGAATCATATTTATTGTTTAAAAAATATAAAATCCAATTTTTAATAAAGACTTTTGGTCTTTTCACACCAAAAATAGATGTCTAGTGAGTAGGAGGGTTGGACGAAGCATCGACCTTATTTTATGGTAGGTATCTCCACTTTAACAAATTTCATGGTCCATTATGCCAAAAGTAATCAAACTTTGGAGTATGCGGCTTTTGATTTTCTCACCCCCCTCAACCTACATCCCACCCCCATAATATACGTTTTGGACAAAAATACCCCCAGCAATATTTAAAATTTCGGAATTATGTTAGGGAATAGGTAGTGCGGAAGGGTAAAATGATTTCGGAATTACAAAAATTGGCGTAATTCCGGTTCACATTTATGAACCGGAATTACCTCAATTTTTGGTAATTCGAAATCATTTTACCCCCTTCCGTAATTACCTAGTTTTTAAGGTATTTCGAAAAGAAAAAAAATTAATTAAAACAAATTAAAATTAATTAAAGACGCGCGTTTTCAATCAATTAAACGATACAATACATGAAATTGATGAAAAAAAAAAATAACATAACGCAACAACAAACGAAATAAAAACACGTCTCTGCTGCGTCTCTCGTTCTTTTTCCTTTCCCATTCTCCGTCGTCTCTGCTCAACAATAACTACAATGACTCGTTGGCTTTCCGGTATCTCTAGCCCAATGTGTCATTGCATCTCGAGTAGGAAATATCTCGGATGTCATAAACGCAAGCGGTTAAATCCATAATAACCATCTATTTAAAAAATAATGTTATATAAAAAAAAAAAAAATCGGAAATATTTTTTTTTAGAGGTATTTAGGTTCCTATATTGTGAACCGGAAATACCTCTAAAAAAGGTATTTCAAAAAATTTAATTTAATAAAACAAAAATTGGAATTACCTTTTCGGGGATAATTAGATTCAAACGTGTATCGAAATACCAAGTTTCGTCTTTAATTAGGAAAAATTACCTCCAATCTTCCGAAAATACCTTTTTTTTTTGGTAATTCCGGAATTTTTTTTTATGTAGGTCCGGTTGGTTTTTTTTTTTTTATGCCAGGGGCATTTTCGGGATATATGCATTTATGGGGGTGAGATGTAGGTTGAGGGGGGTGAGAAAATCAAAAGCCGGAGTATGCTGAGCTAATAATTTCTATGAATAGTAAGCCTCACTTTTTTTCTCCCAAGAATTATCGTTTAATTGGTTTATTCGGTTCATCCTTAACTGAGCGAGATGCATGACTGATAAATAAATAAAACTTATGAAGTATTATATATATTTTAGAGAAAAGGTAAAAAAAAAAATTTCAAACAATTTAACTTATTCAATTAGCGGTTCAATTTGGTTCTTGACGATTTAACTCGGCTATGTTTCTAGTGTGGTTGAGTCAAAAAATGGTTGTGCTTGGTAGGCTATAGCAAAAAAGGAAATAATAATATTAATATTAATATTAATAGTAATCATATAATATAATTGTTCCTGGGTGTATTAGCAAATACGAGATCGCCAGCAAAGCAATGGGACTGCGGCCCACCCATCACGAAGCGCCCAACACGCCGCTTGGAGCGCAATTCTCGCCGGCCGAAATTCTCGCGTAGCGGTCGGACATCACGCGTATATATACGCCATTCGCACACGCGCATCGTGCACGTTCTCTAACCTTGTGCTATCCGCGAGCGACCTCTCACTAGATCGTCGGAGTGTCTTTGCAGTACCACCCGAGGTGTTCAACGCGTGAAAGCGGGGCCGGTCCTTTCATTCACTCAACGACCGGCCGGCCCGTAGGCGAATCCATCAACACTTCAACTCTTCATTGGTCAAGGTACGATCGGTGGCGACCACGGTGGGAGGCGTGCGCTATCCTACCTCTCTTATGGCTCCACGCGGCCGGCCCGCGACGCGGGCCACTTCTCGACTCAATCCTCCGGCGAGAACCGCCAGCAGAACCGGACTTCGGCGTGGCGTTCTGATCCACGAATCTCGAGGACTTCCACGACAAGAACCTACAGGCACAATGATGCCGTGGACCGGTCCTCCAAAGAGATCCATCCGGCCATTCACGGAGACCTACCGCCGGCGATTGAAGCGGGCATCCAGAACCTCTGCAGGACCATGTTACTCAGCGGTTTTGCGAGATCTTGCAAAACAAGAATCAAGTGATCGCAGATCGAGATGCACTCATCTCCCGGTATGAAAGAGGTTCGATTCGCCACCCACGCGCGTATGAAGACGGAGAACCTTCGGCTCGCGCCGCGCGGCGCGCGAAGACACCGCCCTCCTCCTCGCAGGAGCATTTCTCGCCGAGAGAGCACTACTCATCGTTCTCCGGCGGAAAAAGAAGCGTGGCACGCAGTCGCCCCGGCAGAACGCAGCGTGAGACGCCGTTCAATGTCCGATGACTATGAAGATTCCAACTACCGCCCCGACGACGCCGCCATTCGCCCACGGATACTCCTCTAATGAGTAAATGCGGGTCACGCGTCGGTCGAAGCGGATCTTGGGATTCGTGAAGAAGTCGGAAGAGTACGAAATGGAAGAATTAGGACGCGTTCGCACGCCTAGGAGAGCCAAAGCGGCGCCCCGAAGGCCTCCTCGCCTACCGCCAACCGCCCATCGGAGGATTCTATGGAATCTTAGGGCAGCGAGGCATGCCTCGCAATGCAACCCCTTTGGGTCGAGCGGCATTCGAGAATGAACACGCCCGCTCTCGAGGAGATCGGGCGTTATAAGATTCCGAGAGATCTCATGCAAGCGCCCAACCTCAACAAGTTTGTGGCCGAGGTGATCCGCACAAGCATCTCCGTTATTTCAATAATTCATCGCTGCTACTGAGGAATTAGGACCGACCATGAAATGCGAGGCTTTTTCCCGGTCGTTGGACGGCCGAGCATTGGAATGGTGGGAGTCTTTGCGCCCAATACCATCTCCTCGTGGGACGACACGATTAGAATATTCTTGTCTCACTACACCGCAAACCATTTGCCAATACCAGGTATGAAGAATACTTGGACTCTGTTGTTCAAGGAGATAATGAGACGCGTTGAGACGAAGACATCGACCCGGTTTAACATCGAGGTGAATCATTTCGTGACTTGTCGACAAGGACAAAGTGAAATATCAAGCGGGGTATTCGGCCAGGACCACCGATTCGTTGAAGAGTTTACATTGAATCATTACGAGGATCTCGGCCACTTCGACGACAAGGGCTAACGTCCACATGCGGTATGAAGAAACTCGGCAAGAAGAAAGGCCGTCCGCGCACGACCCAAAGAAAAAAAGCAACAAAGCCGGCCAAAGGGCATGAAGGTCGCCGCGACAATCGGCGACTTTCGAGACAAAAAGTTCGATCATCGCGACTCGACTCAACACCTCCATTGCGCAGATCTACGCCGAGTGTCGAATAATGAGTTTGTGGGAGTTAAGCGGCACGAACCACTCGTGCTCAAGAAGGGGCACGGCCAGGCCAAAAGATACTGCCGCTACCACAAGAGTAAGGGGCACGATACCAACGATTGTATGGCCGCCCTTAAAGATGACATTGAAGAGGCGATCCGAGAAAGGCAAGTTGGGAAAGTATGCGAGGTAGGAGGAAGGCGACCGACCTCAAGAGAAGCGAAAAGGCCGATCCAGACGAGAGGAAAGGGGCCGCCATAGAAGGCACCAAAACAAGGATCGATCCGAAGATCGTGACACTCGGCGATCCGAGGCCGTAATGTTGCGATGGTTATTCATGGTGGAAACCCCGGATCGCAGGGAATCTAATAAAGCCACTAAGAGAAAGTGGGGACGAGTTGTTAATGGTTGCATCCACCTCGACCGCCCCGGTCTCGGCGGACCTCCCATCTCGTTCGATGATAGCGACTGCATGCGACGGCAAACCTAATAGCTATGTTCCACCGTAATCAGGCGGTTATGGCAAACACGAAGTATGAGAGAATCACGGTCGATCAAGGTAGCTCTACCGATATAATGTTTGAAGGCTTGATCGACAAGATAAAGGTTGATCAAGCGAGATAATTCCCCAGCCGAGCCTACTCCTCTAACGAGGTTCAATGGGGTGACGACTATCCGTTGGGAACGATCGGTGATGGTCACGTTTGGTGGCGACAGCGGGGATAGTACTGCAGACGGGGCCGGTCGGACGGCGTTCTTGTACTCCCCTCAAATCCTGCTATCAATGTATTATTGGTAGGCCGACTTTGGGTAAGCTGCAGAGGTCGTTACATCGACGGTGCATCTAAAAATGAAATTCTATAGCAAGGCGACCAAGTAGTTACCACTCGCGGCCGACCTTGAATCAAGAAGAAGAAGCCGCGCCTATACCAAGAAATATGTGGACGAGGTAGATCGTGGCCCGAACGCTCAAAGCACAGTGAAGGCCATCAAGTCAATGTCGATTTGGATGCTCGGTATGATCCGGATAGCGACCCGGAAGACAATGATGGTGATTTGGCTCGAGAACCGAAGCACGGTGATAAGACCCGAGCCTCGTGGAGAGTTGGAAGACGCGTTCAATTGGGTGACGACCCATCCAAAGCGGTGAAGCTTCGGTAGCGACCTACCAGAGCAAGTGAAGCAAGATCTTGTCACGATGCTTAGAGACTATGCCGACTGTTTGCATGGCGGGCATCGGACATGCCGGCATCCCTATCGAAGTGGCACGCCATCAACTTTCCGTCGATGAAGAAGTCAAGCCGGTGGCGCTCAAAAAGCGACGCACTCGAGCGAGGAAAAATCTCAAGCGCATTGCCAAGGCCGTTGAGGACCTCATAAAGGCCAATTTTATAGAAGAGATCAAATACACGACACTGGTGTCCAACGTCGTCTTTGGTTAAAAAGAAGAATGGAAAATGGAGGATGTGTGTGGACTATACTGATCTAAACAGGGCATGCCCGAAGGATGCCTTCCCTGTGCCCAACATTGACAAGCTGGTCGATGGTGCCTCGGGCTACAAACTACTGTCTTTTACGGATGCTTACTCGGATACAATCGATCACGATGTATCCGCCGATCGGCACAAAGACGGCCTTCATGACCGATCGGGAAATTTTTCAAGACAAGGTGATGCCCGCCCGGTCGAAGAAGCGGCTGAGCGACTACCGGCGGATGATGAACAAGATTTTTAAAAGACGGATCGGCGCATCTCAGAGGTGTATCTGGACGACATGATAATTAAAAGCGTAACCGACCCAGACCACGTAAGCGACCTCAGAGAAATATTTGAAGAAGCTAGGAAGAACTCGCTCAGACTTAATCCTGAAAAGTGTACCTTTGGAGTGAGTAGTAGGCGGTTCTTGGGTTTTCACCGACCGAAAGAGGATGAAGCGAACCACGAAAAGTGTAGAGGCGATCGCCGAGCATGAGGCCGCCACATCGAAAAAAAGAAATACAACGATTAAATGGCATGGTGGCCGCTCTATCCGATTCATCCCCAAAGCGGCCGCAAGTCGCTTCCATCATTTAGGCTATTTGAAGAAGGAAGTGGATTTTGAGTGGGACCGAGCAATGCCGAGCATTGGATGAGTTAAAACAAGCCTTGATTAGCCCGCCGATCATGACCAAGCGTTCACGGGCGAGGCGTTATATCGTACTTGGCCATAACGGAAGAAGTTCTCGATCTTTGTGCTAGTTAGAAAGCGATCTAAAGCGAACCCGGTCTATTTCATAAGCAAAGTACTCGAGGCCCGGCGAGATACCGGAAGATGAGAAGTTTGCCCTTGCACTTCTAATAGCGGCTAGAAGGTTGAGACCCTACTTTGTGGCCCACCAGGTCGTGGTAAGGACCGACCAGCCTATAAGGCAAGTCCTTCATCGGCCAGACCTGGCGGGAAGAATGATAAAGTGGGCGGTAGAACTCAGTGAGTTTGGCATCAAATTTGAATCTAGATCGGCCGCAAAGCGCACGGTATTGGGCGACTTTATAGCGAAATGACTCTACTCCGGAAGATCAAGCGGAACGACACGGATCTTGCGTAGATGGGTCGTCTAATAGCGAGGGAGTGGGGCCGGCCTAATACTAGAGAATTGAAGGCCTTCTTTGTAGAAGTCTCTTTAACCTTTGCGTTCCACACTTCAAACAATCAGGCCGAATATGAGGCGTGTATAGCCGGCCTGCAGCTCGCCAGAGACTTCAATGTTGACCGGGTTGAGCTCAGATCAGATTCCCTACTCGTAGTCTCACAGATCAAAGAATTGTATGATGCTAAAGACGACGTCTTTGAAAAGTTATCTAGCGAGTGAGAGAAGCGCGCTCAGCGATTCGGCCGAAGTGAAGTGGTACATGTGCCTCGGACCGAAAATGTTCGAGCAGATATCCTGTCGAAGCTGGCAAGCACCAAAACTCCAGGGAATCATAGAAGTGTGATTCAAGAAACATTAAATAGCCGAGCGTTTACGCCAAGCCAAGTCGATCGTTGGCGTTCTATGTGTCAAAGACGGATTGATTGGATCGCCCCATCCCGAGGTATATTGTGGAAGGGAAGAGCGAAGCGATCCAAAGCAAGCTAAGTTGGTCGGACTCAGAGCGACCAAGTACTGCGTTATAGAAGGAAGGTTATGCTGAGAAGAGGATTCTCTCTCCATTGCTAAGGTGTCTTACGTCGGTCGGCCGACCATGTGTTGAGGACATTCATGAAGGTGTTTGTGGGAGTCACCGGGCGCTCGTTCCATTGCTAAAAAAAGGCTCTCGTGGCGGCTACTATTGGCCGACCATGGGACGAGGACGCCAAGAAACTCGTTGAAGTGCAAGAAATGCCAAGTGCATCGCGATGTCCACATTGCACCTCGCCGAGTTACAAAGTCTTGTCTCACCTTGGCGTTCTTTGGTGGGGCATGGATCTTCTAGGCCCGTTTCCACCGCTCCCGGGCGGTTCAAATTCTTGATCGTGGCGAGAGATTACTTCACTAAGTGGATCGAGGCCGAGCCGCTTGCACGCGATCACATCGGCCAAAGTCGCAAGTTCTTGGACGGTGTGTGCTAGCCGTTTTGGGATTCCCCGCCAGATTGATAACGCATAAGCGGCACCAGTTCCACAGACAAGAGATTCAGAGAAATGTTGGCGACTTAGGGTGAAAAAGCAGCGTTTCACCTCGGTCGAGCACCCTCGAACCAACGGCGGCCAAGCGGCAGCGGGGGTGGTCTGCGTGGTTTGAAGCGAAAGACGGACGGCGAGCGGAAGCTGGTCGAAGAGGCTGCGATCCGTTCTATGGGCCTACTGAGACAACCCCTCATTCATCGGCCAGAAGGAGTCGCCTTCAGATTGGTGTACGGAGGCCGATCTTTGTGATACCCATAGAAATGGGCGAGCTGAATGGAGGACTTGAAACCCCTACGGTGGTTGACAACGACCGGGCTATCCGAGAAGAGTTGGACTTAATTGAAGAAGCTGCACCCAAGCTTCGCTAAGAGAGCAATTGATCAAACAGAAGGTCGCGGCGGGTACAACGCTCGAGTTCAAAAGAGGAATTCTCGGTCGGCGGCTTTCGTCTAAGGCGGGCGGCGTGGGAAACAAGAATGCACGCCGAGGGAAGTGGCGCCAAATTGGGAAGGTCCGTATCGAGTCATCGCGAAGGCGGCAAGGGCATACGAGCCGCAAACCATGAATGGGGCGACTATCCCCAGAACATGGAATCTTGAGAAAAACTTAGGAAGTATTACGTTTGAATGTAACAAGTGATTTGAATGTAATAACGGCCGTCGATCTATTAAAAAGAGCAGCAGCGCTCTTTTTCCCATCGGGTTTTTTACAGAGGCGACCTTTAAAAACATGATGTGTTCTTTACTTTCTCGCAAGAATGTATGGACCGGTCATTTCAAGATTGCGAAGTGGCAAAGGAGCGATCGACGACTTATCGAAGTTAATCGGATCGTCGAAACGATCTAAATCGGCGACCATCGAAGTGGTCCCAACCGAGTGCCATCGAAATGGCCCGAGGGTTAAAACCATAAATCACGAGATCGTCGAAACGATTCGAATCGAGCGACCGTCGAAACGGTCCCAACAGAAGTGCCATCGAAAATGGCCCAACAATCTAGGTCGTCGAAGCGATCTCACGCCGAGTGCCATCGGAAATGGCCCAAAGGTTAAGTAATAACCCATCACACCAGAGGCCGAAAGCGATCTACTTAAATGCCATCGAAAGGGCCTGATCGGAGGTCGCCGAGCGATCCAAGGCCCCGTATGGACATTAACTTATCAAAGAATGGATGCTTTCGAAATAAGCACAAATGACGACCGAACGGTCTTAAATTTCAAAGACTTAGAGAAAAATAAGCATACAAGGCGCGCAAAGAGAAAACGACCAACAACGAAGCGCTATCAGTGACACGAACGCGGCCGAGCGCCCACAAGTTCCAAATGAACAAGGCGAATAAATGCAAGTACGCAGAAATTGCAACATAAATTCAAACGGGCATAAATGAAAAGCAAATAAAGATTGTCATTACAAATAGGGGGCCTTGCCGGGCCGGAGCGCCACGAATAAAAGAGGGATCGCGCGGCGAAATATTGTCGAGCAGAAGGCAAGTTACAAAATTACACCGCCGCAGCGGGCTTCAAAAAGAGAATGGTGGCGAGGCGAATGGCGTTTGCCCGCTCGTCATATTCTGCGAGCAACATGATCTTGTTATTTTCGACATAGTGCGTGGGCTTGATCATCTTGTCATCGAAATTGATCTGCGGTCGAATTCAACACCCGCGCTGGCAAGAGCGTTGTAAAATTGCTCGATCGCAACCTCCGGCCGCCTTGGCCACCACGAATCTTCGCTGCGGCTCGGCATTTACGGCCTCCAACCCGACTTTCTCCTTCTCGACGGATTCAAGGTCGACTTTCAGAGTGTTCACCGCCGCAAGCTCCTTGTTCCTCTTTGTGACTGCCCGGTCATCTTCCCCGTTTGAGGGCTTCCTTCTTATTTGGAAGAGCTTGTCGTATATTTCTGCGCGCTCAACCAAAGCCTTGCCCTTCCTGCGAATTCGGTCGAAGGTTGGTTAGTCGGTCGAATAAAGGTAAGATAGAAATTACAAGACTAAGAAAGTGAAATTACCATCGATTCGGCCACCGGCTCGGCCATGACTTTATCGACCCCATACGAGAGAAGCGCAGAGCGCCATGGGCTTCGCCGGTACTCCTCCGGATCGGCCGCACTCAAGCTTTGGTGGATGATGGGGGAACCTCCTCGTTGCGAGGCGGGACGAACGTCACGCTTGGCCGCGCTTGGGTGAGCGATCGGAATCGGGAGGAGGCGGCCCGAGGCCCGCCGACCGCTTTCTTCCTTGGCCAGCCGCCCAGGGGTGTGGGGACTTTGGAGGAAGGTTCGGGATTATCCCCGACCGAGAAGAACCGAGTCCCCGAGCCCTCGCCGGCTTCGGGGCTAAGCGCAGCGAGTTCGATTTTTTTACGGACATCCTTTCGCAAAATAACGAGCCATGGGTTAGAATAACATATTAACAAGGCCTACAAAGAAGAATATAAAGAAAAAGCTCGAAGGCAGACCAATCTCGGCCTCCAGGTCTTCGCCTTCGTACAAGACGAAGGGTCGGCAAGGTATATCGCCTTTAGGATCTGGGCGCATCATGCTCGCCAACGCCTTAATCATCTCCAAAGATTCCGTGTCGGCCTCCCCGGATCGTTTGTGAGAATAAATGTAGTCGCCCGGCCTCGGAAGAAGTGGGCCGTTCCACATGATTGGGAAGAATGGGGACCGAGCATCCCATCTGGTGGATCTCGAAATGGCCATCCCGCCTCCTTGGTTGGAACGACCCGAAGTAGTGGCCCTCCGGACCGCACCGAGCGACTCTTGGAAAGCTTGAAGAATCGATGATGAGTCTTACGCATTTTGAAGGAGACTGCTCTCCTCTTCTCTTTGTTTGCTTTCTCCTTAGCCACGGTGAGCTCAAAGAGAGTGAAGAAGAGCATGATCGACACCGCCGACCAAGCTTGGTTAGCAAGACTTCAAAGGTCTTGTAAACGCCCATGCGTTCGGATGGAGCCGAGAGAGGCGACCCCAATATGACGCGACGCGTCCGTTGGAACTCGGTGAAAGGAGGAAGCGATCTTCATTTTCTCGACCACGATCCGGTACATGGTGAACTTCAAGAACTGGGAGTAAGTGGCAATATCTTGGCCGTCTTTCATACCCCTCACTCTCCAACCTGGTGAGTCGGCGAAATAACGCTCAATGTCAGGCAAGGCATAATGATCGACCGTCAGCATACTCCTGTGCGCCCGAAGAGTGTCGGAGACCCAAGACATATCGAAGGATCTCGGGCTATATCCGGTGAACATCGGCGCTTCTTCATTCGACCCTCGCCGTTGTTGGCCTCCCGGCACGAGAGTCGGGCGTGGTGGACGATCTGTTCATCACCGCTTCACCTCGGCCGTCTCGGCATCGAGCGCATAGCCTGCGTCCTCGACACGGACGCTCTCGGTTCCTCATCATCATCCGTGTCGATCACCTCGACATACTCATCTTGTTCGTGAGCCGGGGCATCGACCGACGGTGGTGTAGAGTTACTCGGCCGAGCGGTAGAGTGAAGAAGAGTGGGAGCTAGAGTTGGTGTTGCTCGTAGAAGTACCGCTCGAAGAATCGGCATTTTTGTCATCAGAAGGCGACTTAGAGTCCGCCTCGGGGCATTGGGCTCGCCCCGCCTCACATATATGTGGCGAAGATCTGGCGGCGGTTTTCCGAATACAGGCGATTAATTTTGTCCGTGGCATACACAAACACTGTGATAAAGGGATCGAGTCGGTCGATCGAGCGAAGCACTCATGAGAGGCGGTAGCCGTCATCCTCGACGACACCCCTATCACGAGGCGTGGAAAAGCACGAAATACTTTAAAGGAAAAACTCAAGTTTAAAAGAGTAAAAGGGAGCGGTCGATTCGTACCTTAGCGGTGTTGAAGATCGGTCGCGAGCAAAACAGAATCGACTACTGAGATGCGAGTCGCGCGGCGAGCGAATCGGTCATTGCAGAGCAAATCGAGAAAGTGTGAGATATGAACTCGTGCGAAGCGGGTATTTATAGTGAAGACCCATGGCGCGAAGGGACCGGAGAGGCGAAGCGTCGCAACGTTTCACCTTCGCCAATGGTTGTCTCGCACAACCTCGGAAACACCAAACGTCACGTCTTAAATGTCGGGAAAGATCAACCGTCGCGGCGGCCGGTGCCGATGGTTGACGGCGGCCGACACCGCCTCGTAGAAAAAGCAAGCGGCGCGTCCGTTTCATCAAGAGAACTTCACTCACGGGGGCATCGATTCAAGCCTCGGCCCGCTCTTAAGCGACCTAGGCTTGGGGGGGCAATCGTTCACGGGTGTATTAGCAAATACGAGGGCGCCAACAAAGAATTGGACTGCGGCCCGACCCATCACGAGCGCCCAACACGGCGCTTGGAGCGCATTCTCGCCGCCGAAATTCTCGCGTAGCGGTCGGACATCATCTTTATATATATACGCCATTCGCACGCGGCGTCAGCACGTTCTCTAACCTTGTGCTATCTCGCCTGCGGCGACCTCTCACTAGATCGTCGGAGTGTCTTTGCAGGTACCACCCGAGGTGTTCAACGCGTGAAGCCAGGACCGGTCCTTTCATTCACTCAACGACCGGCCCATAGACGAATCCATCAACACTTCAACTCTTCATTGGTCAAGGTACGATCAATAATAATGTTTTATAGAAAAAGAGAGAAAATAATAAACATGATTCAAACCCATACTTTGCAATGGTGGTTCCAATAACTTCCAACTTTACTTAAAGTTTTGAAAGAAGTAACTTTTCCATTCCAATTGCTTCAAGGACTATGGAGGTCACTATTTTTTTTTTTTTATTTTAAAAACAAAAGAATAAAAGAATGCATGTTTTCAAGTTTGAAGTAGACTAAAGATCCTACCTAGATGTGAAGAGGTGGTGAGGAGAAATTGGTCTAGTAATTCCAAGAGCTGTGTTGACAAACTTGAATAGGTGCAGGCTATGGATGCTGAGTTTTTTTGAATACAGAACAAATGAGATCAGACAAGAAATCACTGAGGTGGAGAACCTTCTTAAAGATGAGGACATGTGGAATGGGGATGTTGGAAACATGGCTAGATTTAGAGCTTGAGAGAACTCATGTTGAGCTTCTCCAAAAGAATAAAATTGTTTGGTGAAAGAGGGGGACAAGAACTACTCCAAGTTCTTCCTTCCACAGGAAAGCAAACCAAAGAACAAATTATCACTATCCTTATCTCTTGGAGATTTCCTGAAAACAGAATTATTTGGCACTGGGAGAAGAGTGGTAACTACTCTGTTTGATCAGCATAGATTCATCCTTGAATCCTCAAACTCCTCTAGCAGGGCCCTTTGGAAGGCAGTCCGGAATGTGGATGATCCCAACTGTATTAGGAAATTTTATGGAGATTAGCCAAGGATATTTTTCCTACCAGGAGCATGACTATCTGCCCCTTATACTGTAAATATAAAAGCATGGCTGACATCACCCACTTGTTCATGCAAACATTTGATATCGGATAATGAATTATGTTTGTTACTGTTAGTTCTTCGCATTTTGTAGGGCCTACAATTAGATAAAGACCCGTTTGAATCGACTTCTTTGGACTTATCTATTGGCGTAGAATCTTGTGAGGTATGCGTTCTATAACTTATGACTTGTTCGTAGTTTTGTTTTAATTTAATTTAAAGTAAAACTTAGGAATAGTTTATAAAAACAGTTTATGACTTATAATGTTAGTGCTTTCCATAAATTTGATTTCGTGCAATTAAATTCTAAAGTTTCATTTAGGTGAAATGCAATCTGATCTTAAACATGTTACTTTTTTCACGTACTATTGTGCAAATTAAGTGGTATCTGCACTTCACTTAAATATTTTGTATATGAAATTAGCCTTTATGTATCTGCGGGCTGCGGCACTCAAAATTGTAAAGATTCGTGAAGTCAATGCATCTGTTCAAGCCATAAACTCAGATCATCATTTTAAAGTGGAAAATACAAAGTGTCCATAAGCAGCACCCCAAATGATTTTTATGTCTTCACTTTGCTATGTGAATAGATCGCAGCATTATGATTTTAAAATCAATCCAAAGTCAACCAATGCGTCCTTTTGCTTGCACATCTTAAGCATAAACCGGTAATGGATTTAGGATCCGTTTAGATCGACTTATTTGGTCTTATCTACTGATATAAGTTTACTTTACGAGCATATTTGGGAGAGAAACATGAAACAACTTACGACGTCTTTCAAGTTCGTTTTACCAATTTTCATAAGTTTTCTCAGGATAACTTATAAAAACAGTTTATAACTTACAGAAAAACAGTTTTATTTTATTCTTTATTCCAAACGGGATCGTAGTCATTGTTTTATTATCAACCTTGATAGCCTGCTTTGAATAGTTGGTACTTGGTAGCACTTCTTCTCCCCTTCAAATATTTTCCTCTGTTTCAAAATTTTGAGTACAAATATTTGTTTATATAAAGGCTATGTGAGACGTAACTAATTGACTAAGAGTCAGTTTGCTTCTAACAGCTTACAACAAAACTGCTTAACAAAACTCTAACTAACAGAATTGACTAAGAGGTTATATTATCTGATATTTAACAACAAAATAGTTTCTCAACTCTTCTAGTTTGTCTTGATTTAATTTTCCAACACTAAATGCGGTGATGTCTTCATTCTAATCGATCAAGATCCAAGAGCACCACCACCATCAATGAAAGTATAAATCACAAAACAAAATCTTGAATTTCATTCTAATAGGTGCAATTGGCTATATAAACTAATTATGTAATAATACAAAGAAAACAAAACTGAATCCCAAGATCCTCAAAGTTTTTTAGTACGAGGAACCACAACACGTGTCCTCCTCCAAGAAGATCCTCAAAGTTAATGTACCAGAGTTATTGAACAAATGGGTAATATCAGCAAGAGGGATTCTCTTCATCTTTCTTTTACTAGTCTTCTTGAAAGATTGAGAAATAGGCGCAATTGGAATCGAGTTCTTCATTTTCTTGTTTTCCACATTGGCACAAATCGGAGGGATGTTCTCTTTGTTTCTTTCGTCAGGCATGACTGTGAAGAAGTCCATTGCAGATGAGATTTTTGAAAGAGATGAAGAGAAACTTTCTTGCAGGTCGTAGTGAATGTAATAAAATGGGGTATTCAAACACTGTATGTGATGTAATGTAATGAAATAGTTTGAAACTTGAAAGTGGAGAAGAGGAGGGGAGAAAGAGTGAAAATATTGGCGGGTTTGGTTTTTTGGCGTTGGATTATAGTTAAGGAGCGAAACTGTGAAACATTCAGATTTGGGGGGGCGCGGAATGGAAGGAGCCAAAACTAGAAGAAACTTGGTTGGTTTAGCGCTTCTTTTTTGTCTCTTGTTTTAATTTTGATTTTCATATCTATATATATATGAATGAATATCGATTTATTTTGAAACTTTAGGAAACTGATGATTTTTGAAGTTAAAGTGATATCTATAATTTATTAATTTAGATACAGTACTATTGATAATACAAAGAAATATTTCATGTTAAAACTTCATGTGATTTTTATACACCTCTATATATTACTACTTACTTTTTGCCCACTTTATAAGAGAAAAATAACTTTTTAAATTTATTCAATAAATGATGTATTTAGCTTTTAATATAGACTAGATACATTATTTATTTAGTGAACCTATAAAATGACTTTTCTCTTATAAAGTTGATCGGAGAGAGTATTTCTTTTGGACAACATCTGAATATATTTTTAGATTGAATCATTGTTGGTTGCCCACAAAGTATCCTAACGCTTTCAATGAAAGATTTATATATATATATATATATATATATATATATATATATATATATATATACTCGTATTTAAAAGCAAATTTCGTACAGGCCAACACTGAATTTGTCCACTACAAAAATCGAACCCAGAAGCATCGGGTCAAAAATATTAGTTGAATGTTATATATTTAAGTATTAAAATAAAATGACATTTCTTTGTCAAAAAAAAATGACATTTCTAATTCCTTCTCAACATAGTTTTAGAAGAAATAAATAATTTTATTTATGCTTATTATTTTTAAAAAAAGTGTTCTTAATATTAAATATTGTTTTGTTCGTTTTTTATAAACATTTTCATATTAATTATATACTCCGGTGTAAACATAATTAATAAATAAACAATTATGGAGAGACAAGATATTATATTACAATACCATGTTAAAAATAAAATGATAATTTCCACACAAATGAAAAAATTAATTATATCTATTATAATTTAATTTATTAATTTATATAATTTGTTGTTATATAAATGTTTAATACTATCGACCAACTACAAGTTGACATATTATTAAAAAGAGATTAGTTCAATAAATAACCACTTTATATGTAAGTCATATCATTTTTTTGACGCAATATGTAAGTCATATCATGAATTGTTATTATTTGTTAGTGTAAAAAAATTTTACGCCAAATTGGGTTCTCTAGTCCAACCTATATGGCTAGATCTCTATCTTGAATATTTATTAGGCTAAAATGAGGGTCATGGGTTGCTTGGCCAAAATTGATATCTCTAATTGTTAGTGGGATTGTGAAAATTCCTTCATTTTATTGAAACTTTCCTCACATATGAATCTATATGAACGCCTGCTAGTTTTTTTTAGTTTGATAGTTGGATTGTAAAGTGTCAGCACCTAATACACAAACTTGAAAATCAAAGCTCAACACTCAGAGGATTGAACCTAGTAATTGAGTATCTATAAACACTATTTCTGTCGCACAACGAATGAGCCTCAAACATTTTACCGTTAGTTGAGTCATGAGATCCAGGAGAACCATCATCAATGAAACTATAAATCACAAAATATTGAATTTCATTATCAAGTTTTCAAACATTATATTTCATTCTAATTATTACAATTGAGTATAGGAAAACAAAACTGAATCTAGAGAAATTATCTGAATCCCATGACCCTCAATGTTTTAGTACGAGGAACAAGAACACGTGTCCTCCTCCGAGGTTTCGAATGTTGCAGAACCGATGTAGAAGAAACTCCAATTTCTTCCTCGGCAGCAGAGTTATCGAACACGTTGGTGATATCAGCAAGAGGATTCTCTTCATCTTTCTTTTACCATTCTTCTTAAAACATTGAGAAACAGTAGGAACCGAGTACTTCTTTTCCATCTTGGTACAAATCGGAGGGATGTTCTCTTTGTTGCTCTCATCTGCCATGGCTAAGAACTCCATTGCTGAATAAGATTCTGAACAACAAGATGAGATTTTCAGAGAGAAAAAGAAGAAAGAGCGTTGAAGATGGTAGAGGATGTAATGAAATGGGGTATTTAAATTAAACATTGTTGATGGAATGTGTTGAAAATGGAGTAGAGGAGGGAGAATGAAATTGAGAGTTTTCAGCTGTGAAATAAGTTTGAAAATTTAGAAGTAAAGAAAACAGCGAAATTTTCGCGGGTTTGATTTTTTGCGCGTGGGATTCGAGTTAAGGAGCGAAACTGTGAAACATTGGTGACGCGCGAAGTGTTATGGAAGGAGCCAAAAATTATTGACCAAAACTTCATATCTATGGCCAAAAATTAGGCATAGCGCTTTTTTTTTCCTTCTAAAAATTCATATCTATGGATTAGGAAAGAGAATCCTTGTTTAATATTAGAAGATATTTTTTTTGGTCTGGATATTGAAGAATTTAACTTAAGTAATTTTAGAAAATAACTTTTTTCAACATTGTTTTTTTAGGTTGAAAATAATTTTTTTTTTACGAGTGGTAACTCGACTCGAATCCAACTTTAAAGTCTCATGTTTGAATTTTGGGTATGATAAAAATTCTGTTGGGATGAGAGAATCACACGTGCTGCAAATTTGGCTACTTGTGGCTAACTAGGTTCCGCGACGTACATTAATTATTGAAAAGGTCGGTAGAAACTGCGCACCAATGACATAGTAACAAAAAAAATTCTCATGTTAAAAAATATTTAGAAGCTTTTTTTTTGGTCCGGATATTAGAAGAATTTAACTTAGATATTATGAAGTCTGTGGTTAGTGGCCACTTATCACAGATTCATATTTATGGTTACCGATTTTTTTAATTATTGTGAAAATGACTCATATATTCGTTTATTATTTGTTACTAAGCTTTTGACTTAGTATCTTAAGTCAGACTCAATTTTGCTGCCTCAAGGAAGTTTTCTTGCTCTCCAAATTGACCAAAACCGAATAAATTGTTTGGAAGTTAAGTTCCAGAAGCCAATTTAGCCACGAACATGAATATATACCTGAATTTAATTTCTAAATAAAGGCATTTTGAAAATAAAAACAAAAAAGTTTTCATTGGGGGGTGTATTAGAAAAAAGAAGAATGATAAGTGATAACAGTAACGTCCATGTCATCAGAAAGGAATTGCCAAGTTGTTGGCCCACAAATGAGGACCTAATTGGGTCTTGCTGGATCTCTGTCCTATAATACACCCACCACAGTTGGGTCATTTTCTTCCTAATTCAAGCTGGATGGATGTATATCCATTTAATTTTGGGTTTTTTTTGTGGACCCCCACCCTTTCCCCTTATACCCCCACCCACAATGAAAACCCCAAATTCATATTTATGGTTACCGAATTTTTTTAATTATTGTGAAAATGACTCATATATTCGTTTATTATTTGTTACTAAGCTTTTGGCTTAGTATCTTAAGTCAGACTCAATTTTTGCTGCCTCAAGGAAGTTTTCTTGCTCTCCAAATTGACCAAAACCGAATAAATATCTTTTACCTCATCTATAAATACTCACTCCCATCATCACTATTTTCACACAAAAATTCAACTTCCTCCTTCTCTCACACAACACAAGTGAAGATGATGCGAACTTCGCTAATGTCATACTACACGCAGCTTCTTCCCTCGCTCTCGTTCATTCTAATATGGGGTTTCTTGATCGTGGCATCATCTTCAAGATGATGGTATAAGTTTCGATGGGAGAGATGTTGTATCGTGTAGGTTAAAACACTGCATATCATTTGCTGCTCTTAAGCAGAAACTACTGCGGATGGTTCAACCAGAGTACGACGAGCATGAGATAATTCGTATCGTTTATCGAAAACCGAAATGGATGATGGAGGTCTTCACTGGTCTGCCGTGGATGTCAACACCGAGGATGACCTCCGACAGATGATGTCCAATCATATTATGTTTAAATGGAAGAGTTACATTCATCTGTACGTCGAAACCAGAAGGACCGTCGTTGAGATCCTTCGTCGATTAACTCCACCAGCTCAGTAGTTTCTATTGTATTTTCTTTTTATCTGTCTATTTTTATTCTAGTTGTTTATGTTTTATCGATTGTGTAACTTTGTTTTATCGAATTAATGAAATCAAAAAACTTTGAAAACTCGTAAAATATAACACCTGAAAAAAAGTAATAATAAAGTGCCAACATAAAAGTAATATGAGTTCAAATACATAAAAAAACAAATACAAAATCCCTAACGTCGTCGCCCTCGTCCTCGTCCCCGTCGTCTAAGCTCCCCAGAAATGTCATCCGGTGCTGCCATCCCCACCAGCCTATGGAGTGTCCGATACGCTCGACTGCCATGCGTGATCCCGCCATCACGAATCCCCTCCCTACTGGCGATCCACAACCTCCTCACCCACTCAAGACCGTCGTATCGTAGCTCTCCGGGAGGTGTTCAGCCTCGGCCATCGGTGATGGTGGGCGGTAATAGTCGGCTAGAAGCACAAGCGTACTCACTCTAAGTACCTACGTATAGTCTCATCCGTGGCCGAAAGCAACCCGAGTAGTGCGCATGATGTCATCCACGAGATGCCATGAAGTGGGTGATCCGAAAAGACGCAGCGATCGGTATGACTCGGACGACCTCGAGAGGTCACGCGGGATGATCTCGAGCGTACCCAAACTGTCGCGATCACCTATCGGGCATGTAGGGAACTCGAAGTCGGCCCGGTGATGAAGCCTCTGTAGAGGAGATCGCGCCGAAAGGTCTACCGGCACCGCTCCTCCTCAAATGGTCGCAAAGCAGACATCCTGCGGCCTCGGCTCATCAATCATCCTCCCAGTAGTGGGTGAGCTTGAGGTGGTCTTACTTCTTCTTCTGTAGTGCCCTTGACCCGGTGGCTCCAACCACTGGATATGGCCAAGGCAACCTCTCCGCCATCCGAGGAAATACCCACGTAATCCAAGCACTTGAAATGCAAAAATAAACAACATATTTAATTCAAAAAAAAAAATTACCCAAAGTCAGTGTGATTTAACAAAAAAAATGAAGTTAAAATGTGTACCTGAAATAGGCTGGCATACCCTCCACACTGCTGTGTGACCCTCAAAGACACAGTGTTCAAGGACTCATACATGGCAGCTAGTGCACCTACACCCCATGCATAGCCTCCAAGAACCTCTGAACTCAAATCATGCAGGTAGATCAGCCACTTAGCCTCAGCCCTGTCTCCAGTCTTCGTAGTGAAGATACTGTAGGTCAGAAGGCAAAGCAGATAAGCCCTCACAACAACTGTAATGTCACCCCTCCTCCAAATTACGCTCATAAACCTGCTCCAACCATTTGAAGCTGTAATACAGACCCCCACGGGTGTTGTTAGCAGCCTCAACCCGTGACACACCGGATATGTCTCAACAAGCCGTGTGGCATACTCGAGCTCACAAAGTGATGGTGGGAGGTGTGGCATAGTTCCCCTGGATGGGAAGGTGAAGCAGGCAGGAGATGTCATCCAGAGTGATCGTCATTTCACCAAATGGCAAGTGAAATGACGAAGTATCTGAGTGTCATCTCTCTATAAAAGCCGACAAAGAACTCATGGTCTCTCGTGGCGTGGCGATCGGGAGAAGTGGGGCGGTTTGGAGTCCACGACCATTGTGTGCTTATTTGAAGTAGGTCGGGTGATGTAGATGAAGTCTAGTATGGACTTTGTTGCCATGAGCCCATACTTTGACAACCCATGAGATACTCACGAATTAAAAATAAATAAATGATGTAAGCAAAAAGTGCAGACTATATGAGTTAAATAAATTATTTAAGCAACAAATGAAAAACTTACAGGGTCAGCGAGTATAGAACTGCAGACATGATCTGCCAAGTCAGTGAAGAGAGAGGCCTGAGGCTGAGGCTGAGGGTGATCCTCCTCCCGATGCCCCCGATCTGCTTTGGGGTTGCTCTCCGATACTCGGACATAGGTAGCGAGTAATAAGTATCGACACTGGGGTGCTCCTGCTGATACTCGGGAGTCGGTGCGTGATAATGAATAGGCTGGGGATGGTAAAGAGGAGGCTGTGGATGGTGCGAGGAGGAGGCCGAGAATGATCTTGAGGAACCGGCCTCCTACATGCCAATCCTCCCGCTGAGTCTGCTGCAGATAATCCCAAGATAAAGCGCCCATCATCCACGAAAATGGTGGGTGATGCTCAGTGATACTCGGTGGGTCGACTGTCTCTGTCTCCTAGCGGAAGCATGCGGTGATTATGCCTCCTCGTCCTCGTGCTCGGTGCAGCGGAAGATGACTCCCCTCTCTCTCTGATAGGAGATACCTCCCGTCTCCCTCTATGCCTACCGGACACTGCAAGCAAAGGAAAAAAAATTAGTAAAAAAAAAATCGAGTTGCTCATCGTATTTACATAAAAAAGGGGGTATATACGATGCATACTTTTTAACTCGTCGTATATAGGGTCTGCTGGGCGTATATGCGAGTGAATGAATTCTGTCTAATCGTATATACGCCTGAAAAGGGGTATATGCGATGAGTAAAAAATTGCACGTCGTATATAGGGTTGGTGTGGGGTATATGCGAGTGGTGGATTTCTAGGCAATCGTATATACGTCTCTGTGGCGTATATGCGAGTGGATGGTGGTCAATCGTAGGTATGACCAATAATGTGAAGAAATTGTGATTTTGTAAAAACGCAGGGGTATTTTCGTCTTTTCACAGGGTGGGTGGGGGTTTTAGGGGAAAGGGTGGGGGTCCAAAAAAAACAATCCTTTAATTTTTGGCACATATTTTTTGGCCACTGCTTATCCCACACCCTTTCCAATTCACCACACATCTTAAACAATTTTTATTTTAAAAATAACCTCACGTGAAACGCTCGTGCTGTGCGTGAGTTTTGGGGGTTCAGTTGTCCCTCACCGAACAAGTTCCGTTGTTTCTGGCCGTGTTAAGAAATAATGTGAATTCGGTTACACACAACCGAACAAGTTCGGATGAAAACCTCTAGATGTTGTTTTTGTTTAGAAAGTAATGTGAGTTACATTTTACATAGTCCGGTGATGGGTGACCGAACAGGTTCCGCAGGAGAGGGGGGCGAACAGGTCCGGCAGTAGGGGGTCGAACCAGCGTTATGCAGAACAGAAACAAAATAAAGCAGAAACAAAGTTAAGTTGAGTTCCAAATTTGGCTACCAAGAAAGCAGAAACAAAGTTTCAATGTTATACAACTTTGAATACAAAAATTATAAACCTAACATGAAATGACTATAAATCCTTTGTCTTTACTTAAATCTACATGCTTGCGGGGGTTGTGCTTGTATAATCATTGACTTCCACTTTTGCATGCGACCCATAAAAATTGTGTCCCAACCGCTTTGCTAATGAGTGCCCTATTAGCATTCCATATCACATCCCCGTGAGGCATTGAACTTCCATTCTTCATAAATACCTTCCAAAGGAAAAATAATAATGTTAACTAATGTTTAAAAATGAATTTCTAAATAGAAGTCTATTTATCTGTACAAAGTAATTGAATTATTTTACAAAACGTAAGAAGGGTGGGGTTTGGTGTGGAGAGAGGGGAGGTTTGGGGTGTTTGAGAGAGTGTGTTGGTTTGGAGGAGAAGAGGAGGGAGGAGGATAGGGGGAATATTAAATGTGTGTGAGGTTATTTTAGTAAATGTGTCAGGTGAAAGGGTTGTAGTGAGTAGGAGGGCGAGTGGGATAAACAATGGCCTATTTTTTCACCCCCACAACTGTACCGTATACCCGTACTTTTTAATTTTATACCATTTTATCCTCACCAAAATTCACCATTTTTCGGACTTATGTACTACAAACTTAAGTTCGGAATATATTTTAGTTTCAAATTTATGTTTTTAAACGTAAATTCAAAATTAAATATTTATTCAGAAATTATGTTTGTAATAAATAAATCTTGAATCTAATTTTAATTTTAGTTATATCTTTTAATAGCGTCTGTTTGAATAAGTGATATAAAGAGTAGTACGAATCCAAAATTATGTTTCTGAATCTACTCTTTAATAGACTTACTCAAACAAGCACTCTTAAAAGATACAACTAAAATTACATTTCGGATTTATGTTTAAACACAAATCCGGAGTGCAACTCTCTCTACCTCCCTTTCTCTCTAACCCTTTCTCTCTCTCTCATCTCTCTATCTCTCCTATCTCATCCTCCTTTCTCTTTTCTCCCTCCCTCTTTCTCTCTACCTCTCTCGTCTCATCTCTCCCTCTCTTCTATTTTCTAATTCCACTACCCCTCTCTCTTTCTCATTTTTCTTTATAATATTCTAATTATTTTATAATATATGTTATATAAAATTATTATATACATCATAAAGAAAATTATAGTAACTTTTATATTTTTACTAATATTGTCTCTACTGTCCATCGAATAGTGTACGACACAAAGTATCGTACTGTCCAATTCAATACTTGTCCATTTGCAAATAAAACACACTCTTAGGGGTATAGAAAGTAGGCATTAGAGGTGAAAAAGGCACCATAACTTGTTCACTTGGTTCTTTGGTGCCCAAGCTTTTCGTGGTCCTTGAAGCCTTTTCCATTACAAGTCGGATTAAAAGGTTATTCCTTTGACAGTAAAGTATAACTCAAACACCCCATCTTAATATACCATCGTTTTCTAAAAAATAATGCATAATTACTATTATAACTATTTTACAAGTAAATATATCTTGCATTACATATTTTGAATGGTGATTACTCATACACACTCCAAAAGTTGGGTGGGTGATGATCTTTTTCACACAAAATAATGAAATAAGTTCAATATTTATTTTTATTTTAAAATATTTAAATAAAAAAAAGGTGTCGAAAGTATTTTCATTTATAAGGTATTATCATACCCACCCAACTCTAGGTGGGTATGGAAGAAAAAACCATTTTGAATTGGTCAATATATTATGTTTTGACAAAGATAGAGAGTGAAGTGATTGAAGTAGAGACTAAGTTGATACCGCGTGTTTGAATCAAGCAATTTTGGAGGATAATATAATTTTTAGGAAAAATTAAAATAATGTCTTTAAATACTTTGTTTATAAAATAAAAAGATTTCGTGAGATATTAAAATTGTTAAGAATTGAAGACTCGAATTTGTGCAAAATGTAATCCAGAACAATCATACAGACCTAACTGACCTGAATGATTGATCAATTGAACCGATTTTGCAAGATTGAAACGAATTGCAACTAAGAACCATAATTTTGCAGAATTGGGGAAAAACATAAATTGAACGAATTAAGCAAAATTGAAAACACACGAGGCAAAATTTGTTCACCCAGTTCAGTATCAGATTGATATTTACCTCTGGGAAATTAAGCAATCACTTAATTCTTGTTGCAGTGATTAGAATGAATCTTGATGAACAATACAAAGCCGAAGCACCCAATTGATCACCCCTCACTTCCCTAATCCCACAAGTCCCGTGTTTACACTCGCTCTCAGTTCCCAAATAAATTGTGATTCGTTACAAATGAAAACAAAATGAAAAACAATATAAACGATCGAGCAAGAAAAATTGGCGCCAAGCTTCGAGCTCTAACCAATCAAACTGATTTTAAAAACTGTACCGAGCTGACACGTGGCACAGTGTGAGTGGTCCAAAATGTTGCCATTTGGCTTACATAAAAAATAGTAAACAAAATTCTTTTTACTAATTGTTTTAATGTCAATAAGTAAAAGCAAATGATCGTTGACTTAGTTGGTAAGGAATTGACTTATATTCTGTAAAGGTGTGGGTTCAACTCTCGCTTTCAGTTTGAAAAAACTCTTTAGTGGATAATTTGTAAGTACTTCACTACTTCTCTTAACTTTTGTTGAGGCTTGAGAAAATGTCAATAAGTATAAAAGCAAACTTGAACTTATATATAGTAAATCAACAATGTTATTTGGGCATTTTTGTTAAACAAAGTAAACAAACAACATTTCTAACAACATTAACCAAGTTTTTAGCACCATTTAGCCAAGCCCGCTTTTTCACGATTTTAGGCGTATAAAAACTTGGTTAATTGATCACTTGGTTAAATGGTCTAAAAACTTGGTTAATTGGTGTTGTAAGTTGATGTTTGTCTACTTTTGTCTAACAAAAAATGTCCAAATAACATTTTTGATAGTAAATAATAATGGGGCTACTTCTCATCTCATTGTTAATATGCATACAACTTCATTAATGTTGATAGATAGAGATGGAAGATGAGTGGAGATCCATTTTCATTTATCAGATAAGCACATAAGCAGTGACCTCACTCAAAGATGAGACAAAGCAATCAAATATATATACACCCCAGAGGAAAGTGTCAAATCAAAAAATTAGTTAAGAAGTTGTCATGCGTAAAATTATAGTAGCACAGTGGTGGATTCAGAAATTCTTAGTGGTTGGGGCAAAAAATAATCTAATATATCTCCTTAGAAGAAAAATACTGTAAATATTTTAAAAAAATACTTATTCTCACGATAAAAAAGAGTATATACCCAGATAGATACAAAAATTAACACTTATTTAATTGCATGCGAAATGAAAAGTATCAATTTGGCCATCAAATATCGGTCGAATTAATTATTTTAAAATAAATTTAGGGACTTTTTAATACTATTTAGAGACTAGTTTGACTGATATTTAATTTTTTTAATGATTAAACTAATAGTTTCCATTTTTTAGAAAGCAATACAATTAGTACCAATTATTCTCACTTATATTTCTTATAATTTTGTGCAAACATTTTAAAAAATTAGTAGTTTATAGGGGCAAAATATATTTTTACTAAATATCACTAGTAAAATATTTTTACGGTATGGGGGCAAAAGTTTTGCAACTTTGCAACACAATGCCAAACCCCAAAATATCTTAACAAATTCATTTAATTTTTTTTAAAAAAATAACAAATTAGAAGAATGTTGGAGAAATATAGTGCCTCCCAAACAGATCAAATACCAAAACAATTTCATGGTTGAGATTATTGACAGTGACAACCTCTTTTCCTCAACTTGTCAAAAGTCATAATCACTAGTTAAAGAAAATAGGTCAGTGGACAATTGGCCACTTCAAGGAAAAAACAATCTACATTAATGAATCAAAGTTATGCTCGAGGAAATTAATAAAAGGTCTAAATTATATTTTTTTCTTTATTTTTAATTCAAAATGTTATTTGGACATTGAAATTTAAATAAAAGTAGAAAAAATCAACTTACAACACCAATTAGCAAAGTTTTTTAGATTATTAGCCAGCCAACTTGTTTTTTCACAGTTTTCGAGGCGTTGATTAAAAACTTCGTTAATTGATCACTTGGCTAATAGTCTAAAAAACTTGGTTAATTGATGTTGTAAGTTGGTTTTTGTCTATTTTTGTCTAAATTCCATCCAACAATATTTTTGTCTATAACTTGAATGGTTTGGTCGATTAAGGGGTAAACCTGTTGTAAAAAGCAAGATATGGCGACTTTAGATTGGTTAAAAATATTGTTGGATGGAATTCTATAGAGAACTCTTCACCGTGGTGGGAAATATAAGTCACAAAGAAATATTTCCAAGTGTGTAAAAAAAATAAATTCCAAGGCTTTTTTCCATTGCTGAAAATCAGTGTGCTATATATAGTTGTAGAGATGGGTTCTTGGGCTAAGTCCGTGGAGATTGAATCATTTGTAAAATGGGTGGAAGTTAGAGTATGGTGCTCCTCTAAGTTCTTCGTAGAACTTTTCAAGAATCTTATCAATCATGTTAAGATTATGGCGATTCGATTGATCATATCAGTTTCTCATGAAAATTGTGGTGATTCAGTTGATCTTATCAATGTTTTGAAGTTTGTGGCGATTTAGCTAATCTTATCATTTTCTCATGTCAATTGAGGCGATCATGACTAATTTTTTCAAGAATCTTATCAATCCTTTCAAGATTGTGTTGATTCGATTGATCTTATCAATTTCATATAGAAATTGTGGCGATTTGTTTGATCGTATCAATTTTCTATTGAAATTGTGGCGTTCCTCACTTCTTTTGTTCATTTTTTTTACAATCAAATCTCTGAGAAAAGAAAGAGAACATAAGAGAGCTTAAAGGGGGATTAGACCAAAACCCTTGGCAAGAAACAAGATAACAGTAGAGCAATTTTAGAAGTCCCCTAGCATGAGAGACCCCTAAAACAAACCAACTTATAGACCAAAAAAAAGTCCAACTAAGGAACACTGCCATATCAAAAAGAGATAGAGACAAAATTTGCCCTAGAACGGGTTTTATAACCAACACTAGTCTGAGCCAAATTCTTTTTCTATTGAGTTTTCTTCTTATGGGTCTTAGACACAATCGGCTCTAAATCATTCTGACCAATTATTCCTTGGCAATCAGAAGCTACAGGAACAACCTCATCATCTGACACATCAACTCAAAGCTTTCCTAAAATTCTCATATCAGATGCTACCACTAGATTATAAGTAGCATCGGACTCCGAGACATTTAGAGAATCCAGCCTGAAGGTGGGAGGTTGAGTGGAGGATGAATCACTCTGGTGCCGACTAGCAATATTCATTTCTGGAAACCTCTCTGAGTCAATATTTATATCATTGACTGTGATGATTTTGGACTTAGTAGTAGGAGTTTCAAAGTTACAACCACTAATAGTATCCGGAGTAGTATAAATGTGAACAATGTTGTTTGCTTTTAGTGAGCCATGGGCAGAAACATTGATCAACTTTAAAACAGATTTCGAAGATTGTTTTGCAACTCCATTACCTCCGGTGACACTTGTTGAACCTCGATTGAAGCGGCGAGTCTGGACAAATTATGCAGAACCGATTACGCATTAGATTTCTCGGCCTCATCTCTAATCTCATTGGATGAAGATTCCCCTTGCTGTTGCTGCACCTTCATAGTTAAAGCTTGATGGGAATCATTGACGCCTTTAGGAACTTCATTATTCATGTGTGTTTGAACACTTGTAACCTGAGCTACATTATTAGTAGTTTTGGACTTAGGAACATAATTTAGAGGCTTGTTTTGGCTCTGAGATCTTCTGCTCCTTAGTATGTTTCACACTAGAGTGCATACTCTTTTTACAATTGCTAGTGGTATGACCAATATTCAGACGATTCATACAAAACAAAGGAAAATTTTCATACTCAATACCCACCAAGAAAGCATATAACATGACCTTTCAACTAGAATTTGATTCCTAAGCTTTGACTGCAAATCAATATCAACCAAAATGGGTGCAAAATGACAAAAGATCTGTCAAAAGAGCTTTTGCTAGTTGTATCATTTAGAGTAATTAGTGTGCCAACACTGCTTGCAATTGAAAAAAGAATTTTTGGACGCCAATACTTTTGAGGAAGACCTGTAATCCTAATCCATCATTGTGCATGTGTATGTTTTAAGATTGACAGATTAAAATCAGGTTGCCAAGTGAACAACCGAAGCAACCCTGGCTTGCAAAGCCAAGAACTTTGCGACTGTATTCTACGTAAATCATCCATATAGGAAAAAGAAATTTCACAGTAACCTTTACCCAAAGATATAAGACCCCACTTACCGGTCGGTTTCCAAAGATCTTGAAGTTTTGATCTCAAAACATCCATCTTGAGAGGAGAATCTCCTTTTGATAGTTACAGCCTACCATGAAGGTGTGACCTGCACTCTCCAAACCTGCTACATATTCTTCTTCTGGAATAGAAATTGCCATTTCCCTTCCTTTTATATACGGACGAGACAGTTAAATCAAAGGAATTTCACATATTTTATCTTTTGTTCCAATAAGTGCTTGAGAGAAGAATCCGCGACCTGTGGTGGGACCTTATTTGCTTGTTTATTGGACCCAAAAACAGCATCTGACTCCGTAGCCCACAATTGCAGTCCTTCGCGTGATGTGATTGTTTATTTCCTCTCCTTTGTTCATTTTAATTCTACTTCATCTTCTTCCTCTCTTTGGTTTATGTACAATGTTTGATTCAAATTCATGGATAGATCCTTATACTTTTGTGATCTATGAAAATAGATTCACATATCTTGAGCCTTTCTTCAATAATTCTTGAATCAAAAATTCCGAAAAACTATTCCATTTTTTTTTCTTTAATATTCCTACATGGTGATTCTTTGTGTTTCTTATTTCAATCCTCCTTTGGATTTGTTCTTGTTAAACCCGAAAGAATTGATCTACTAAAAAAATTGATGTCCTTGATAATTTCTTGCTAACATTTTCGTACCTATTGAGTCTTTGTGTTTCTTGTTTTAATTTTCCTTTGAGTTTTTGCCTATTTAACCCAAAAGAATTGTTCTCCTCTTCGATAATTAATTTTTTCCCCCACATTGGCAAAAATTCATGTAACCGAAAAATGCCTATTCTTTCAGGAAAAAACACTTCATCTTCATCATTTTGAATTTTAAGGATATAATTGAGCTAAATTCGAGGTCAAATTTCTTCTAAAAGGGAGGAAGTAGAATCATTTGTAAAATGGGTGGAGGTTAGAGCATGTTGCTCCTTTAGGTTCTTCATAGAACTTTTCAAGAATCTTATCAATAATTTCAAGATTGTGGCGATTCGATTGATCTTATCAATTTTTTATGGAAATTGTGGCAATTCGATTGATCTTATCAATTTTTTGTGGAAATTGTGGCGATTCAATTGATCTTATCAATGCTTTGAAACTTGTGGTGATTAAGTTGATTGATCTTATCAATCATTTAATGTTGGGTACACCTCCAGAGAAAACACATCTCCGAAAGTTAGGTACACCTCCACAGAAAACACAACTATTCCTCGTATCCCAAAAGCCAATATTATAACTTTAAGAAATGTCATCTCAAGTGATCAAAATGATAGCTGATGTTTTGCAATGGGTCAATATTGAATGCGCCCCCGTATCTTACGTAGTGTGGAGTGAAATATTATTCTAGCTTGGTTGTTTTTCTGATGCATACAAATTTGTTTTTTGAACATTGATATATGTCCGAGCGGAGCCGAGATGATTGCTAGTGATTGCGGAGGAGCACGACGGAGGGGGGAGGGGTTGTACATGCAAACACTCGTATGTCAAAGTCAACAAGAGAGAGAGGAAAAGGTCATTAATGAGCAAAAGCGACTTAATGTTAGAGTGGGGTCAGGTATTTATCGTTGATTTTGACAAGTGACACACGGGTCTCTGGGGGTGCTTCAGTGAGCGCCTGAGAAGCGAACACAGTAGAGTTTGTTATGCCAAAGCTGGGGCAAGACGTGGTTTGGAAACAAGGTGAATACCGGGCCTGGGAGCGAAGCCCACTTTGGCCAGCCCTATCCAAAACCAACATTAAAAGTTTTCCATTGATCTTTGGTTATATAGTCTCTTTTTTTTTTTTTTTTGCTTAAGTCATAAGAATACAAGTAACAAGTAAAATTGACTGTAACTTTATCACCTCTTCTCACTCATGCTCAATAATTCAAGTTATTCTTTTCCTTTTACAGTGTAATATATAGAACTACCCTTGTCTTGGTTCTATTTAACTTTGTCAGATCTGCTGTTCTTTTTCCCAGGAAAAGCAAAGAGCAATTTTGTATCTTAATTTCAAAGAAAAAGGGTGGACCATGTTGAAAATGGCGAATGATGGAATATTTTATGGGTGAATGTAGGGTTGAACTTAATTAGGTCAAGTTGCAATCCAATTGTTTCTCAATCAAAGAATGGAACTCCTAGAATTGTGATGGATTTTGTATACTACTAATTTACATGCTGTGGATATGTAACAAAATTAAAGGCAAAGAGTTTTAATTTCTTCTGAACATTTCTTGGTGGGCATGGTATTGCATTGTACAAGTGGGACACATTTGATTTGTCCTCTGAACCATGCGCAATCAATTATTTAGCACATGTGCAAATGTTATTTACATTAGTAAAGTAAATATCTTGGGGACTTAGAATTCTTTCATTGAATTTTGGTTTATCCTTAGTTGGATTTTTAGAGTACATAGCTCTTGGCTTCGCTACAACGGACTAGTATCTTTAAGTTTTGAAATTGTAACCAGAAAAACAAAGAGATCTCTATGTAACCATAAAAATCACTAGTACAAAATCTGCTTTAAGAAGCACTATTAGGAGTCGGTTGTTTAAGGAACCGATTCCAAATGCATACACGGTGGCAATTTTGCAATTAAACGGAAGTTTTAGAGATTTTTGACACATATGGAATCGGTTATTTAAGGAACCGATTCATAATGTATCTGGAGATAGACCTTTGGAATCGGTCTTTTATACATAACCGATTCGTAAAGTTATTTTATCAAAAAAAAAAAAAAGTTTCACGCGCGGGCTTTCTCGCGCTCACACTCTCCCTTTCTCACTTTCACGCGGCCTTCATCTCGCTCAATCTCACTTTCACGACTCTCCCTTTCTCTCACACTCACGCGGCCTTCATCTCGCTCAATCTCACCTCCATCACGCCATTGGGTCATCTCGGTCTATCTCGGCCTCCATCTCTCGTCGTTTCGTCGCGCTGTCTTGATTCACGCGAGCCTCCATCTCGCGGCTTCTAGGGTTTTCTTTAAAGAGTGAGTTATTTCTCTGTATTGGGTTTTCTTTAGTATGTATTCATTCTATTTTTACATGGATTGTTTGATTTTATAGAGCAAATTGTTCTCTAGGGTTTTCTTTAGTATGTATTGGGTTTTGATTTTGTGATTCTTTTTGATCTCATTGTAGACATCTCTTCCTCTCTTGCTCTCTTTCTCTCACTCGCTCTGTGAAACCCTCACATCATCATTGAACATAATGAAAGAATCCCAGACTCGAACGAAAGGAGAATAAATTTGGATTTGCGATAGGGCATCGGGAGCAGGTGGCCATAGGTGAAACCTTCATTATTTCAAGCTCTTCATAAACAATAGCATAACTTTGTTTCTGGAATTTTGATGTTATTTTCTTGTTATTGATGTTAGGGTTTTGCTCTGTGGTGGTAGCGATCGTCAACCAGTTGGTTTTGCATTTGGTTATTTTCTTGTCCTGTAAGTAGCTCCACTGCCACTGTCTTTCCATGTATACATGCATTGGAGGATGTTATAGAGCATGCCTGAGAACAAATAATAACTGCAATGGTTGGCTTTTGAATATCTCTATTAGTTAATTAAGTATTTGGTACTAGCCCCTCGCTTATGTTTTCGTGTATCCAAGCATCGCCAGCAGTAGTGAAAAATCTATATGTTTTGTTTGTCAAACCACTGAGAACCTTTGGATATGTGTTATATGTGGGTTTGTTGGCTGTGGTAGGTGAGATATTTTTGTTCCTCAATCATTCTTTTGTTTCATTTTTTCTCTTTCATTTTTTTTCAATGTATTTTGTCGCATCATATGTGTCTTCCAGAATTCTTAAAATCATGTTAATTCAGATATAAAGGAGGACACGCCATAATACATCTGGAAAGAGACGCAACATTGCTATTCCTTAGAAGTGGAAACCAAACGAGTGCGGGATTACGTGGGAGACAATTACGTTCATAGACTTATTCACCCAAAAGCGATGGGAAGTTAGTTGAAGTGAATGCTCACCGTGTTCATACTGCACAATGGGTGTGGAAGTTGTGAAGATAATGCCATGAGAGAAGCTATACTTAACAATGAAAGTCGAAGTTGTAATGTTGCAAGATTAGATTAATACTTCTCAAGTCTTAATATATCTTAATATTGAGTTTTGATTATTAATACTTTATATTAATATTAATATGTTCATTTTCTTTTATAGATTGTCAACGAATACAATGATTTGCTTGCTACTCAACTTGAAAACCAAAAGTTGGTGAGTGTATTACATTTGCCATTTGCGGTGGATCTTCCAAGATTGCCTCCTTTCTTGTATAAACATTAAATTGCTTAACCTGTTTCAATTGTAGTATTTTGAATCATTATTACAAGAAGTAAAAGAAGAAACTGATAGAAAAGTTTCCATAGTACATTCGAAAATTCACAATCTTAAGCATGAGAAGATTCGAGCCAAGATTGATAGATGTAACAAAGAGAAGAAATTTCGGATGATGTAAGTTGTAAACCGTGGTCGGGAATCTCTTTTTCGTAATAATATGATATATAAGTTATAGCCATGCCACAAAGCTTCGTGTTGTCTCCTTAATTATATCACAAGGACATGAAATCTTGTTGCAAATGTTTATATTGTTTACGTATCTGCAGCTTAATGAGAATCTTGTGAAAAATGAGGAGATTTGGAAAGGAAAGATACTTGAGATTGAAAAGAGGTATGCTTTTATCTGTTCTTTATGACTCATTATCATTGGTAATGTGTTTTTCACAAAATGTTATATAATTCTTTATCATTGTAATATTTTAACTATATATGATAAATTTTTTATAATTAACTATAATTAACATGATGGTTTTAGTGCAATGGAGTCTCGGGTGGACACTAGATGGTTGTTCCGAAGGTAATTAACTATAATTTACCGCATTCATTACTCTTTGCTACATTTGTATAAGTGAAGCTAACTTTATTTTTGTGTAGGTGGCACGACAACAAAATAGGTATCACTTTGTGGATATTTTGTGATGAAATATATGCTCACGATTGTGAATGCCGATTATCACGAGATAATTGGGAGGAGGTACATTTTCTTATTTTAAATTTATGTTGGTGTTGCAACATGGTATTGGCTGGTGTATGTGTCTTTTGGTTCTCATTGTCTTTGAGTTTTTTGTATGGACATTTGTAGGTATTTGATAACACAAAAGCATACACTCATGAGAAATTTTAGAGGCCCGCATGGCGTTGGGCGGAATTCTATATGAAGATTCGTCAAAGTGGGAAGTCATTGATTGACTAACAAGTTTGATAGAAGTATTTTGTTATGATTTGAAAGAAACATGCACCTACTTTTAAGTATGAATTGGTGGAATTTTGTATAACTTTGAAGTTTATGAGTTGGTGTAATTTTGTATACTTCCAAGTTTATGAATTTCAAGTTTATGAATTGGTGTTTGTGGTTATAGTACTTTTAAGTTTAACGGAAGTTTATGAATTATTATGAGTTATATGTAAATTGGTCAATTTTGAAATTATATTGGTGAATAGGTGGAAAAAAAAAAAAAAAAAAAAAACAAGGAGGAAGTTGCAAAAAGAAAAAAACAATAGGAATCGGTTATCTTTATATAACCGATTCATAAATAATCTTTGACCAAGCGCCTTATCAAAGTCAATATGAATCGGTTCTTACAGAACCGATTCATAATAACTCATTATGAATCGGTTATATAACCGATTCAAAACGCCTCTACTTTAGGAATCATTCTTTGCTTGAATCAAGCAAATAATCGATTCCAAATGTTCCAAACAACCGATTCAAAATGCCTTTTTTGCACTAGTGAATCTTCAAGTTTTGAACCGTTCACAATATAATATGCAAAGAATTTAGTAGGAGAAGTGCAATTAATTAAACCACACAAGTGCAATTATTTCTCAATGTACTTATAAGTTGGTCTTAGTAGACTTTAGTATATACTAAGGGTCTGTTTGGGAGTTAGGAGGGGATCGAAGGGAGGGGAGGGCTTGAAAAAAATAGGATGAGAGGTAAATAGAAGAAAGGAGGTACCATAAACATCATTAAGGAGTTTATTTATCTTCATAAAACCAAACCCTCCCAATTTGGAGGAATTCAAAAAATGTACTAGATGAGGGTTTTGGAGGATTTATATCCTTTTATAAATCCTTAAAATTAATAATATATTAAGCATATGCATTCTCTTATCATTGTCTACAAAATTACTCTATCAATTATGGTGAAACATTTTTATATCTTTCACTCTACTCCACTCCTCTCTAAGCACATAATTGTGAGTTTCTTCCGGTGTTTTCTCGATGATGCTGAGGTTAGACCTCATTAATGAAATTTATTCAATTATGAAAAAAAATTCATTTTGCTAGAAAAATTCACACAAGACATGGGTTAAGGCCCATTACATTGCACATGAATAGTACTACCATATGTAGAGAGTAAATACATGTCATTTTGTGAGTGTATATTGTTGGGAGTCTAGGAGAGCACCGGCCAGAAACAACAACGAGCTAATGAACCACATCATCAAGAGACTTGGACACCACATATCTTCACCAAAAACCTTAAAACAATGAGTATATAGATCTCATCTATTGTATATCATTCACGTACGTAGCTCATTCCTAGCCGATGTGATACTAGCCACCACTCACACTTGAATTCCCAACAATGTCCCTCCGAGTGTGAGTCACCTACATCATCACTAGTCTTGATCCAAATCGGGATCCACTTCCCGCCTCCAAGCCGAACCATCGCTTTGATACCAGTTGTTGGGGAAAGTAGCGTATAGAAATAAAATGGCACAATCGAAACACAAGAATTTATCGTGGAAAACTCCAAAACCGGAGAAAACCCATGAACTGTTGTCTAATGACAACTAGAGAATAACACTATGTGAAAATTGTGACAATACATAGACTTCTTTCAAACACCTCAATGAACCCAGTACACCTACACCCTCCAAAGAAAATATTTTACTACATCTCACAACACTCTAAAACAAGAGTATAGGAGAAAGAAAAAAGTCAATATAAACTTAAGGTGTTTTTGACTGAAGCATCGGATAAAGAAGAACTTGAGCCCATATGTATAACCTTGATCTCACTCTTCCTTCACAAAACTATGCAATGTGAGACTTCTTCAAGATTCTCAATTCTAATCAACTCCAACAAATGGTATCAAAGAGTTGTTGGAGTTGATTGGAATTGGGCATCTTGAAGAAGTTACGTCGATGGCTTTTGAATAGAGAAATTTTTAGCTTCAAGTTCTTCTTTACAAGATTCACTCGTAAAAAACACATTAAGTTTATATTTGAATTTTTTCTTTTTCTTATACTCTTGTTTTAGAGTGTTGTGAGATGTAGTTAAATATTTTCTTTGGAGGGCGTGGGTGTACACCATTGGGATGTTGAGAGAAGTCTATGTATTGAAACAACTTTCACATAGTGTATTCTCTGATTGTTATTAGATAACAGTTCATGATTTTTATTTAATTTAAGAGTTTTCCATGTTAAATTCTTATATTTCGATCGTACTTATTTTATCTCTCTATATATGTTAAAATTATATGTATTTTAATTTGATAATTGATAGATACATGTCAATGTGTAATTCAAAATTTATTGGCAACAAAAAACGTAAGTTGGCCTCATCTTAAATTGCATGCAGACAATGTTTCTTTCACTCACATTTGTCTTTATCTATCTGTGAGAGGCACAGCACAGACGTTGTTATCTTGGATCACGCGCCTGATTGATAGATTTCATTGTTTTTACACACAAAAATTGAATGTAGAGAATTGGACTTATCATACAGGCTCAACATCTATCACTGCCACATTGTCCTTTTCTAGGACTGTAACAATGTTCTCTACTTTTGTCTCTAACAACATGCATGCAGCATCTAACAGCCAAGCCAACCTACCACCAGCTTTTCCATTCTCTGTTAAATAGTTTTCACAGGCCTAATAAAACAAATGCTTTCAACCCCGAGTGGAAGGTGCACCTCAATTAGTAGTTGAGGAATTTTCTCTATCGAATTCACAAGTAAATACCTTACCTTAAATATTAGCGAATCAAGCCTATGAAATTCTTAGCTAAGTAGTTCTTATCAAGTGATTACCCAATAAGCATTAGTATTAGGCATGACAACAGAGCGGGGCAGAGCGGGATTTGCATCCCCTTCCCTGCTCTTATCTCTATCAGAGTCGGATTTTTTAGCCTCTATCCCCATCAGTGACGGATCTTGCCAAAAAATTTGGAGGGGAGCAAAATAGTAACAAATATGTAAAACACAATTAATTGTGCATTCATAGTAGTTTGTTTGGTTTAGTGGTCAAAATTACCTATGTCAATTTTAATGGTCTGAGTTCAAATTTTGCCACAAGAATTGAACTGGTGATTGTTTGCGGTGATTTTTGGTAAACAACCGCTAGTCTGAATTATTAACTTGCGAGATCAACCCGTGAATTTCAGGAGCATATTGTGTTAATTTACTTGAAGGATACTTTGTGAACACTCCTCGTGTTTTTCGTAAATCACCAGAAATGTAAAAGAAAAGAAAAGAAGAATTGCTTTGAACGCCAATGAATCCTCAAAAGAAAATGAAAGATAAAGAAAAGAAAAGTTTAAAGAAATAAACTTAAATTGCATAAAAGTGTAAAAGGGTGGTGGTGCATGATCCATACATTTGCTTACATTCTTTCGATTTTCTCTGTCATTTGGAATTTTGAGCGTAAGAATGTGTATGTTGGGATTGACACGCGTTTTCCTTCTCAGGAAAAACTATATATACTAAGGAGAGGGAAATAAACTGCATACAGCGGTTAATACATTTAAAATTTAAACTAAGAACCGCTAATTCTTCGACAGCTTGATCACCAAAGTCTTCGACAACACTGAAACAGCTTTCTTCGACGCCATCTTCTGAGCTTCTTTCATCTTTACGTCGAAATGTACCCTTTCATGCTTTCGAACCTGTTAGATCCCTTCAGTGATCGAAGAAACACCTTTGACATACCCTCTTAGTGTCGAAGGCTCAAATTGTTCCCTTTAAAGCAAAGGGTCAAACCGTGTTGATTGTATTTATTTAACCTGTCGAAAATACAGGCTAACAGGGACCCTAAATACACCAATAATGCTCTTAACCGCTTGACTACTGATACCTTTGTTACTTAGTGTTCATTCGGTTTTATAGGTTCTAACTTTTAGTATAAAATATATCTGTGTATATATAACTTAATGGGAGAGTCGGAAGTGCAGTGGCTCCCAAGCCTCTATAAAGATCCGCCACTGATCCCCGTCCCAAATGGGGATGAGTTCCCCGTGGATACCCGTTTCTGCCACAAATTTATAGAAAAAATGAGAAAATATATTTATGATAATTAATATATATGATAAAATCATAATTATTATATAATGATAAAAAAAGTTAAAAGTGTTAGAATAGACTTTTTCTATTGAAAATAAATCAAAATTAAAAATAAACAAAATGAATGAGTATATATGCATAAAAGAAAAGAAAATAATTAATTAATGTTTTTTTGAGCCGGTTCGGGGCGGGTTTCGACATCCCGAACTCTGCCCCGTCCCCGGTCAAAGCAGGTTTTTTACGTCAAACTCAGGGCGGGGGCGGGTGGGTACCCGTAGGTACGGGTTTCGTTGCCATACCTAAGCATTAGTGTCCCTGAGCACGAATGGGATGGCGACCACCCAGGACTGATACCTAAGGTGTACTAAAATTATACTACCTTTAAGCATTTTATAATAGACAATACAATTTTTGGTACACTAAATAACTGATGTTTCAGGTCTATATTATAGACCAGATATATGTACCAAAAGCTGCATTGTCTCTTATAAAGTGGACTATATCTAATTGGCTTGAAAATAAAAAAAAATCTAACATTTTAAAGTCAGGTAAGATTACGCCCGACTTATAAAGGTGTGCGCTAGAAACTTATTTCATATTAACTGCAAAATTGCCAATTGTGCCCACTTTTTAAGTCAGATAATTTGAGAACCAAACTTAAAGACTCCAATTATTTTCCAATTGTTGTATCAGTGAACCACTGATTTTATCAAACACATTATTTGTTATCCCTTATTCAATATAAGTTCATCTGCTATCTGTTATTTGTTATAAGCTGGTCCACTAACTTATCTCATTATCTCTTTCTTTACCAAACAGAGAGCATAAGTGTAAATGCTCTCGATGTTGGTCAATGTGAAATTTGGTCCTAAGTACATGCAGAGATTATTTTTCGTCGAAAACGTTGGAGCTCTGTGTGCGCAAAAACAACTGTCAGAACAAAAAAACTCTTATTTTTTTCTAATATTGAAACCCTTATTTTTTTTGCTTTAAACGGAACAAGCGTAACGTCGCTACAAAAGTTTCATACGTCACCGACATATGCAAGTTGCGAGTAGATTTTAGACTTGCGTGTTGCATGCGTGAGTGTGACTTTTGCCTTCAAGAAAGAAAGAGGAGGAGGAAAAGTTGTTAGGCATAAGTAGAGGAGTTCATGAATTAGGTTTCAGTCTACTAAAGCAAGACACCACTGAATTTAATTCCAGTATTTGAGAATCAATGCCTACACCGCCGTGCTTGCTATAGTCCAAATTCCAAATGTCAAGGGTTTTTGCTTTTCGCATTCCCCCTCTTACTCAAAACACACTACGTAAGAGTATGAAAAAACCAAAAGGCCATTAATGAAATGGTCAAAACATTTTTTTTTTCAAAAAAGTTCACTTGCTCGAACACGGGTATTCGAACACGTTCGAACAGTCCCATTCGAGTGTGTTAAATATTGACACACACACCCTCTTGTGCGTAATTTAAGCATTCGAATGACACCAATCGAACATGATCGCGATAGGCGTATTCGAACACCCTATTTTATACTTGTTCGTATGATGTTAATCGAGCAACAATAATGACCTCACACCACATTCACCAATTTTTTGCGTCAGATATATGCGGTGTTGAACGTGTTCGAACAAAGGCATTCAAACCGTGATTAAACACGTCTCTAAAAGCGTCCACGCGATGGTTATTTAGGAATAAAATTTGTTAAGGGGTGTGTTAACAATGACCTTTCTATCCCTAATCTATATTATTAAAGCACCTAGCTCTAATGGGTTCTGTCTTAACAAATCTATTTTGTGTCTCTTAAATGGGTCTCATGACATATCATTTTAAGAGACATTCACTCATTTTGCTCCTATGCTTAGTATCTTATAGTGAGAAATGGATTTTCTCGGTCTTAGTGGTGGAGCTTGACAACAATTTTTGGGATACTAAATTGTTAGATAATATATATAATATTTTACTAAGAGTTTAACAAATTATCTATCATGTGTTAACTGATTTTTTTCATTCACCATACGAGGTTCTAATCTTGGATAAAACCCTTTTTGAGGAAAAAATACACATGAATAATTCAAAATAAAAAAGAACCAGCGAAGTTCCTTCTAAGAGAGTTGAAGAACAGAACTTTGGTGTACAACGAGAACGTTTAACCACCTAACAAATGCAGTTACTTGAAGAATTAGTGGTATAAATAGTATATATTGTCTTACAAGAAGTCTATACTATATATATGAATCGATTTTAGAAAAATCTCACAGGCACCGTGGCATACTCCGGTTCCTAAGAAGATCCGTACCCTTGCTCGGTCTCTAATGACATTAAGGGATACTGAATGATTTAGATTTGACACTTTGCTCTCTTAAGCGAATTTTGAATGAAGAAAATTCATTCCTATTAAGTCTCTTAAATGACACCATATAACATGCTTTAGTATTTTGCTCGATTCACGGCCAATGAGCCTATAAAAAACGTCACACCCAATGATTACGTGTGTGCGACACGTGACTGCCATGACAACACCATACTATTACGTCAACATTTCTATTAAAAATTGGATGGCATTTTAACGGGGTCTAAAATTGTGGATTTGATAAAATGCAGAGACTAAAATTGCAGTCGAGCCTAAATACATTTTAAAAAAAAACCAAAATATCATACTTTCACGATTAAGTACCATATATAGTACCCCACCTTAAGTTATAGGTAGGAAATTGCATTTTGATAGTGCAATTTCTCAACGTGAATTGTTTTTATACAATTATAAAATCGCATTTTGAAGGTGCGATTTCTAAACTGTGTATTTTATCCTTCTTTTAAACATTTTTAGTATATTTTGGGGTATTTTAGGGTTTGAGAAAATATAAGTGTTCCGTTGCACCAAGTTCAATCCTAATTAAGTTTTTATGGTTAAAATAAATGAATTCGTAGTAAAATATGTAAAGTGGAGGTTCCATTTGTAGAGAGATACACAAAATCTATAATGGGACATAGAATTAAATGTATCATAATAATTAATGTTATACCCACCATAGATTTTGTGTCTATCTCTCTCCAAACGTAACCATCCATTTCTTTTTAAAAATGGAGAGGATCCTATTCCTGTAAAGTGTGTGGGGAACTGACAACTTATTTATTAATTCACACAAATGTTTATAAATAAGTAATGATGGTCGAGGTGTCCTCTTACCTCTTATAAGAAGAAATGCTTTACATATTTTGACACGTAATTGATATTTTTCAATAGATCGATTATTAAGGAACGAACTTTGTGTATTTGAACAGTTGAAGTTTTCTCTGAACGCTATAGTAACCCAAATCACATTACTTAATTACCATCACGATATACGCTATTTTGTCACAAAGTTATTTTTTTTACTAAACCGGTTTTCGAGAAACGAACACTACAAGAAAATCGCTGATTTGCCACGGACATTTCCGTGGCAAATGCACAAATTTCCGTGGCAAAACAACATTTGCCACGGACGAAAATTGATGGCAAAAACGCTCGTCGCAAATCGTTTGCCACGGAATTTCCGTGGCAAATTTTTCCGTCGCAAATCCGTGGCAAATTTTTCCGTCGCAAATCCGTGGCAAATTTTCGTCGCAAGTCCGTGGCAAATCCGTCGCAAATTTTTAAAAAAAAATTTTAAAAAAAATGGAGCAGTAGTTTCCTACTACTCCAACTCAGCAACATAATCAATGCTGGAAATTAAAAATTAAACCAGAATTGTTTTGTCTATAATAATTAAAAGATCTGAATTAATGTCTGGAAATATGATACAAAGCAAAATTTAACACCACCTCAAAGAACATAATCAGCGACTTGCTCAAGACTACAATTGCTAACATTTGATCAACACTTTGACTTCCACAAGTAGTCGTGGACGGGACAACAAAGCTCACATGCAAAGTGAATAGCAAACAAACCCTATCGCACCTCCACCTCCCACTACTAATATCCTTTTGCTGTTTGAGATAAGCTAAAAGATATAAGTGAGTGAAACAAGAATGTGATTATCAAGCTGAACATTTAGTGGGAGATAAAAGTACAAAAATGAAAACTTTAAATGAACAAAAAATGATATATAACAGCAAAAACTAATTTTCTATAATGGAAAATCATAATCTCGACAATAAAAACATACCCTCACTTAATCTAGCAGTAGATTTTAGAGCACGCTAAGTGTCGGTCAAAGAAAAGGAATGGCACTTGCTTCCTACAAGATAAAGAAATAACATAAAGCGTTCCTTCAATGGTCCAAAGTAAACAAAGGGGAAATGCTCATATGGTCAATTGTTCAATTAGAAAGCAATAATAATATCCTAACGAGTAATTATGCGAGTGATGGCAAAAACCAAAGAATTTGACATAACTAGACAAATATTATAGAACTCGAGATAACTCGAAAAACATTTTCCTCAGGAAACATAACAACCTAGAAGATGCTTCTTATCACATTGTAATCATCTCTCACCTAATTTTGTCACTGTGTGTGTGTGTGTGCGTGTGTGTGAGAGAGAGAGAGAGGATTCAAAATATTGCAAAATCTATATAATAGTTCGGACCACATTAGTCACGCTTATGAAATGTTGCCTTCGCAGCATGTAAAGCGAACTAAGAATAATGATTTTCCAAATACTTGCGAGATGCATACAAAAATTTAATCATTGTTATGAAATAATCACGGCAAAATCAATCAATCACTTCGCTTAACCAACCTATGTACAAACCCACGTGCATAACAAGTATTTGTACTCCAATATATTCTCACATTTGTATCAACCATTGGTTCTTCATCTTTAACCAACAAACATTTCATTCCCTCATACTTCATTCAACCCAACCCAGGAGTAATGGCACAAAAAACTAATATATCAAAGTGATTTCTGAGAAAAGATTTAAGAGAGGAATAGCTTTCACAATGACTCATTTGAAATATACTTAATATATAGTGTCCTAACTAATCCTGACTACCAAATTGAGAGGATTAGGACTTCAAAGTTCAAACATCAAACTCAATACACCGAAGCCCAACCTATTTTGGATAAACTTCTCTAGAAGTACTTATGAACAAATAAATTTAAATATCTTACAATAATTATAAGCTTGTTAAGCAAAGACATTTTGGTATAAACCAACATCAACTTATGTATCTCAGTTTTTCTGAAGCTCTACTATTTAACCTATCCATAAACAACTAGAACCTCATAAGGATTGTCAGATAAGTGATAGGCCGCAAGTGCACGGTTTCTATCTCGTAGTAAAAATGTATCGATCCCACAGAGACTTTTGTGATTACCAATTTATTTTTTTAGTGGTGATTAGCTAAAAGGAAATGATTTTTAGGAAAAAGGAATAATTGTTTAATTAATATTCAGAATATAAAAGTGTCTCAGTATTATGGGACAAATCACAATGATGGAAATTTAACAATCCCTTAACTATCCTCTATCTTATATTGAAATTGTTTTTAAGGACAAGGTATTCTTTTGGTGTAATTCAAGTTTCCTCTCGGAATACAAGAATGTGTCTCGAAACAATGATCAAGCCTATTCTCATGGTTGATCATCGCAGAGACCCATTAAGCCCAACCTTATTGTCCCAAGACACTCAAAGCTATTCTCATGCTTTGATTGCCTTGTCTAACCTCATAGGTCCAATATCAAACTTCACCTCTCGGTACACTCGTTTGATATTTGATTTATGAAATAAGAATGATGAGGCAAGATTAAAAATCAAGTTCTAATAAGATAGAGTTTAGTCTTGGAATTGTTTAGGGATCCATCATTGGATTGTTTCCCACAATACCAAGACTAAAGAGGTCTACTCACACATGATCATAGTAGACAAGGGAGTAGTAGAAGAGAATGACATAAAAGTAAATAACAGAATGTAAATGACAAGAATATAAACAAAGCGGTAAAGAATCTGAAATGTAAAGTCTTTGGGAATGTAAAGAACATAAACTAAAATTGCAAGAAAGTAAAGAACATAAGAATAAAATGCAAGAACTTAGATAAATCTTTTAGAATGAGTTTACAAGTAAGAATCACCTCGCCTAGCACTCGAGAATTTCGTGCTTATTTATAGACCTTTGAGTCATAAAATCGATTAAGAATCCATTACAAGAAGTGAAGGAAGAAAAGTAACAACAATTGGAGGAAGTTGGAAAAACACGGCCATGTTTTATAACACCGGCAGTAGTGTTTTATTACAATCGCCAGTGTTTTATTACACCGCCGGTGTTTTTTTCAGAATTAGATTTTGGCTCTTCAATTTTCTATCGAAACATGGCCATGTTTTATAACACGCCAGCCGTGTTATGGCTCTGTTTCGGCTATAAAACTCCTCATTTCTTGCCTCTTTTTGGCTCTTTTTGGTACTTCTTCCCTCCTTTTGCCTTGGGATTTCATTCCTATGCATTAGAAGCTTAAATTCCCTTACTTTGCTCAACACTTATCCCGAAAATAAAAACAAAACAAAAGGTAGTAAAATAGCTCTAGAATTGAACTAAAATACCAAACAACTTACTTAAAATAAGTACTAAAAAGACAACTAAAATGGACTTATCAATAAGTGAAGAGTTTTAAACATGTATTAGTTGAGAAACATCCAAACTCGCAGTTAGCCAACTTCTCAACCGATTCTAAACTTAAAAAGTCTTACAAAGTTTACTGATTGATGGAAATGTTTATCAAGCAAGTTTCTAAAAGCGAGAATTGAATTACAGATCCACTAAACTAGTAATTTCAACTTATACAAAAGACTATTAGCAATTGCGAGATACTTTCAACTCTTCTTTCTCTACAATCACAAAATAACAAAGCATGAAATCAGAACCTTTCAAAACACATACCACATGAGAAAGTGAATCTGGTTTCAAAGTAACCTCATCTTGTGAAAGAATTGAATAATCAAGATAAGTACTCCTTACAGTAGTAGGATGCAACGCCCAAAAACACGTTGACCCACACTCACCGACCGCACAGAATCTCCAACCGCCGCCACCTCTCCGCCGACGTCACGGCCCAAAAAATAAGTGGCGAAGCGGTTCAAAAATCGAACGCCCATAACAAAGACGCATCCAAAAGAAAAAAAAAAACACTCGTTAGAAAACACAAATTCGAAACCCCATTATGCAAGAACCAAATTTGATGAGAGAATCTCACTCTAGTGTCTAAAGGGTTAATAGAAGCGGCGTGAGAGCGAACGAGGACTTCGTGGGGTTTGAGAGGAGGACATGAACGTTGGGGTGAAGTGGAGTTTGTCGGGTCCACCGAAAGAGGAAGAAGAACGGTTACGCATGTGGAAACATGGTATGATTTGAGATTGTGATATGAAGGTGAGAGTGTGATGATGTTTACGAACTGTGATTGTTCGAGAATCCGCATAGTGTTGTTGTAATTTGGGTTAGTGGGTTGGGTTTCGGAGCATTGGCATTTGGGGGTTAGTTGTTGAATTTGAGGAGTGTGGAATTGTGCATGTGAGAGAGAAGGGAAGGAAAGTTCATCAAATTCAACAGTAAAAGAAAAGAACTTTGAGGAAAGAAAAAATTGGAAAAAGTTAAAATAGCTACTACCTTGTGCAAGTGAAAGTTGGCTTCTCCAATTTGGACTAGAAGATCACTTGGAATATCAGCTGAAACATACCTGCATATGAAAGAGAGGAAATCTTTAAGCAGCTTATATCAAAACAACATTATCAACATTGTAGTCCAGCAACATAAGATAACAAACGATGCAAAATTCTCTACTTGGGTAGTTGCAATAATCTAATAATGTTTGGTGCTAAGAACTAATCGGTGAAAAATTAATGATTGGAGTTTCAATCATCATTCTTTAGTGCAGACCTATTAGTAATACAATGTTATCATCAGAGAAGAAACAAACCTCACATAAAAGGAGCACTCCATCTCGTAGCTAGCAAAGTGCGAGTAGTAGCATAGCAATAATTCGCACTTTTTGAGAACATGTCAAACAAAGTACACCCCTTTACCAAACATGTAGCCAATTACAGTGCCTCCGAGGAGCTATGCAAAACCTAACATTGGTGCATACATCTTAGACTTAGATATCATTGCATCAAGCAATATAATGTCTAGTCTACCCTCCATATGCACAAGCATGTAAACAAGGAAAGTATGAAACAAGTGAGAGAAGGAATGACCTTGAGATAAAATTCCATCCAGTTAGTGAGCCGAGAACCATGCCACAAAAGCATCCTATTTTTGTATTAGAAAACTCGTCATGTCATTATATAAATCAATTAGCGATCGACTCAATTCAAAATGTCACAAACTAAACCAATCTTTGAATTACAAAATTGTTATTTTAAACGATAAAGATCCCGATTCAATAATGCATTAGTCACACCTTCCCGGCGTTCAAACCTCGCCTTCTTTTGATGTTCGAATATTTGAACAATTTCGCAGATATAGTTTGAATGTGTTTCCGCATGAGTGTTCTTCATATAATTTTCAATGATGACATCAAAAAGGCGAAGGTGTCGAGGACTAACCCTAAGCGCAATATAAAATTGTATTATTTTTTATAAGCTTGAGGAAAATGATATTTCAGATAATCGAGAAGAAACATTATCACTATTGAGATCTCACTTTTCCTTTCATAATTTGTTTCTAATGGTATTTAATTGCATTTAATATTAACAAGAAACTAAAAAGAAGGTACAATTGTTTACCAAAGAGAACTCCTCTCAAGCAAATTCAACGGTACCAGTTCACGATGAAGGCGTTGATAATGAGCATAAAGGGATCTCCTACAAGCAATTCCGAACAATAATCATAACTTAGAATGCATCGGACTGTAATGTAATGCAGAAATCCTGAATAAAAATGTATAGGAAAGCAGAATTGCCATATGGGTGGCATTTTATTTAAAAATCAAGTCATTTAAATACTAATCGGTAAACCGTTGAATTTTCAAAATTGAAGAAAATCACTAGCACAAACAAAAATAGTGGCATTTCATTTTATAGAGAAGTGAATATCATTAGCAAAAGAGCACTTCTTGGGTATAGTATACATAATTGTTTTTAATTAAACATCATGGGTACAAATTCCAATACTAAATCGTAAATTGGTACAAAAGCGGGAAAAAATTACTACTTTCCAAAGAAAATAAATCAATTTGGCACATTGCATACCTATCCATTCATTTCACCAAAAAAACAAAAATAAATCCATAAAATATTTACTCATTCAAAATGTTGGATGCCACTTTCCAAATAAAATGTATCATAACTTCGTGTATGATCTTTAATGTTAAATATTTAAATGTTCCATCACACTTTCAGCACCATAGCACTACTCAATATTTGTAGGAAAAGGATATCATCTGTAATACTAATAACTACCCCCCCCCCCTTAAAACCCATTGTTGCGATGCATTTGCCATCTGCATTAAGCTTGTGACATAGTTATCCACTACAAAAAACACCGTCATTAGCGAGGGAAATATCGGTGGCTAAAAGGCCCAATTCCGTCGCTAATTGCCATTATCGAGGGAATTAGCGAGGGACCAGTTCGGTCGCTAATTCCCTCCTCGCTAATGGCAATTAGCGAAGAGAAAGACTGTTCGCCGCTAATTAGCGAGAGCGGTTCCTCGCTAAATCCTCGCTATGTCCGACAAAGACACCGCCCAAAAATCGCTTGCACGCTTCTCAATCTGATTATTATTATTATTATTATTATTATTGTTATTATTGTTATTGTTATTATTATTATTATTATTATCAAACTTTCCAAAGAGAGAGAGAGAGAGAGTGGTGGTGGTGTGGTGGTAAATGGTGGTGGTGATGGTGGTGGACGTGGTGGTGGTGGTGGTAGAGAGAGGAGGAGAAGGAGAAGAGTAAAGGAGAAAGAGAGTGAGATGGTGGTGGTGGTGGTGACGTGGTGGTTGTGGTAGAGAGAGAAGGAGAAGGAGAAGAGTAAGGGAGAAAGAGGGTGAGATGGTGGTGTTGGTGGTGGTAAATGGTGGTGGTGGTGGTGGTGACGTGGTGGTTTTGGTAGAGAGAGAAGGACAAGATGGTGGGTGGTGGTGGTGGTGGTGAAGAGAGAAAGAGAAGAAAGAAGATGGTGGTGGTGGTGGTGGTAGTGTGGTGGTTGTGGTAGAGAGAGAGAAGGAGAAGATGGTGGTGGTGAAGAGAGAAAGAGAAGAAAAAAGAAGATGGTGGTGGTGGTGGTGGTGTGGAAGAAAGAGAAAGAAGAGAGAAGATAGAAGAGAGAAGATAGAAGAGAAGAGAGTAAAATGAGAGAGAGTGTGTTTGGTTCGGATTTTTAAAAAAATATCGACATTTAGCGAGGACCCTCAATTCCGTCGCTAAACACCATTGATTAGAGTGCAACGGTCAAATGCATTCCAGCGTGACATCGTGGTCGGGAGATTAGCGAGGACCTCAATTCCGTCGCTAATCCGTCGCTAATGTCCATAGATTTGCGTGCGCTGAATTTTCAAATTGGCGCTTGACATTTAGCGAGAGATCATTATTTCCGTCGCTAATTCCGCCGCTAATTAGCGTTTTTTTGTAGTGATCTTCGGAGACTGGAGGTGAGGATATTATCTAGAATAATTAACAGGAGCATCCCAAAGAAAATCTGAAAAACAAGATTGGAAATTTTTCTCTATATTGACAATCAACTACATGAAAAAACTTAAAACAAGTGGTACCGTGCATTTTCGCATCATCTTTGAAGCTTAGTCGCAACCTCAATTTCACTAAGAGCTTCAACCTTTAATTGAGCACGAGTCAAATAATGTCTTTGTTTATACAAACATAGTAAAACTACATTTCTATTCTAGGAAAATTGCAAGATTGTGGAGGAAATTGGCCTCTGGGGACACAAAGAAGTCATCGAGGCCAACATGATAGCATACCGAGTCACAAATGAAAGTGTATATACAAGGATCCTCATAAGAGTATCCAGTCAACCAGTAAAAGTGAAAAGAACAATCATATTTTATGAACCGGATAACTGGTTAACACATATAAGCGGAGAATTACCATTTCTAACTGCGTTTTAACTTACGGGGGTGTCAATTACAAACTCACTGTCATTTTGTATACTTCAATGTTAGTAGAATGCTTCTCAAAAAGAATACATAGTAACCACCGTTAGAATTTACGCTTATGATATAAAACTATTATCAACTAAATATCTTCATGTGTGCACAAGATACATATGAGAGAGAGAGAGAAATTTTTACGCATTTTTTTAAATCCAAAATCATGAGGAATTACAGCAGTGTAGAATTTCTCGCAACAAGCCCATTAATCAATTATTAAATATTGCAATCCATAGAGCAAAAGTTCTCAACCACAAACTCACGACTATTGTCCGTAGTGGTAGCAAAGCAGGAAGCTCGTGTTCAAAACAGAAAAAAAACATCATAACAACATGACTTGTTATTACTTGTAAAATAACAAACAAACACATGGTCCCTCCCAATGAATATTCAGAAAAACAACATAAACCGGATGCTTACGAGTGTGAATCGATGCTTCATGAATCCATTTTCATAAACCGGATGTGAAACTTGCTTCGCAAACGGTCATTCTCTTCCATTAACAACTTGTTCATTGTAGTCGATTTTCTATTCACATGCGCAAAACGAGAAGCTTCCTTCCTTTGATTCTCACGACATCTAATCAAACAAAGTTATGCAAACGAGAAATAGATAAAATTAAAAATAATTAAAACAAGAAATACAAATAAAACAAAACAAACATGTCATGTTGCGAGTGTAGGTAGAGTTAGGGTTATCGATTAGATCAATGGTGAGTTAGGGTTTTTTTGCTTTTGCAACAAATTGGAAGAACAATCAACACCACCACGAGTTAGGGTTTGGAACAATCAACACCATGGTGTATCACTATGAGAAGCGAGAGATGGTGCGGAACAGAGCAGAGCAAGAGCAAGAAGAAGCGATGGCGAGTGGGTTCAAGCGGAGCGGTGAAGGCGGAGGCCGAAGGAAGGAGGTGAGTTGAGTGAGAGAACGAGAGTGATGAGAGTGATGAGAGTGAAGAGAACGAGCGTGAGAGGAGTGTGAAGGTGAGGCGAGGCGGGAAGGAAGGAGGAGGTGAGTTGAGTGAGAGAACGAGGGTTGAGAACGAGAGGGTTGAGAATGAGAGGCGAGAAAGAGATTTGAGAGAGTGATTGAGAACGCGAGAGTGAAAAAATAAAAGTGACTTTTACCATCGGTTGCCACGGACTTGCCACGGCATGTCCGTCATGCAAATTTTTGTCCTTTCACATGTCCGTGGCAAACCCGTGGCAAACACCAATGGAAATTTCGCGCTCACATATTTTGCACTTGCCGCCGCAAAACTGTGGCAAATTATCGACGGAATAAGCTCCGTGGCAATCGCTTTGTGGCTAAAACAAGGTTTTCTTGTAGTGGAACTTCACGTATTTGAACATCTAAATTTTTTTGAAGTCTAGCGCACTTCAAAACACACTACTTAGCATTATACTTTACTTATATTGTTACAAATTTTTTTCACCAAACCGGTTATTGAGGAACAAACTTTGCCTATTTCAATAGTTAAAAAAAATTGAACCCTAAGTACCCCAAAACACACCGCTTGAAATATGAAAAAGAAAAAAAAGAAAGAAAGATGGAAGTATCCCAAAACATACAATTTAGCATCGCACTTTACATGTTTTGCCACAAAATTGTTTGACTAAACCAGTTATTGAGAAATGAACATTGTGTACTTGTATTCCAAAACACATTGCTTAGTGTCCAGTTTACATATTTTGGTTACAAAATTAATTTTTTTTAAACCAAATTGTTTATTGAGGAACAAATTTAGTGTATTTGAACAATTAAATTTTTTCCAGACTCTAATTAAACTACTCCAAAACACAGTATCTAGCGTCACACATTACGTAATTTGTCGCGAAATTAATTTTTGTTTTCACCAATCCACAGTAATCGAAGAACGAACTTCGTGTATTTGTAAATCTAAATTTTTTGCTGAACTCTAATGTACCGCTAAATCATTCAAATATGGAGGAAAAAAAGAGTGAGGGAATGGGAGTTTTGGCGCCACTGCCAGATGAAAAATGACATTCGTTGTATAAATTTTTACTTAACTCTAATGTACCCCTAAAAAAGAGGGATGGAATGGTAGTTTTGTTGCCACTAGTAGGTGAAAGACGACATTCGTCGTATATAAGACTAGCGCTTTTAACTGTACGTGTGATGCACAAGACAAAAGCTTCATTTAATAAATAAATAAAGGCTTAAATATCATTTACCCCCTGCAAATATCACCACAATCCATTTACACTTCGTAAAATAAAAAGTTTTAAAATGCCTTGCAAATATAAATCGTTTATTTGCTAGTTCACTCTTGTCGATTATATTCACGGTGTTAAGTGTATAATGGGTATAAACCGCTGATGGTTGCACTCTACAAAATATAAATCGATTTATTTATTCTCGCAGTGTGAAGTAACAGTAAACAATTTATATTTGCAAGAAGCATCTTAAAACTTTTTATTTTACAAGGGGGTAAATGGATTATACAGATTATTTGAGAAATAAATGATATTTAAGCCTATAAATAAATAAATATTGTAGCAATATTGTATGAGCGAAGATAAAATTAAATATTGTAGCTTTGTTTGGCAAGTTCAATCCACTCAAGCTTATAGCAGATTGGACTAATGGATTTGACTAATTTATAGCGGGTGGGAAAAAATTAAAAGGTGTTTGACAAGCGATAGCGGATAGTGTTTTTAGGAATTTTTATAAATGTTTTTTGAAATGCTACTAGTGTTTGAGCTTATAGCATCTCATCTTTTTAGTCAGTTTTACCCTTAGTATTTTTATAATATTCCTTCTTTGTCCCCCATTAAAGTAAAATAGAATTTTTAATACCCCTAATTTTGATTACACCTAGTTCATCAGCCGTTTTTTTTTTTTCTGTTTGTTCTTTTTCCTTTTAATTATTTGATAAAAAAATTTATTTGTATATGTAAATGTCGTCTGCATTATTTTTTGATACGCTTACATTTTTTTCATCAGGCTTACAAATTTATTTTGATACACTAAGAAGACCCTTTTCCTATATAGCTTTTATATTATTAAAACTACATATCAGAATCAGAATTATATTTATTTTAGAAATAAAACCTACACGTAAATATCATCTGGGCTTCTATTAGATTTTATAATAATAAGTACTGATTTGATTTTGTTATAAATAAATAGGAATGAAATCATAAATTAGATCTAAGGCTGTTAACACATCTTCAAAATAAAAATTATCTTAATAATTATTTTAAGTATTATGAATTTATAGCAAAATAATTTATACATATTTTATATTGATTAAATAAATCTAACTATTAATTAAATAAGTTTTTTATGTCATTTTACATTAATTCAACCGTTGATTTTACCAAACACTTTATTTGTTATCAATTTAATTTTTTATCCGCTTATCACTATGCGCTATCAACTAGCTTATCCGCTTATAAGCTCATCCATTATCCGCTAGTTTATCTCGCTATCCGCTATTTTTGCCAAATAGAGCCAATGTAAACTATAGTTAAAAATATCATTTTTAATTAACAAATACATTGAAATTGAACATCCGATTTAATTAAGAAGAAGAAACAGTCTAAAGAATTTTAATAACGTAATCCATATTCATCAAATGTATATATAAAAACTTAACTCATAATAAGAAAGAAAAGAAGACAACACAATTAGAAAGGGAAACACGCGAGTATCTCATGTAGGGTTGAATGAAAACCGCCAATAAAATGGAAACGACTATACAAAGTTGAAGAAGATGACGAGGGTTCAATTGTAAATGTGACTGAAGTTCTCGTAGAGTCGCAGGAATAAATGATGCAATGCGGTATTCAATTATAAAAGAAAGGTAAAAATATAAACACCAATTTAAGTATGACCTAGAAAATGGAACAAGTGGGTATATATGCAGGGTTGGATGAAAACCACCAATAAAAAAGAAACATCTATACAAAGTTGAAAGAATATGATGAGGGTTATATTGTAAATGTGGCTAAATTTCTCATGAATAAAAAAGAAATTATAACTATAAATTAAATAATAATATTATGAAATTAAAAATGAACATTAACAAAGACATTGAAATTGAATATCCATAGATAATATGAAGAAAAAGTCCAAAGACTTTTAATAACATAACCCATATTCATTAAATGTAAATATAAAAACTTAACTTATAATTAAAAAGAAAAGAATACAACATAATTAGAAAGTGAAACATGTGTGGGATATGTAGGGTTGGATGAAAACAACCAATAAATTAGAAACAACTATTCAAAGTTGAAAGAAGATGAGAAGTTCTTGTAAATGTGGCTGAAGAATTCTTGTGAGTAAGTATCTAGAAAAAGAAGCAGCTCTTAGTAATAATGATTGCAAACAAACACAAAAAGATGAGTTACTCTGATAAATCGTTAATCCAACCGAACTAATGGATTCAATAGATATTTCAAATTCAAAAATATAATAAGAAGTATAAAAATAAATTATTTTTTAAAGGTCCAGAAACACATAGTCTTAAAAAGTAAATAGAGAAGAAGTATAAAAAGAAATTGATTTTTAAATCGGTTATTCAGGAACAAACTTTGAGTATTTGAATGGTTAAAAAAATTTCAATGCTAAAACTACCTCAAAACACACCGCTAAAGATCACACTTTACGTATTTTATCACGTAAATTATTTTTTCACCAAACCTAGGTTATTGATGAACAAACTTTGCATATTTGAACAATTAATTTTTTCAAACGCTAAAGTAACACAAGACGCACTAGAAAATATTCAGAAAACACACTGAGAAGAGATGATCATCTGAACCCGAGTAAGTCACTAGAAAATATTCTTTTAGCTCGATCTCTAGTCTTATTAGTTGCACATTCATCTTCCTAAATGCTCCTGATTATTAAGAAGTGATGATCTTGTAACTTTTGTACTTGAGAAGCTTCTAATGTATCTTCTGATATGTCTTTTGAAGCGTCTTCTGAAAATCTTCTGAGGAGTCTTCTAAAGTATCTTCTAAACCACTGAGAAACTCTTGATGCATAATTTTCTAATTACCCCAAAGATTCTTTTCACAGACCTTCTGATCATCAATACTACATCATTGTACGAGACACTTGATCTTTCTTGTTCTGAGCAACTATATGACATGTATATTCTTGATGTTGTTGGAACATATTGACTTGACATTTCTTTTTATAAGAGGCTATATATGAGTTGGGTCTTTTCATCTTGAGACACTGTTTTTTGTTGTCATATCCTCATAATGGACTTCTTGAAGAATTATCTTCCCTTATTGAGAAGTAACATATTTATCTTATTTTATCTATCTTCTTATGAGCTCTTGACCAACACTCTTCTTTGAGGAGAGTCTTCTTAACTTGTGAAGCTACTATAGCCGTCTTCATTCTTAACACCTGGAAGCCTTTATTCTCTTCTTCTAAGACTTCATTTAAGCTTTTTTATGCGGTGCATTCTTAGCACACTACCTTCTTGAGACTTGATTGAATAGTTCCTGTACTTAGATCACTCAAGAAAATCTATTAGAACACTAATGAATCAGAAAACTTAAACACTTGTCAAAAATCTCTGCTCAATAATAGATGAAAACTCGTCAGTCCCCCACTATTGATTGTGTACTAGAAATGGAATTAAAGTATATTTCCGTCAAAAGTGTTACAATGGAGGGACCTCTGGTCCGATTACATTTGGAGTTCTATTTCTAGTTTCCAGTATGTCTGCCTGTTCTTCTTTTCTATCCTTCCTTTAGTAGTCTTGCCTCGTTCTCCTCGGCAGTTTAGTTTTTCCTGTCATGGGTCCACGTACACCTCGGCTAAGGCTTCTAGCGTGACACCTATCATCTGATCGAGCTATGTGTCCTTTAGCCGAGTAGTTTGAGGCAGTTACTCACTGGTGTTGTCAAGAGAGTGAGTTGGGCTTTTGGTTAGCCAAGTTTGGGTTGCTTAGCCCGGTCTAGATTGTCTTAGCAATTTCAGCGACAAGAAGACGTCGGCTCCCGAATTCAAACTCAGAAGTGTTTGTGCGTGGTGTTTATTTGACGTTTCATCTAAGTAGAAATAAAAAATGAAAACTCGCCGTAATAAATTAGAAATATAGTTTTTTTTTTTGCAATAAAAAATCAAATTTTCCCATTTTTACAAATGAAAATCAAACTAATAAAATTACGTGTCATTGCTGAAAGACTTGGACGGCCGGTCACTATCCAATAAAACTTTAGAGGAGATCATAAAACTTGCACAAATAATTTATGATAGCTGAAAAGGATTTGTGGGCATACCCACTAACATTTAAGTCATCATCTCATAAACCCTGCATATGCAGCCTTTCTTTTCCTATTTATCTCTAATTACCTTATTACCCCAATTTGGCGTAATACAACGGGAAAGAAAGAGTGGTGCAACTTGCTTCTTTATTTAGGGTAAGATGGAAATTCTGTAAAGTGCATGCACGCGTACTAAGTAAGAACATGCTTTCAAGTTTCCTTCGAATAAATCCAACATTCTCCGTATAAAGATCATGATACTCTCTTTTGATAATGTTAACAAAAAAGAATACTTTTTCATAAGTTTATAAATTAAATGGCTCCTCATGTGAGATGCAATGTTATGAATGGTGATGAATTTACAAAACTAAATCGTATATATATATATATATAGGATGTGAAAGATGATAATAGAGATATATTTGTCGGTGGAGCTTAGATCAAGTTGCATTTCTCTTGGTTTCTAATTGGAGCTAGGTTGCAGTTATTTGATCAGAGAGAAATTGGGGAAAATTGAGTTTTCATTTTCTTGAATTGACTAGACTGACTATACATGAAATTCAGCATATATAGTGTTTGATAAAAAGACTAACTAATATAGCTAACAATGATTAACTTCATAACAAGGATTCTCAATGTGGAAATGAGAGAATAGAATGTAGTCTTAGGGGAAGAGCTTTAGTAAGCACTGCTCAAGAGTGTAAATGTGTACAAGTTTAAGGAAATAAGAGGCTACATGTTATTGAATAAAGTGATAATCTATATCAATGTGTTTGGAGCGCTTGTTGCAAGTGGGTTTGGTAGCTAAGGCAATGGTAGATTTGTTGTCACTACATACCATGGTGAAGTCAGGTTGTACACCAAAGGCGCAAAGTAACTGTTTTATCCATAGTAACTCTAAAGTGAGGGTAGCCATGACATGGTTTTTCTGACTCTGTTGTTACGTGTTAGCGACCATTGTATTAGAAAGAGAATTGTTCCATCGCTAATTCTGACGCAAAAGGCCAATAGCAACAAATTTCTTGCTGTTAGCGACAGATTTGGTCGACGCTAATAGTGTGTTCATTTATAGTGTCTGTGTTATCAATGATGGATTAGGACCTGTAACTAGGGTATCATCCTGCCCAAATAAGACCCATCTCATTAGAACCCATAGCCCCCTCAGCCGCTGTCACTGATGCACTTGCAACACCTTTACCTATTGACATTGAACATGTCCGTGAACCTGAGTACAGAAGATCAACTAGAGTTTCTAGGCCTCCAACATACCTTTCTGACTATGAGTGTAATGTTATCTATCCCATTCAAAAACACGCCTCCTATTCCAAGTTGTCCTCAGACAATGGTAGCTTCATCAATCACATATCTTCTGTTTATGAACAATATTTTTTTTCATCAAGTATTCAAGTTCCTCATTGGAGAGCTACCGTGGCTGATGAGTTAGCTGCTCTTGAGTTCAACAATACTCGGATAGTTCAATCTTTACCAGCAAGAAAGAAACTAGTTGGATGTAGATGGGTTTACTAAGCTAAAGTCAAGTCAGATGACTCTCTTGACGAATTTAAAGCCAGATTAGTTGCCGAGGAGTATACTCAACAAAATGACATCCATTTTACAGAGACACTCTCACTTGTTACCAAGTTCACTTCAGTGAGAATTCTCATTGCTCTTGCTACCCAATAAAATCGGCAATTGTCGCCATTTGATATCAACTATGTTTTCTTGAATGGATTCCACTATTGCTCATAATGCTTTTCAATATAATTCAGTAGACCATTTTATTTTTACCAAAGACTCTGATACTATATTAGAACGTAACAGAGAGAGATTGGGGAAAACTGAGTTCCAATTTTCTTGAATTGAATATACTTTACATGAAGTCAAGCATATATAGTGTTTGACAAAAAGACTAACTAACAACTAATAATAATTAACTTCCTAACAAACTCCTAACTGAATATCAATAACTTAATATTTTTGCTACATTTCACAATTGTATGTCAACCAACTTTTACAACAAACCTGTGACATCCCTAGTCTCATTTTAAATTGACCGAAACATCATGACTCGCACGACTTTCTTTCCAAAAAACACAACTTACACAAACCTTCTAGCCTTAACTGATGGACGAACTGGAAAAATTATACAAGAGAGCATGATTCCAACTCTTCCAATTCTAGAGCTCTCTTGAGTCGTGGGAACTTGAAGAGCTACTCTCACTATCAGCCGTAATATCATTATACTCAGCAAATGGTGGTGCTTCGGCACTCTCTGAGCAAACTAATGTCAAACGTCCTAACATTCCCGACTCGGCGTCTGAGCGGCTCCACCTGTATGTGGTCATGGTAGCCATTGTGCTATGCACACATCCCCTGACCATATTGTCTCGGAGAACCCCTATGAACTATACATAGAGGTAGCTCTTCCTTGGTAGATTTTAATTCCAAGTTGCGTGTCAATCTCCTAGCCAACACGACTGCGGTCATCATATAGTATATGAAGGTCGTACCATCTCTGAGGAACTGGTACGTATTCTGCAACTACATCTCTCCTCATCGTACTCTGGAATATATGATCCCAAAATATATTGTGCACACATATAGAAAAATAGGGGTTAAGACATATCTTATGTCTCATTTATAAAATGTAATATATAAGCCCAACCCACAATTGATCCAAGTAAATAATAGTTACTGACCTCAATATTATAATATAACATGTTCTTAAAAACACCATGGGTTGACCTCATATGCCCATACATACGGCTGCAGAGCTTACAATGTGACCTATATGAATCCTTTTAACTAGTAAGGTCACATCCTTAAACCAATCATACAAACACCTCAAATCAAATTACTAATCAATTGATAACATCCTTCTACGTACATGCATCTTCTATAAATCTAACATTGTTAATCAAACTCATGACTTAAACCTCAATGCATATACTCAAGTCTTAAATAAAGAATCAATCAAAAAGTAGAACAAACAATGACAACATAAGAACTCCTTAGTAGAACAAACAATGACATAAACTTTACTTAACATTAATTCCAAAGAGTAGTAAAATAATCTTCAGGTATCGCTGACTGATCGTTGACTCTCGTAGAGATTAGGTCACTCTATACAATATCTTTCCCCCACCTGTAGTGAAGCTGATAGCCTTTCTTCGACAAAACCCTAACTCAACATGTGCAACTTCGAATTGCCTCGAACCTTGAACGGAACCTCAAGAACAACTCTTAGAGAGAGAGAGAGAGATAGAGGAGAGAGAGAGAGAGAGAAAGAGAGAGGAAATAGTGTGACTGAGAGCTTTGAACCCCATCCTATTTATAGGGATGAAATGTCACTCCTCAGCGACTCCCAATCGCTTAAGGATTAAACGCCTTTTCACCGCCTTAAATCTACACCCCTCGTTGAACCACGTCACCCTTGCCTATATAGGTCTGTCGGTCTATCACTCGCTTAGAGACTAACAATCGCTCAACGAAAGTAGATGTGTCACCGTCTCACCTGATCGCACTACGTGTCATTTATGTAGGTGACAAAATTGAAACCCCATCATTGTGAGATGTGAGCCCATCATTGTGAGATGTGAGCTGAATCCTTACTAACTAGACCAACATTTGTTTGCTATAAGGTGGGAAAATAGTAATAGTAGTAGTATGTTAATCACCTTTAAGATAATATACTTTATTTATTGTAAAAGTTCTCGTTTACCCCACAAGTGAAAAAGATCTGATAATTTAATGCAGACGATGTGCAAGTAGTAGCCCGAATCACCATGCTAAAGTTTTGCATTAAAATCCCACCCCCAAAAAAGGGTGATGCATTAAATTGCAAAATAATCAATCCCCAGAACAAATTTTCCATAATTTGCTAGTTCTTCACAAAACCAACTAGCTCGTTAATGCTTGCTGCACCCCCTTCTTCTAGTTCAGCAAACTTTCCTCTCTCTCCACTCTTTCATGAAGTAGCTGTCATAATTTTTTATTGTACATGAGTTGGTAGAAAAGTATACAATAAATTTAATGAGAATGCAACAGTATATGTTATTCCTTTTAGTGAAAAAAATCACACATTTCTCAATAGTGAAAAAACTGCAAAAGTACGTATAGAAAAATGAAACCAAAAAAGCTGTTAGATGTCATTTTCAATGGTTTCAAAAGTTGTGGGTAGAAGAGATAGCAATTGAGAGTTACCTTACCTCTCTCTCTCTCTATATCTATCTATCTATCTATCATCCACCACCACCTTAATCATAGCTCATCACATCATCATAGTAACAACAACTAGGTCCCTCTCTCTCTCTCTCTCTCTCTATTAAACAACTTCATGGGTTTGTGTTTGGGGGGTATATATTACATTACATGATAACAAGAAAAATCAAAAAGGAGAAAAAGTTATAAGAGTTTTATTAGAGTCACAAGAGTTGCATTTTTGTGGGGCTAATAAACGACCAAAAGATCTTTAATCTCTTCTCTCTGCACACTCTGCCACACTTTACAACAGCATCTTCAATCTCTCATAGGCTTAAAGGTACCATTTTTATTTTCTCTCCCTCACTTTCTATCCATTGAACCCATGTGATGTTCTATTAAAGTTTGTGTTTTTACCTCTCCCAGTACAATCTAATTCTTCAATTTCAATTTATAAACAAATGGGTAGGCTACAAATCTCATAAACAAAGCATTGAGTAGTAGTAATTTATTAACTTTTGTATTTTTTTTGTTCACATGATTTTGTTAAATGCTATTATTGGTAGTGTTATTTGATAGAGAATCTTGAGAGATTGTAATTGCAGGTTTAGGTTGTTTTTTTGTTTGTGTCAAGAGTTTTTTTTGTTTTGTTTGCACTTTGCAGTTGCAGATGAGGCTGAAAAAGCAAAAACAGTTAAAAGTGACAGAAAGTGTCAACATGGAGAAAAATCTGTAAGAAAAAAATCCAACACCCCATTAGAACAAGACCACATAAAAAGAAAAGAATCTTACATTTACATTCAGTGGTAGTCAATTTCAAAAGAATCATCACAATTTGCAGTAGCATCAATTATACACAGCACTTATTTTTATGGTTATGAAGGAAACAGAAACACAATAGAAGCATTTCATTAGTTAGAAAAGGGAATGGGAATGAAGAGCACTGGGGGAGAAATAGTTCAAGTTCAAGGAGGTCACATTGTTAGATCTACAGGTAGAAAAGATAGGCATAGTAAGGTTTACACAGCAAAAGGTCCACGTGATAGAAGAGTTAGGTTATCAGCACACACAGCAATTCAATTCTACGATGTTCAAGATCGTCTCGGCTATGATCGACCGAGTAAAGCCGTCGATTGGCTAATCAAGAAGGCGAAGAATGCTATCGACAAGTTGGCCGAGCTTCCACCGTGGAATCCAATTCCTAATAATGCTGCTACAGAAGATGGTCAAGAGACAACAGAACAGAATGGTGGAGGGTCTAATGAAATGACTATTGTTGTTGCTGAACAATCTGAGTCTTCTGGTTATAATTTTCAGCTTCAAGATAATAATAATCATTCTGGTTTTATGCCATCAAATATTGATACTGATGCTATAGCTTTTTTTCCAACTACATCAGCTGCTTCATCTATCAATTTTCAAAGTTATCATCCTTCTAACAATAACTCTACACAAGATCTTGGTCTTTCACTTCATTCGTTTCAGAATCAAACACCTTCAAATGATCAAACACTTTTCTCTGGTTCAAATCCTGTTGGATTTGAAGCTAATTATCAAAGGATTGTGAATTGGAACAATGATGCTGCTGCTGTAACAACAGCAAGTGATATGAATAGAACCGGTTTTATGGTCAATTCAGCAGCTGCTGCTGCTGCTGGTTTTCTTGGCCAAGGTTCTGCATTTTCCCATAGGGGGACCCTTCAGTCCAGTTTTTCGCCATCGCTTCGTCCTTGGAATGATATTCCAATGGCGGAGCATCATCACGGTCATAAGGCGCAACCGATTCACCAAGCTTCCATCTTTGGTAGCAGGTTTCTGTCTGATGGTTTGCCTGGTTTCTGCATTCCTGCTAGAATTCAAGGTGAAGATGAAAGTCATGGTGTTGCTTCAGATAGGCCTTCATCTTCTTCTAATTCTCATCACTGACCACAAACTTCAACTGCATAATGCTGCATTCTTCCTTTACAATCAGGTTTGCCCATTTTTTTTCCTTCTTTTTTTACTTTTTCTTGGAGCAGTAGTGGGAATATTATCATATCATATAAGGGAAAAGGAAAGTGGCCTCTTCATTAGACTAGAAATTTTTTTTTAATGAGTTAATAGCCAGTTTAGTCCCTCAAATTTCAGAAAAATTCAATTTAGTCCCAACATTAACAATATTACTATACTTTTTCGAACCTTATTCATTTAGTCTCTCAAATTCTTGATGTTTGTTGGTCTCTGACTTTTATAACTTAATATCAATCAAGTTCATGATTTTTACAATTTAGTATCAATTTGATTCCTAGTATTTGGAAAAGTTAGGAACCTAATTGCTATTAAGCTGTAAAAGTCAAGGACCAAACAAACATCGAGAATTTGAGGGACTAAGCTGAATAATGTTTGAAATTGTCAGGGACTAATTAGTAATATTGATAGTGTCAAAGACTAATCTGAACTTTTCTAAATTTTGAGCAACACACTTGCTTTTTTTTTTTGAAGCAAAGCAACACACTTGCTATTAACTCATTTTTTAATAGAACAAAGAATATAAACTCTTGAAAAGCATATTTACATGCAATGATGAATGTAAATTAACAAAGTTATAAGGACTTGCTTACAAGCATATTTACATTCCATTGTTTCTCTTGCAGCTCTGCATTAGTTTTTGCTATGTGTCTTGTTTTGCAAATAAAAAGCTCCTGTAAATTGTAAATACTGAATTCTCACACCTTTTTAAATTTCTCTTATGAATCTTGTTATGCAGGGGAATTGTCTACCAGATTTGAAAATGTAGGAAGATTATGATGGACACATTTTGATGACCTGCAAAATTTGTCTGTTTGGATACAACTTTTTTATGGCTTTCTGTTTTTTTGGTCCTTATTGCAGCCATTTACATTGGTGTTTTATATATTTATCAAAAAAAATTAAATGTGGGTTTACTGCTCACGAGTGATTTATTTATGTATTAATAATCATATCTATATGATATGATACTTTGCTTATAATTAATGTATGGCTTTAAGCTGGATTCCGTAGTTATAATCCTCTTTGTTTGCTTCAATTTCAAGTAACCCTTTTATCATAGGTTAGTATGATTGTTACTGCGGTGTAAATGTCTGAAACGTGCGTCCATGATTAAGTTACAGATTGTAGCTTTTAGGTTCATATAGTGGTCCTCCAAACATGTTGTAATAAAGTGCTTGTGTGGCTATTAAATAACCACCATATAGGCAATTCGTTCATCATCTCACCAGAACACCCACATGTTACATACACATGCGGACATAAAGATTAAAATGATAGTAGTATATATGTGATATCTGATCTTAAATAATAGATAAGATATGAATCTTTAATAAGAAGAATAGTTGAATCAGTAGTATAAATTAAAAATCAAAATAAAGACCAAGCATTTTATTATATTATACTACTAATAGGATACCCGTGCATACGCACGGGTGCTGCCGTGTTCTTTTTATGAATAAACTTAAACAAAATTTAAGTAATATGAACATTACTTCGTGAAAATAAAGACAAATTTAAGGAGATAAAAAAGGAGTCTCAAAAAAAAAATAGATAAATGTTAAAATCTAAGAATGTAAAAGTATCATTTAAAAATAATCTGGTCATTTATCACGTGTTTTTTATATATCAGTGTTGCTACCCCTTGTTTTTTTATATGTCAGTGCATCGTTATAGTTATCCCGTATTTTTTATATATCAGTGCAGTTATCTCGTGTTTTTTATATATCTGTGCAGTTATCTCGTAGCTCCAATTGATTATTTTAGTTAATTAGAATATTAGAGTAGATAGTAGGTTATGAATAACAAAAATTTACCCCGTGTTTTTTTTTATATATCAGTGACAATTATTTGTACTTTTTTAGGTATTAGTGACAAATATTTGTCACGTGTATTTTAAATATTAATCAGTAAGTTTATAGTAGTCTTCAAACCTTATAATTATCAAAAGCAAATATTAATCCCGTGTATTTATATATCAGTGCAGGTATCCCGTGTTTTTTTATATATCAATGCAGTTATCTCATTATTTCATTTGATTATTTTAGTTGATTAGTAGATTATAGTAAGTAGTAAAAGATAGATAGTAAATTATCAATGAGGAATATTTGTTTTAAATATTAATTAATAGTTTAAATAGTAATTAAGTTTTCTTGTTTTTTTAGATAGTAGGTTTGTAATAGTCTTCAAAAAATTTAATTATCAATGACAAATATTTATCCCGTGTTTTTTTTATATATCAGTGTTGGTACTTATAGTTTCAATTGATTATTTTAGTTAATTAGTAGATTATAGTACATAATAATAAAAGAGAGCTCGATAGTAGATTATCAATAAGAAATATTTGTTTTAAATATTAGTCAGTAGTTTAAATTCTCATTAAATCTTATTGTTTTTTAGATAGTAGGTTTATAGTACTCTTCAAAATTTATAATTTTTAATGAAAAATATTAATCGTGCATTTTTTATATATCAGTGCAGTTATCCTGTGTTTTCTTATATATCATTGCAGTTATCTCGTAGTTTCAATTGATTATTTTAGTTGATTAGTAGATTGTAATAGATAGTAAAATATATTTTTTGAAGCAATAGATAGTAAAATATAGATAGTAGATTATCAACAAGAAATATTTATTTGAAATATTAATTAGTAGTTTAAATAGTCATTAAGCCTTCTATTAGGTTATTTGTATAGTTTTTTTGTAGTTGGGTTTGAAAGAAAGTGGGACAAACATGTGAGTATGAATATGTGTGAAAAAGATTTAAATTTTAGTCCAATTACCATTGTATCATTTCTAATTAAATTAAGCTATCTAGGTGTCAAATAAAGTGAGAGACAAAAGATGAAATTTTAAGTGTAGTTTTAGTATAAATAAACAAATAGATATTAGATTAAATTAGATGATAATAATAATAATAGATTTGTGACTAATAATAATAGGTTTGTGAGGGAATTTGAATTAAAGATGGAAGGAAAGAGAAAGAGAAAAGGAGTTGAGAAAAGTGAAAAGTTGGGACATATGTCAATTAAAAGTGAGGGGTAATTTTGGAAGTTTAGTAGTGATATTTTTGAATATATAGACAGATATTAGATTAGATTAGAGTAGATAGATAGATCAGATGATATAGATATTAGATAAATAGCATTGCTTCAGGTGTGTTAATGTTACCATCTTAATCTTCGACTACCAAAAAAGAAAATACAAAGAATTGAGTAATGAGAGAGAGCCTTATGATTTAAATGCTACCCTGCTAGTTTAATTAGAGTTTAGGACGGCTTTGGAGAAACAAGAACTTGCTGGGCCATTTCTTTGAATTTTGTATTGGGTTCACATTACTCTATTAACATACTAGAATAAGATTTAGTAGTTTGGAGAATTGAATAGCTCTAGTGTTCTATTCTATTCTAGTATGCTATAATAGAGTTAGATACTCATCAAACTTGTCTACCAAATTAGCTCTAGTGTTCTGTTCTATTCTATTCTAGTTCTAGTATGCTATAATAGAGTTGGGAATAGGGGTGGCAATTTCTACCCATAAGTGGGGATTCCCGCAGGGATTGCCCCGAATGGGCCCCGTGGGCGGGGAGTTTTTCCCCCGTGGGGATGGGGACGGGGAGAAAAATCATGATCAAAGTGGGGATGGGGATGATCATACTCTCCATTGCACATGACTCCACCCCGAATATATTATATAAATATTCTTATTATAGATATATATTATATTATAACTAATAATTTTTTAGTCTTTTTATACGTGTTTTTAATTTAAAATATTAATAAAATAATAAATTATTCTAACTTTTATACTTTTTAAATATTAAAATGTAAAAGTAAGACTAACTTTTATATTTTTTATATTAAAATGTTAAACTTTTAAATTTTAGTCTTACTTTTTATATACTTTTCTAATTTTATCATATTTTAATTTCTATTTTTGCTAACCTTTAGTAAACTTTGGGGTCTCGCAGTGAGACCGTGGGATAAGGATGGGGATGTGGGAGGAATAGTCCCGAGGCGGGAACGGAACAATTTGGGAGGCGGGGATGGGGAGGCAGAAGACTTCGCCTCCCGCCCGCCCATTGCCATCCCTAGTTGGGAAATTGAGTCAACCCCACTCCTCGATGGGTTTGTGGACTAGTCCACTATTAAAATATAATCAAATCATACAATTTGGGTTTAAAATAGGAAGGTCGGTCCACCCAAGTATTAAGATTTTGGCAAGTGTACTGAATAGTTGCAAGAAGTATTAAAACGGTATGGCTGGATGTCGAACTCAAGAATTGCAGTTTATTATCAATTTAACGAATTAATTACTAAATTGAACAAAGACTAAAATCCATCAAAAAAATTGAACAGAGATTAAATTGGATTTGCTGACAAGAAATTAAAATATTAGCACAACAAAATATTTAGTTGTTTTTGATTTAAAAGCGTGGGAAACGAGCTCAATTGATTTCATCTTTATGTATGATGAATTAACTGTATTGTGAATTACCCCTATGGTTTATGATTGAGTTATCTTAATTATCCTAATCCTAATTTCTTAGGCAATAACTTTTACCCCTTACAAAATCTCTAATTCCTTAGGTGATCTTATTTAGAAAATAAGCATTACGAACAAGAATTCAGACATGATTCTAAATATCAATGACTATTCCTATACCGGAGATAGAAATATTTCAAAACTCAAGTATTTATAACTCAAGCTTCCATTCCCAATCACAAATATTAAATCATCCTAAGAGTGATCAATTCCTAAAAAGCATTAAGAACATAGATCGAAACATAAACACATAAGATTCATTCAATTAAAAAGAAATCAAATCAAGCACGTAAATGATCCATCAATCTTTGCTCATTTCCAACAACCGAAAAATTAGCTACTCAAGTTCAAAGGATTGAAATACAAAGTAAAACAGAAATTACACAAAGACGAATACATGGGATCCTCCAACTCCTTGTTCCCAATGGTGGAAAAGTTCCAATTCTTCCCTCTTACCAGCCACCTAGCCAACTTCTACAAATTCTTATTTTCTTGATCAACCAACATGTTAAACTGCATCCAATTATTAAAATTGGAACCAAAAAATTTGATCTTAAAGCAGCCAGGGTTAAGTGATGCCAAAGGCTAATGGCTAGGGGGTAATCACGTATGACATAAGACATGCAAGATGGTCTTAGACTGTTAGTAGTATCTTGGAAGTTATGAGTGTTAGGGAGTTTCTTAACAATTATGATGGAGAAAACCATACACGCCAATGAATTAACCCACACCCTGGGGATATCTAAGAATATACATCTTGATGTAGTCTTTCTTTGTGGGATCTACATCATTTTCCTTCCAAAATTCCCTCCCTCCCCTCCCTTTTTGGGTACTTTAGTGTCTGAAAAAATTTAATTGTTTAAATATGCAAAGTTTATTCCTTAATAACAAATTTAATTTTAAAAAAGTTAATTTTGTAACAAAATTTAAAATTAATTTTGTGTCAAAATATGTAAAGTGTGACACTAAGTAGTGTTTTTTGGGTTGACTTAGGATTCAGAAATAAATTTAGATTGTACAAATATACAGAGTTTGTTTCTAAGTACTTGGTTTGGTCAGACCAAAAAATAATTTACTGTCAAAAAACGTTAAGTACGACATTAGGTAGTGTGCTTCAGGTTATTTTGGCGTTCGAAAATATTGTTTAATATGGGTTAACCATTTACTCTAACTTTAACACAAATTATTTTTTGTTCGACAATTTATTGTCCATTGTCCTACTACGAAATATTTTCATATTTGCAAATATATGCTCATATTTTTTGTACAGTCTGACTTAAACAACATCTCAATAACTTCTATCCCCGTTTTAAAATTTTCCATAAAATAACAAAACTATTTTCAATCTTTATAGTCTATTACTATTTTCACACACACACACACACACACACACACACACACACACACACACACACACACACACACACACACACACACACACACACACACACACACACACACACACACACACACACACACACACACACACACACACACACACACACACACACACACACACACACACACACACACACACACACACACACACACACACACACACACACACACACACACACACACACACACACACACACACACACACACACACACACACACACACACACACACACACACACACACACACACACACACACACACACACACACACACACACACACACACACACACCAGATTTAACGTGGCTCGATATCTTTTGTCTACATTCATAGAAACTCCTTAAAATAATTACCTCATTATCTCATATGAGATTACCACAATTTGTAGCTCAACCCAATATGTGTATCACTAATATCGAGCCACAAATATCTCTAACAGTTACAATAAATGATAACACTAACATCTTACACAACAAATTATCACTCAATCTTGTTCTCTCTAGGACATGGCTAAGGATACCCCCACCTCTCGCATATGATCACCGGATGTTTTAACTCTTTCAAGTCTTTCTATTTATAGGAAGACATAACCTCCATATTAATATTAATGTGTGTAACATAATGAGTATTAATTATCCCACATTTTCAAAAACTATGATTCACTTCATGAGTTTTCTCTTCAAGATTCTAGATATAGTGTTTTCTCTCCTCTCCTCCTGTCGCCCTTTCTCCCTCCCTCAATTTCCATTGGCTTCCCTCCTCCCTTTTTTTTTAGGTTGTGGGCCTTTGTTTTAAAATCATGGGCTGTGTTATGACTCATATTGAAAACAACATTTAGCTTTTTACACCTTCTCTTTTACATTTTCGTGACCCCCTTTTTATGATTATGGACTTTGAATTTGGTCCGTGGGCATTCATCATTCTGGACTTCATTTTTTGCCCCTTTTTTTGGTCAATCCCTTGAGGCGAACTGGTTCGGGGTGCCTCTACCGTACCCGTTAAATTAACTGCGTAGGAAGGTTTCCACGCGTATTGTACGTGAGAGTATTTATGGAAAATAAAGGTTTGGGTGTGTGGTGAGTAGGGAGGAGTGTGGGAAAAACAATGGCCTTTTATTTAAACAACCTCTTTCATGAAAGAATATGGCCTTGTCATGCTTTCAGTTTTGGGACTGATTCGTGTTTAGAAACTGCCAATCGCACCCCTTATTTCTTCTTTTCACCATCCATTTGGTTTGCTTTTCAAAAAAATGTTTAGTCCACATTTAATTTTTTTTTTCAAATTTAAATATCTTTTCTCATAAAAATTAAACTTTAAAATAGGGTTAAACAAAGATGCGACTTCTTGTCAACCTTGGTTTACCCAACGCACCAAAGGACATATAGAAGCGAAACTTTCCCGTCAAGTTAAAATTAGTTTTTTTTTCTAGTTTAGTCCCTAGTTTTGTTTCTTTGAAAACAATTAATTTTTTATTGAATATTATTTTATTTATTTTTGGGTAAAACAAATATTTCATGATTTATTAAAAATTTGCATAATCAAATTTAAGGTATTTGTCTTAGAACAAATGTATAAAGAATATAATAGAATTAAGTTTTCTCCCTTCTCTATGTATAATTGACTCCCGAATTCTATCTAGTTTTTGCATACCATTAACTTTCAAAGTAGGGCTTTTCCAGTTTTTCCCACTTAATAAATTGGATGGTAACTCTATAAAAATTACTTTTTTGGGTCTTCTATATCGAGATCCTAGTCAAGAAAATAACTTTAGAAATATGCATAGAGGATCCAATTAATGCAACACTTAGTCAATTAGGTGATACTCTTCAACCCTTATTCCCATACTTTCAAGAACTCCTCAATGATGCTCCAGGATAGGAACAAATCATTAATGGTCCCTTGCCACTCATACAAGTCCAACTAATACAGAATAGATGATAATTCACTTACTTTTGAAGAAGCCGAATGCGTTTTTTTATGGCATTTGCTTTTCCCACTCCCCCTCCAACTCACCGCACACTCTAAACAAATGTTATTTTAAAAACAACCTCGTGTGGAACGCTTGTGTAGGACGTGATTAGTGACGGTTCGCATGACATTGTTCGAACACACATATATCCGTATTAAGGAATATTGGTGAATGTGATGTGATGGTCCATTATTGTTGCAGGTTAACAGCATACAAACAGAATAAAATAAGGTGTTCGAATATGCCTATGCGAACCGGTTCGATTGGTGCCATCTGAACCTGTTAAATTTCGCACAAGAGGGTGTGTGTGTCAATATTTAACACACTCAGATGACTCTGTTTGATCAAGTTCGAATGCTCGTGTTCGAACCGGTGAATTTTTTTGGAGAAAAAAAAAGACGCTTTGTCCATTTCATTAATGACCATTTTGTTTTTTCCCACCCTTATGAGGTGTATTTTGAGTAGGAGGGGGAGGGGGAGTGGGAAAAGCAAATGCTTTTTTATTCCCAACTCAAGGCCTTAAAAGAAAAGCCAAGCCCAAAACATTAAGCATATATATCCAACAAACATCAGTGTTATTAGGCATGGTTTTTTATACCCCCACCTCATCCCCTCCCACCCCCACCATTTTACGTTATTCCCATAATACCCCTGCCATAAATCACTATTTTGACTTGCATTGAATTCGCTCTGATTGGGACCCACTTAATCTTCTATCGTATATACCTCAATGGAAGGTATATACGATTGCTTTAAATAATGAACATTGACCTGAAAAAGTGTGCATCGTATATATGTCCTTCGAGATGTATATACGATTGCATTATTAAATGCTTCGTTGACTACCCATCGTATATAGGTTATATACGAGTGGGCTATGAAGATCTAATCGTATATACATCTGGGCCATGTATATACGATGTTAAAAAATTACCATCGTATATACATGGTTGACGAGGTATATACGATTGGGTTTTTTTTTGTTTTTTAATGAAACATATATCTGTTTTGTTGGAACAGATATTGACCCGCATGCTGCAGATGCCGACTCTCAGTTGGCTCCTGTTGATATCGATACTACTGCGGCTTTTACCACCGATACGGTATATTTTTTACTCTAATAAATTATATATGTTGTAGATATTTCCTACACGCGAGGCTGTGGAGGAGTGGGCCAAAGCTGTTGGTAGAAGTATCGGTGTAGTCGTTATTATAGTGAGATCGTAAAAGCAAATTTGAAAGAGGGGAGAGCGAGATAAGATTGATTTTGTTTGTGAGAAGCAAGGCGGGTTTACTAATGATTCAAGGGTTTCGGTTCTAAAAGGAGAGGTGTCCTTTTAGATTGAAAGCTACTTGCACTTTGTTAGCCGTGGGGTTGGTGTGTGACGGTTAAATGTGGTAGACACACACACACGAGTTGCTTAAAACTTCCATTGGTACTAATGCATTTGGGGCGCCTGTCAAGCGCGCAAAAGGATCTCGTTAACGAGCATGCGGATCTTGATATTGGACCGAAAGCTACTATTATCGCTTTGAAGAAGCTAGATCCGAGAATGTGACTACTCTTCGTCAAGTTTATAAGCATGGCACACAAACACCAGGTCTACAAAGAGGGGTCTTAGAACGGACATTGATTGCATCACATAATTATCTATGTTGGAGTAGAAAGATTTCGGGGTCTGATATAGTCAGTGATATCATGTGGGCTCATCCCACTTCTATAAAGTTACTCAAAGTTGTTTAGAAAGTTCTCATTCTTGACTCAACCTACAAGACCAACAGATACAATTTGCCTCTTTTGCAGTTGTGGGAGTGACTAACACTGAGTTGAGTTTCCATGTTGCATTTGCCTATATTGGACAGGAGCTTGCTATTCATTTTTCTTGGGTATTGCAGAAGCTGAAAGATATTTGTGAATCGCATTCTATTCATCCTCAGGTTTTCTTGATGATGAGAGATCTCTTTGTATGTCCAGTATTCTTGATGTCTTTCCTTATCTTCAAGGTCCAATATTCCACTGTTTAAAAATCTTCAAGGTCTTGTTTCCCTATCTGCATTGGGTCACATGGTTAAAGAGTTTGAAAGATTAAAATCTAGAGTTGGATATGACAAAGGGCGGTGTCGGTGCATTCAAAGGAAGACACATCTTCTTCCTTGTGCTTGTGAGATAGGTATTTTTCATGCTTCCGGTAATTCAATTCCGTTGAATGTTGTTGATGATCACTGGAAACATTTGAGTTTGGATATTGCAGTAGATGATATATAAATCCACTCAGGATAAATCATCTGGCTGTGATATTTCTTACCAGTTTGATGCTATCTTGGCAAGATTTAATAAAGTGAGTGAGGAGGAGAAATTTCTTATTAAGAGGCAACTTAATGAGATATCATTCCCTTCTACTTCTTCAATGGTTCCACCTAAATCAAAAGTCAGAACAAAAGGTGCACCAAAGAAGAAAAAACTGAAATTATTTGATGCTAAGCTTGATCCTTCCGGGTGGGAGCATGTGGATGAGAAGGTAAAAATGACTGAAGAATCTGGGGCTTCTAATTTAAAATCAACACAGCGGTCTTCCAAACTATCTCAGGGTGCTTCGAGAGTTTTATCACAGACAGCTGAGACTAAAATCCATTTACCGTTTCTTCCACCACACGTGCACAGTTATATTCAAAAAATAGTTGATGTGTAAGGTGACGGTAATTGTGGTTTTAGAGCAGTCAATGTTGGACTTGATATGGGTGAGGATTCTTGTCCTGTGATTAGGCAAGATTTAATTCAGGAAACGTAGGAAAGGGAAACAGTGTATTCAACCATGTTTGGGCTGAACAGACAGTTAGAGCTTCGCAAAGCTTTAACTATTGAATCCTACAGACGTCAGCCGAACTCGAAGTGGTTTGATTTGCCAGAGATGGGGTATATGGTTGCAACCAAGTATAATGTTGCACTGGTTCAGTTTTCTTTGAATATGAGTTTTACTTATCTGCCTTTGAGAGGTACTTATGGTTCATCTAAGTTTAAAATTATATCTGTTATGAACAAGGAAAATCTACACTAGTTGCATCTTTCGATCTCTCCCACCTGTCTGTTGCCTCCTATTTCCTCGCATCGATACCAGCACTACTCATCAGAGTCAGCGTCATGGTTGGATCCGTATGCCGGTCGTTTTACCCTCTGGCAGTCTATGTGTCCTTCAGTGCATCTCCCCACTCCCGGTGATGTGCCTAGATGTGTCGATTTAGTCGATGATTCTATTGACGACTTATAGATTCACACCTTTTTTGTATTACACGTGTATCTATTACTATATCGCGTTTTTGTAATTATACGCGTTTATTTTATCCAAGATATCTACACAGTTGATGTTAATCAAATCACAAGGCTTCAAATTAAAACCGTTGATGAAATCACAACCGTTAACAAATACAAAGCCCATCGTATATACCCTTGGTGGGACATATATACGATGTGCATTTTTAAACGCATCGTATATATATTCATTGTGCGTATATACGATTGACTTAAAACGCATCAATCGTATATACGCACAACGAACATATATATGATGCCTAAAGATTGCACATCGTATATATGTTCAAAAAGAGATATATACGATTCGTGTAATTTTGTCAAAAAAAAAGTTTTTTAAAGGGCATTTTGGGAATTCACTATTTGGTGGGGGTACAAAAAAAAAACCCGTGTTATTATATTACAAAAACAAAGTCCCCCGGTGCTACTCCCTTATATCGCAGGCCAACGTAAATTCCTTAAGCACATTATAATAATTCACCACAGTCGGCAGTGCATTAGTACACTTCACCCATTTGTGGAGCTTGAGTAACTCCTTGAAGGGCGCGAGTAGCGGTCAGTCCGAGGGTGTTGCTCTAGTTGAGTAAAGTAGCGAGTTTCTTAAAATCTCCCGGACATGGGCTCCTCTATATAGGTACTAGATGACTAAGATGAAGCTGACTGCTCTGATGGAACAAGATTATTTTTCAGCTGACTGCTCGGATGGAACGATTCTTTTTCAACTGAATGCTTTTCATCATCTTAGGGCCGAGATGCAAGATCTTCTATTGGGAGTGGAGGCTCCAAGTATATCCATGACACCATAGATCCTCAGTTTTTGATCTCCCCAGAAGTTCTTGCTTGTAGTAGTGTTTTCAAAAAAAATGACATCCCGGTTCTATCCGACTTTCAACAGTTGGTGGGGATTGGCAGACTGGAAGAATCAGATGAGTTATTAGGAGTCCCCTATAATTCCAATGTTTTCATTCACTCGACTATGGTCACCGAGGCGGAAGTCCACCCTCCTTTTAGTCATTTCCAGCAAACATCCTTAAGGCCATGGGGGTTGCTCCTTCACAAATTTTCCTTTAGGGTGAGGTTCTCTACGGGCTTAATTACAAGCAAATAATGTGAGTTATTGAATGCCCAAAAGTTGTGGAATTATTCTTGTATATGTTTGATGTGGTGAGGAGTCCAAAAAGAGATTCTAGGAGGATCCGCCAATGCTACATAGATTTAGTGGTCGGGACTGAGGCCCTACCGGTCTTCATTAAGATTCACCCCTGACTTCACCCACAGTAACTTGGCATAATTGACTGGGACAGCAGCAGCAAGACATATAGACAACAACAGTTTTGCAAAAAAAGTAATAATTTAGGGTCTGTTTGGAGGTTGCGGATTTCAAACACTACGCCATATATAATGAAAAAGAGCGCAACATTTAGTAGAACTTTTAATAAAACGCTACTTAAGCTAGGGGATTGGGTAGCGCTTATAAGAGAAACACTACTTTATGTTGAAAAGGCGCTAGCAATGGGTAGCGCTTATGGCCAAAGCGCTACTTTTCGTTAAAATGCGTCCTCCAATGAGCAGCGCTTCCTGCTAGAGCGCTACCTATCATCAAAAGAAGTCCTCCAATGAGCGGCGCTTTAGAGAGCGCTATAACCTATTGCTAATTTTTTATTTTGTTCATTTTCTCACTCCCTCGCGTTCTACAGACCTCAACGTCTCTCTCTCAGCACTCTTCCACTCTCATGTCGTGAAACCCAAAAACCCAAAACCAGCAAGCTCCCTCGCGTTCATCTACCTCTCTCGCGAACATCAAGCCCGTTCCCTCTCTCACTCACGAGAGGTACCATCGTTAACACTCATTTTCTATATTTTCTTTCACTCTCATTTTGAAGAGTTAATTCCATTTAACCATTTCAATTATTATTTTATTTATTTTTATAATTTGCTTTTTTCCCAATTGTCGATTTAGGGAATACTCTGTTGAGCAACTTATTGACCTAGGGGAGAGTGGTGGCGTTATGTCTCCGTTTTTATCTAACCTACTTTGATTTTGATTTTGGATAGACTGTAATATTGTAATTTGTTAGTTTGATTTGTGCATATGACCAAGAAAATTGCAAATGTAAAAAGGAAAATAAACAAAAGCGAAAAAAATTAAAAAAAGTTACACAATGGCCAACGCTTGTAGAAAGCCAAAGCGCTACTCATTCTCTTAACGCTTTTAGGAATGGGTAGCGCTACCTATTTCTAAAAAGCGCTAATGGAATATAAGTAGCGCTTTGGACTGTAAGCGTTGGTCATGCCCAAAATGCACTAACATGATGAGTAGCGCTTTTCCCTAGAGCCCTACCCATGGCTATCAGTGAGTAGCGCTTTCTAAGCGCTACCCATTGTGGGAGTGAAATCAGTAGCGTCAAGTTTAGCAGTGCCTGAAAGCGCTACCCATGGCTAAGAAAAAGCGTTGTCCATCCTCAAATCTGTTGTAGTGAAAACCAAAACATCTTTTGGGCTTTTTTATTTTTTCTTTTTTGGGTTGAGAAGTAGTTGAAAGCACACTTCTATCTACTGCTAGCTGCTGTTCTCTTCTATTGATTAGGGTACTGCACTACTTGGTTGAGTTGATTAACCAGGAGTGTGCCTCTTGTTGGGTGGGCTACTACATATGGTTTCACTTTATGCTCTCTTGGTGCTTTGTTTCGGCTGCTTAGTCTATCTAGTGCTTGTTGATGGACGTTGCTTTGTATTTTCAGGTCGGTGGAAATGGTAACCAATTTTATTTTAGTTGGAGATGTAAACATAAACTCCTTTGATGTAGTCACTCTTTGACTTTTGTACAACTTGTGCTATTCCATATTCAATATACTACTTTTGATTATCAAAATATCAGCGTGCCTCTTCCCACTTGTACACTCTCCCTCATACTAGAATTTTTTTTTGTTATTCGTTATTCCAAGCAATAGTTTCTAGCTATCAAACAAATAATAGTCTTCAACGTTTCCCATTATTCTCACGTAATCTTTACCATATAGTTCTAAATGTCAATATTCAACAGTCAAAATTCTTGACAAAAATCGTGTTTCTTGTTAGTTAAGCCAAAAGAAAAGACTTTTATAGTCATAATAACATAATAGAAGAAATTTACAAAAGAAAATGACTTTATCTGAGTCTTTGCCATATTTTTCACTCCACACATGACACCACACGCATTCCCACACATCACCCAACACAACCATCCTAAGTCAAAATCCCATAACCATTGAAAACCAAACCCACACCTTCTCCCAAACATTATAACTAATAGTAATACACCCTCTCTCTCTCTCTCTCTCTACACAAACACAATGAGTAGTTACTTCTATGACAATCGTGACCGTGACGATGATGAACAATTCCCTTATTTCAATCGTGTATCAGACCACAGTGAATTCAACAAAAGAATCTTAATCATCGCCATAGCTTCCTTATCACTAGTCTTAATTATAGTCTTCGTACTTCACCTCTATGCAAAGTTTGTTCTCAAACGCCAAGCTCGTCGTAGAGCAGCTATTCATCAACTCACCCTCACCGTAGCTCAAGCTCACACCATATCCATTGAATCAAACAACCTAGGACTTTCCCCTACACTCATTTCCACTCTTCCTACTTTCCCCTTCAAACAAAAACAACCTCAACAAAATCAAAACCAACATTCCTCATCCCATGTTGTTGAATGTTCCGTGTGTTTGAGTGTTTTTGAAGATGAAGAAACTGTCAAGTTGCTTCCTAATTGTAAACATATTTTCCACGTGGGTTGTATTGATACATGGTTAGCTTCGAACTCCACGTGTCCTGTTTGTCGAACCAAGGTTGAAGTGGAACAACAACAACAACGGATTGAACCACATCCTCGTGAGGGTCCCATTGTGTCGGGTCTATATGGTGCACCTTCGGCTCCACCATCCGCGGAAGGCACATCGGACGGTGGTGGTGATTCACCCAAAAATAATTCACGGTTGAGCTCGTTTCGAAGGATTCTTAGTAGAGAGAGATCTTCTAAGAGAATCCAACCTTCTAATTGTGATGAAGATATTAATCATGATTTAGAGAGGCAGTGAATGATTATTGTTCATTATTAGGTAACGTATATGGTTTTAGTTTTACCATTGTTAATTTATTTTTCTCAGGAGAGAGAGAGAGATTGGTATACGTAAAAAAGATGATCTAGATTTTGAAATTTTTTGTACATGTTACTTAGTCAAAATACGAGAGGTTTTGGTGTTGAATTAGTTTGCTCGTATTATTATTATAATTATAATTATAATTTCTAAAAAGGATTTGGTGTTTGGTAACGTGATCCATTTAATTAACGAAATAATGACCGCTAGCTAGGTATATAATATGGGAAGATTAGGTGGTAGCTAGCTCTCCATGTGAACTTGGCAAATATATTAACTGAACATTTTTTTTTTATTTGTCGTTTATTTTGTTTCATTGGGGCTTCCCATTAGTTTATTAACTAGTTTAGGGGGGAAGTCAAATATCATGATCCCGATATTTGGGATTTGTGTTGACTCCTGTAAATGAATTAACAAAGAAGATGGATTGATGATAGTTTTTCAAACTTATATCTCTGATTATGATTTACTTAATTCACTAATTGCTGTCATGCAGAATAAAATACTACATGAGTTATCATGTCGTGGCGTGTTTGAGGTTACTTTTGTTTCAAACATATATCTCTGATTAAGTTTTAAACACTACTAAAAAAACAAAAATTAGAGATGCCCAAAATCCCTCTCTAAACAGCCAAAATCCATCACTAAATGATTTAGAGAGAATTTGCGATTTAACCAAGATTAAATCAAACAATTTTGGCGTCACAAAATTTTTTTAGAGAGGATCACGATAATCCCTCTCTAATAGCGAGGAGAAATCCGTCGCTAATTGCAGAAAATGAGCCCGTCTCTAATAATTTGGGAAACAAACACGCGTCTCAATAGAGAGGAAGACACATGTCGTTGCTAATAGTGAGGAAAATATCCATCGCTAATAGAGAGGAATATTTTTTCCGTCGCTAATGATGAGGAACAATTTCCTCTCTAATATTGATTTAATTTAAATGAATTATTTTTACAAATACCAATTATTTTAATTTATCTATTTCACCAAATACCAATTATTTTAATTTATCTATTTCCACCTATATTAAAAAACCTTTTGATCTCAAAGGAGTGACTCTTTTAAAACATAGGCTACAAAATTTTTAAAAAACACAAACATCTATTACTAATAATAAAGCACTACAAACATAAAATTCCACCAATTTATTAAACTTGAAAGTTATACAAATTTCTTAAAAATACTAGATGTTTCTTAATATGATTAAAAATGACTCCACTGGGAATCGAACCCAGAATCTCTGATTCCGTAGACCAGCGCCTTATCCATTGGGCCATGGAGTCAGATTTCAAGTTTTAGGCATTAACCACAAGGAGAATCAAGATTGAATTTGGAGCTTATTTGACAAAATACATTCAATAAATCGATGTCAATATCGATTGGTAGCTAATATGATTTTTACACATGAGACCAATAGACGAACAAAGGGAATTCAAGGCGAAAACAAAACATTTCATGTAAACTAAGCATTTTTCCAATTATATTTTAGATAAAATCAAGCTCATAAAAACATAAATTTCCATGTAGTTGCAACTAACATAAAAGATCTTAAGAGGAAATCCAGGTAGTTAAGCCTCAAGACTTCAAATGGGCTATACCTAAAGGAAAACCGGGTAAACTCTCATAGCATGAAATAGTTCGGTGAGTGATATGCCTATACACTACAAGAAAATGTTGATTTGCCACGGACATTTTCGTGGCAAATGCACAAATTTCCGTGGCAAAACAACATTTGCCACGGACAAAAAAATGGTGGCAAAAGCGCAAATCGCAAATCGTTTGCCACGGAATTTCGCGCAAAATTTTCCGTCGCAAATCTGTGGCAAATTTTTCCGTCGCAAATCCGTGGCAAATTTTCGCCGCAAGTCCGTGGCAAATTTTTAAATCGCAAGTCCGTGGCAAATTTTCGCCGCAAGTCCGTGGCAAATCCGTCGCAAATTTTTAAAAAAATTAAAAAAATAAATGGAGCGAGAGTTTCCTACTACTCCAACTTCTTCACAAATTGGGTTATCTTTCAATTCTATGATAAGGATACAAAGTTATAATGTTCCATTACATCAAAAATATATAAACAATGGAATGAAAGCTTTTTTGGGAGGTGAATGAATACAAATTTAGTAGTGGAACTAGAACCTACTTATAAAGAAAATTGGAGCAATAGGGAATCTTTGCTTAAACTTCAAAGACCCTTATTGATCTATCTCATTTGTTTCTCCTATAGACCTTAATCAAAGTAACTTGAATCAACATACAAATGCATAGTCACAATCAAATTTTGATGGAAGGGAACCTCGAGCTTGATATCCAAAAAAGTGGCAAATGGCATCGAATTTCTTTCCCTTGTATGTACCTTCTTTCTACGTCATGGGAGAAACCAAATATCATTAAGCATTCACAAATTGAGCAGAAAAGCCTCTGCATATAAATCCTCTTGATTAAATATTCAATGCAATGAAAAGTAAGGATATAAATCCTAGTTGATGCAATGAAAAATAGTTTCTTGCCTAACTGAAAAGGAAGAGAGCACCTTAATTTCAACCACGAAATGAGCATAAAATGATTAGAAAGCCAACCGATAGACTTACCTTACCTCTCTGCAGAGAGAGCATCAGTCACAGAGACATTGCTTATGGTGAGAATTCACACGAATAAACGAAACAAATTATCTGGACACGGTTTGACATAAGAATCGGACATAACAAGAAGAATTTAATATAATTCATAAGGTCGAAGCGCAGATCGATAAACAGAACAATATTTCCGAATCCTTTCGGTCAAATACAAGCTCGATTAAGTAATGTTGAAATAAATTACCCAAATTGAGCAGAAAAGCCTCATCGCATATAAATCCTCTTGATTAAATATTCAATGCAATGAAAAGTAAGGATATAAATCCTAGTTGATGCAATGAAAAATAGTTTCTTGCCTAAACGGAAAAGGAAGAGAACACCTTAATTTCAACCACGAAATGAGCATAAAATGAGCATGATAGAGATATATATATATTAAGAGAAAGTAAGAACATACCGGTTCCGAGGCAATACTTGCACCTTGTTTTCTCTTGTTGCTCGACATTATTGGCCTCGATTAACATCGATCTTTGAAATCACACCAAGCTGCTCCTCCGAAAAGCGATGCCACAATGGGGTCGACTGATTGGATTCATGAATGAAGTAAGCAGAGTGTAATCAGTATTGTCGGGAATATCCTCTATTCTACAACACAAGTTCTATGTTTACGGACAACGGAGTGCAACTTAGATGGTAAGACGTTTCACCTATGCCAAAAGTGTTGTGGGTTCGAATCATATAAAGGGGCAGGAAACCAAAATTGATCCACTTTAAAGAATGAGAGGAAAAAAGTTGTCTCTCGACCAACGGAAATTGAACATTAACAAAGTAAGCTAATGAAAGAAAAGTATACCTTAGTTGCAAAGGCAAACACATGCTTCTTATGAAATCCTCATGACGTACCACACTAAACCCAATTTCGACTCAATTGCCATTAATTAACATGAGGGGATTCAATATTTGAAATGAATGTCAATCATGAGTTAGCTCTACAAATATACAACTAATGAAGCCAAACGCATAATGCTAGTGGCGGTAAGACAACATAAAATACATCAAAGTGACTAAAATTACTTCTACCAGATCACTCACGGAAAACATGCGAATCGGGTAATTCAATGTTTCTTTTTATGCCTTCCACTCTTAAAATATCCTCTTTTATGGATCATTTCATCAAAAGGCACATTTTCGGAAATCTAGTTATTCTTAGACTACATGAGTTAATGCACTCTCTCATCTTACAGATATCCTATACTTTACTTAGATGTCTTATTGAATTTCTATAATGGGATTGGCTACGTATGTCCTAGTCTACATGTATATCCTTCGGGGAACTACATGAGTTAGTGCTGAATTCCACAAAGGAAAAATCAGGAACTAAAATAATATACTTCCTCTAAACTTCTGTACCACATTCTTTTTCATGTTCCTCACAAGCTTTTTTGATGCTTTAGCTCACTTTGAAATGTTGTATAGCTGCCAATCATTGGATAATTTCTGCAGATTGATGTCCTCTTTGATAGAATGTAAGATGATCGAGGTATAAATAGATTATGAAGCATTACTTCTTGGTATTTTTCCTTCATTTTATTTTTGTGCCAAGCATTATTGTGTACAACCATTATTTATTCGAGAGGGCATAAAGATGATGACAAAGTCTTAGCATTGATCTTGTACATTGTGTTTGTTCAACCTTAACTAGTTTTGTATGCTACAAGATTTTGAATCTTTGATATAGAAAGCAGACAAGCATGAAACTGACCTCGTCATATGATACGAAGCGAAATCATATTGTGAGAGAATAAAAACATAAGTTTCTATCAACACCCAATCATAACAATAAAATGAAATCATCCCCAAAAATGCATGAAAATAAGCTCAGACCAAACTATATGGGGATAAAATAAAAAAATCAAGCTACCTCACGGTGATGAGTCTCTATTAACTCCAATTGCCGCTCCAAATTTGATTGTGTTTCAACTACTTTTGCCACTTCAATCTAAATAATAAGCTGCTAAATTAAGTTGTTTTCATCTAGAAAGTCACTAAAAAGGATTATAAGAAGGCAAAGAGAAACCTCAAGCCTCAAAAGAACATCACGATTCGTAAAATTTCTGCGATCCCATTCGGCTATTGCATTAGCTTGTTTTGAAATTTTCGATTCGCTCTTGCAACTCAAACATTCCACTCCTTGATAATCTACATAAGGTTACAAGATTAGGAATCGAGAAAGAGAGAAATCTAGGAAAGTTTAACACGTAAATCGTAAAGTATAAACAATGTTAAGTGTTAGCAATCTGAGATCAAACTTCGCATTCTTCATGTTATTAAAAAGGAAATTTTGCAAATTGTAAACAAAGATTGTTAGGAATTTGAGCTTTCTTTAGTATCATTTCATGAAAGGGTGGTTCAAGTCTTACTCTTAAATAAACAAATAAACTCACTTTCTAAGGCTATGAGCTAAATGCACTCATTAAAAATAGCCATAACTTACACAATTAATAAAATATGATTCAGTGGATTGTATGAACATATAGGAAACATATCAGTACCTCCTCCATGAGTCTTTCTGTGATTTGGATGGCAATTTTGGTGCAACAAAGAATCGATGAGTAGCATGATTGTAGTAGTTCTACTGATAAAAGCAAAAAGAAAGTATCAAATGCATCATCATATATGAGGGCAACACAAACATACCGATTCATGTCATATTACTTAATGAGGCATAGTTGCAAGGATTCTAAAGTGGTGCCCTAAGATGACAGGGGAAAATGGGTTTCCCTTTAGAAAGATTGGAATATGAAAAGATAAAATTAAATCAACCAATTCTTGTGACTTCAATAAAACTAATCAAAAATCAAAATACAAGTAAGGTTCATTGCTACATAACTTTAAGAAGATACAAAACAACAACAACTAGAATCAACTATCAAGGTTTCAAGGGATACAAATTTTAGACAATTGTGAGACAAACCATCTGGCAGAGACATTATGCACAGACAATTCTGTTATATTGGATGAAGCTTAGAACAGCCAAAGTGAAACTGTTGCAAAATTGAAATCACTTCAAGGAATCATATAACAAGTTCAAAATCAGTACAAGATAACTTGAGAAAGGACTCTCTTACTGAATTTAAGTACACATGTTTAATGCATTTTACTTGTATCAGTCAATATTATGCTTCACTTACCAGTAGCAATTAGTAAATCAGCATCAGGACTTGTTTGATGTCTTCCTTCTTCCTGTGAAGAAAAATACCTGCAGTCAAACACAAAATTCACTGAGAAAAATACACAAAATCAAAAAAAACTATACAAACATAAATCCACAAACCTAGCTAACCTGAGGAAAATTTGTCAAAATGAATTGTTTTGAGAGAGATAGAGAGTGAGAGAAAGCAACCAAGAGAGAGAGAGAGAGAGAGAGAGAGAGAGAGAGAGAGAGAGAGTGAACCTTGAGTAAGAGAGAGAGAGGAGCTGTTTGTGAGTGAAAATCAGACCCAAACGGATCGATACAAATCAGAGACAATCCTTGTTGAAGAATAGGGAGCGATTCTGAACCGAGATCGAGAATAGAGATTGAAGAATGATTAGGGTTTCAATTGGGAGAAGCGAGGTTTCAATTGGGAGAATCGAGCTTAGGGATTCTGGCGAGGAAAATCAAAACATGAACGACTTAAGAATGAAAATGCTAAAATGCAAAACCCCTTTTCAAAACAAACCCCTTTTCGAAATAAAAATCAAAACAAACCCCAAATTAATATTTATGCGACTTACTTGAGAATCGATAAGGAAAATCAAAGTGGAAAACATGAGCGACTTGCAAAAACTTACTGATTTGTACACGAGTGGGTGCGAAGGTAAATCAAAGCAAAGGTCTGCAGGGTCTCTCGTAGTAGGGAAGGAGAAGTAGTGGAGTTCTTACAAGGAGGTGTTTCTTTGGAGGCGTGAGGCGTGGAGGTAGAGAGGTGTGTCACGGCGTTTTGTGAGAGTGAACCGAGAGGTGAGAGGGTTCGAGAGAGAGCTTAGGGCGTGAGAGGTTTGAGAGGAACCAGAGGAAGGCGAGAGAGAGGGTTCGAGAGAAATGTGAATGCGTTAATAAATTTTTAGGGATCGGGTTGGTTTTATTTTGATCAATGCGTTGCCACGGCATCTCGTGGCAAATTTTCAATCCTTTCACATGTCCGTGGCAAACCCGTGGCAAACACGGTGGAAATTTAGCGCTACTTATTTTTACACTTGCCGTCGCAAATCCGTGGCAAATTACTGACGGAATAAGCTCCGTGGCAACTGCTGGTGGCTAAAACAAGGTTTTCTTGTAGTGATACCCTAAAGGAAAACCAGCATCTCCCTCAATTTCTGAAAAGGAAAGAAATGAACAATATCTTGGAAAGAAATGTAGCATGTTCGGAGATACAGTGAGTGCACATATAATTTCCAAGTGAAATAAGAATGCTAAAATACATTTAATTTACATACTTGCATACATCAAGAAGATGTCCTTACATTTCACAGTAGGAAGCAAAGACACAGTATACCTAAAAAGGAAGAATGTTCCACACTTGAGAACTTATCCACCCATCTTTAACAACATTTCACAGTAGAAAGCAGCAAATCAGTATGAAGCTAGCTGCTAAAATCTTTATTTGGATAAAGTAGAAACTTGTAGGACAAACAGAAATTTGCAAGAAAAGAAGAAGAAACATAAATTTCACATATAAGAAAAAAATTCTTGAGAGAGGCGTGAATCTAAGCGCAGTGCTTCCACAACAAAGAGACAACATGTAACTAGTTAACAATTTTTATTATGGTACATGTTAATGGTTTACCTTTGATTTATGAGTATCAAGGCTTATGTGCAACCACAACGTTTTAAGCATATAAAACTTCAATGTTGGCGGACACTGAAAATGCGATTAGACAAAATGAATCCACAATAGTAATGTCATATCATATCATATTTTTACATAAAAACCCAACAAATAGAAAGACAAAGAGAATATTCCCTAATACAGAATGCAATGCTTACTTTGAATGTCACTGCTAGATTGATATACAATGAGAGGAAATGATCATTGACAACTTTCCCAATTTTTAGATCAAGATCATACACTACGCATGATTTGTTTAAAAGAGTCGCCCCTATGAGCAGCGCTTTGCCAAAAAACGCTGCCCATTTCCTAGGCGTTCTAACATATAACCAGCGTTGTGTTGCAGGAATTTAGTGACGACCTACTTTAGTGAGAAAAATTTACTCTCCCAAAATTAGTCTCTATAAGTATTTTAGTTATTTTGTGACGGATTTTTAGAGAGGGATTTTTTTTCATCACTAATGACGTCGCAAACATGAATTCGCTAAAGGTTGATGCAAATCTTGATTTTCGTCACTAAATCCCTCACTATTAGTGAGGGATATACACATCTGTCTCAAAAATCCCTCTCTAAAAATCATTTTTCTAGTAGTGAAATGATATTTTTAATTTGTATAACTGTTATACCCCAATTTTGTCCGTCTTCTTTTTTATTGTTTTAGTTGTTTAATTTATTTTGATTAATGTATAGTCCAAAAGTGTAGGAAAAAAAGTTAATTTAATTTTTATTACAATTTAGGAGTGTCCAAAATGTCTCAATCTCTAAAATACAAAAAAACAATAATCAAAAGTACAAAAAATACAAAAAAACGAAAATTAAATAAAAGGAGCGGCATCAGTAATCTCTGGGGTCTGTTCTTGCTCTCCAAGACTGCTCAGCAGATCTGCAGAAGCCCAGTCAAAAAACAGTCAAATAACAATTAATGCTAAACCTAATTTCTACCTATAAATAAACAGTTAACCTAGAGTCTAAAAAGACAGAAGACGAAGGCAGAAAACTACGGCTACAATCACCTAAACAAAGATTAGGGTTCAAAGTCGGAATTCTAATCCACTAAACACACACTTTCGAGTTTCTGGTTTGAAAGCAAAGAATCAACAGTAACAAAGGAGGCAATAGGAGCATAACGAAATTTGGAATTAGAATTCGATATTTTGCTTTTGGTTGTCTTTGGACATTGCAACTCGAGCTTGTCAAAGAGGCCAACGCGGTGTTGCCTTTTATATTTAGTGAGATGATTTCTCTATCAATAGTGTATGATTGGGAAGCACGTGTATTCTTATAGATTTGTTTTGTATTTGTGTGCATGTGAGTTGTCAATAGTTTTTTGAACATTTTGATTGATTGGAATTACAGAACCGTTTGAGTGATTGGAATTGGTATTTTGGCAATAGTTTAGATTCTTTTGAGTGGTTAGAGGTAAGTTTTTTTTGATTGATTAGACACAACACTTGAATTAAAACGCAACATATACCGTAATAGATTATACATTGACCATAGGTTAGATACTTCATGCGTACAACTTCTCAAGATCATCTTTAGACCGAACCATTTGCCTCTTTGTTTTGCTATAGGTGCGGAAAAACGGATAAAATGGTCAAAATTTGGGAGAGTTAATTTGAGAACTAGATCCCCCACCAAAGGGTATGCAGGAGCAGAGGGAGACAACCTCTGTCAATTGCGTTAATAAAAACCATTCTTAAGTTTATTTAACTACTTCTTTCTTACTTTTCAAAAAAATAACAAACAAATATTTTTCCTATCCAAAATCAAATAAAAGACTAAGTCGGTTGTACAACCGGTTAGTCATCATTCTAGGACCAATGAGCTGTACAGTTCAGTAATCCTAAATGCTTATAAAATATAATAAATCATTTCTCCCAAAAATAGGGGGCTAAGTCGGTTGTACAACCGAGTTAGTCAGCGTTCTAGGACAAATGAGCTGTACAGTTCAAAAGTCCTAGAATACCTATTATAAAACCAACTCACCTCACATCAAATCAAATTCTCTCAAATAAACTCAAATAAATCATTTTCAAAAAGTAGGGGACTAAGTCGGTTGTACAATCGGGTTAGTCAGCGTCCTAGGAATCAGTGAGTTGTACAGTTCAAGGAATCCTAGTACCCCTACACTAAAAAACACCAACCAACAAACCTTTTTCAGGAAGAACTACGTAGCTTTGATTCCTCCATTGCATCCGAAGGTACGTAGGAGCAAGAGTCTACTCTTGTCAAGCACTAAAAATTAGAAATTTAATTAAGTCTTTTTCACTGTAAATAAAAAGGGTAAATATTAATAAAGCGTAATTAATTAGACCAAAGATGTTGTGGGGTGCTAATACCTTCCCCACGCATAACGACTCCCGAACCTTAAACTCGCCTTGTCCAAACCTGAAGGGATTTTCCGAATTTGCCCTTAAACTAAAATTTCGGTGGCGTCTTCCTTTCGAACTTCGAAGAATCCTTTCCCGGATTTTTCGGTCGCTACAATAACTATTCTTTCTTAGGTGTTTTCTCTTATTTGTGGCGTGTTTGAAGTTACTTTTAAAGAGGTTTTCCTCATTTTATTTTTAATTTTTCTTAATTAGACGTGTTCTCTGTATTAGGAGTTTTTTTATAGGCAATGTTAGTGGGGGATGGGGGAATGTTAGTTTTTGGAGTTCGAATCTGGGACCTCCTTCTTGCACTCATTTGGTGCACTCCTTCGGTAACCCTTACTTCGCCAACTGAGCTACCTACTTTGGATCTCCATATTCGGAGTTATAATGTTATATCGCCTTGGGAGTATAGGAGATTTTTTTTTATTATATGTAGACGGAGTGGTCACAACAGCCACTAGAAACACACACAAAACAGTGAGGTCCCAGGTTCGAACTCGGGACATTTTATTTAGCCTATAAATTAAGTTTAGAAAAGCGCTTAAAACGTAAACATTGTCAAAAAGCAATTCGCAACTATATAAAACGTGTTTTGGCTATTATTTTCTCATTTCTCAACCAATTTGCGTCAAATCAATTGCGTTCAACTCGTATTGAGTGCAAAAGTTTAACTTTAGCAGAAGGTTTTTAAACAAAAACGATGTGAATTCAAGAACGATGCGAAAAATAAAAACTTCCATTCGCGTTTCTATTTTTCACATCTTTCTCGAATTTGTATAGTTTTCGTTGAAACCATTTGCTATATTTCAATTTCTACACTCAATACGAGTTGAACACAATTGGTTTGACGCAAATTGGTTGAGAAATGAGGATATAAAGAGCCAAAACATGTTTTAAAGATGTGAATTGATTTTTCATAGTATTTTTCATTTCAGCACTTTTCTATACAAAAGGTTTGCCATATTCTGATTCCTCGTTAAATTTTGAACATCTTAAGCTCAAGAATTGTTCAATTTGGTGCTCTATAGCAAAACTACCATTGTTGAGATTGAAGGTTTTTTGAACTTCAAATTCAAGATTCTGGTTCCATAAGTGTTTTGTGCATAAGTAGTTTTTTAAGCTTAATTTTGTATCCATTAGATTCCTTGCGAAATTTTAATCAAGTTAGAGTCCAGTTTCATTCAACTTGGTCGCATATTGCATGAGTTATTCAAGAAACAAGAAATCGAAGGAACCTTGGTGTGCTTGAGAAGACACTCATAGTGTTTTTCATTTTTTTGTATTTTTGATTAAAATGACCAAACGGAAACAGGTATGAAAGATAAAAGAACAAATAGAAACAAATATCAAAGATAAAGGATCAAAGTGAGAAATAAAAAGTTAAAAGACCAAACTGACACAGAAATGAAAGATAAAATATCAAAACGAGAAAAAAGATAAAAACTCATAGTGAAATTTTGTTTAAAAATAAAAAAAAAAAACCAAAAATGCTATTTAGTCTAAGTTATTCGTCCCAAACAAACGACCCTCTTCTCCATTTGAAGTTATAGATCCAAACTCCCTTCTCCCTTTTTACATATATGCACCACTCAATATTCTTTTTGCAGTGGAATGGAGAAAAGCCTAACAAACATTTGGATAAGAGGCCATGATCCTAACTTTACATAAAGTTAGCATACTTTTTTTTACACAAGTATTTAAATTGATGTAACAACATTATGTGGGTTAGGGTAGTCATGATCTAGTATATAAAGCTCAAGATAATAAACACTTTTCAGAAAATAGTAAGAGGGAAACACTAGTGAGGGAAAATTAGAGAGATAGTGAGTGGAAAACACCTCGGTGATTGGGATATGGAGAGCATTGCCTAGAGCTTTGACTGTATCATGTGGTGTAACTTTTGATCAAGAGAGTTGAAACCTTCAAGTTGAATTCTGTCCCCCCAGAGTAGGAGAATTAACTCCGAACTAGGTTACCAATCTTGAGTGTTCATTTTCTCTATCCTTTATCTCTTTCTTGAAAAAACTTTATTATTTAGGGATGCTTTGCACAAAAGTGGAGAATTATTGGGATAAAACATCATATGTGTTCTGCCTGGACCTTTGCAAGTGTTATAGCATCTCTTGTAGCATCAGTGCGTGTTTTTGTTATTTTATATTGTGACAGTTATTTCTGTTTTAGGCTGTTGTACCCATTCTATTTTAGGCTGTTGTACCCACTTAATATATTGTTACATCAGCTTAATTAACTAACTAATTGTAATTGAACCAAAACAGAATGGGTACAACAACCTAAAATAGAAATTAAAGAAACATTGAAGATAATTGATTTTGGATTTTGTCCATGATGATTATTATATTTAATTTCTACAGCATTGTGTAGTTATTAGTGCGTATGACCTGTGCGATGCACGGGTATATATTATACTTTGATCATGTTAAACAGGGGATTATTCCGTAGAATTTCAAATATGTTTAATTACTCTGTAGGTCCCTAAACTATTTAGTAATTTTTAAATAGGTCTTATCTAAACTAAAAAAGTTTTTAATTAGGTCCCAGAACTAATATACTTTTTTTAATTAGGTCCTTTCGTTAAACTATTGTTAGTCAACGGCCTGTCAGCGCTCACATGGCATAGTATATTATATAAATAGGTTCCTAAACTAATCAACAATTTTTAAATAAGTCCCTAAACTAATTAACAATTTGTAACTATAAAAACAAAGAAAATAACAATAAAAAAGGCCTGCTACCTAACATAACATCAATACGACGAATATAAATTCCTCATCAACTGCCTAATAATTTCTGCAAAAACCACTGCTACATAATTTGCACAACTTCACTTGCATGATAAGACTATCTGCTGACAGAGATAGCCCCGTGTCAAAAAACAAACAGATCCTCGGAACAGAAATTATCAACGATGACTCTTAGAAAACAAAATATAAATATTCTCCAATCTACAAACCAATACCATAAGTTTACAACCTGATGAATTCTTTACCAAAATAAAGGTTTCTAACATCCAAACCCATCCCTAAACTATTTGTTCTTTAATTTTTTTATTGTAATGTGAACTTAGTGCGATAGTCTTCGGTCATCGCATGTAAGTACTTAAAGTGCAGGTGAGTAGTTTGCGAGACAAAGGAGGGGAACGATAAATAGAATATATTATTTAAAATAATGACGACGCGACAGTGACAGATATTGACAAATATTTTTGAGGGGGCTAAAATTGTAAAGGAAATACTTCAAATTTAAAATTGCGAACAATTGTGATTGGAGTGGATTTTTTTTTTAAGAAAATTATTGGAGCGGATTCGGTATATGTTTATACGTAGCATATGTTAGATGAGGTATTGTTGTTTCAATAACATTTGTAAATATGAATGATGTTAACTCTAACCCTATGTTTGGATAAAAATATCATTCATAGCGATTATCCCTGTATTTTTATATATCAACGCGATAATCGTGAAAACACCAAGCTAGGTTCTTAATCAAATAGGTTTAATTTTACAAAACCTTTGTGTAGTTATTCCGCAATTGTGTGTTCCTTATTTTTCGAGTTCTTGACACATTAGTTCACAACAATAATGTGGCGGTTGGTTCACATTGGTCTCCACACAAATTGGTGACGATGTAGCCGATGGAGGCGTAGAAGTTCGGTTCCAACCTATAGTTATTGGAGTGGGTGAAAGTTGGGTCTGCCTGTGATCACGACAAATGGTTACCATGGTGTCTTGAGAGAGTGAGTGTGGTCGGAAATTAATTTACTGGGCCCCATGGTGGATACCACTGTACTTCAATAAAACTTTTGTTAATACGGTCGGATGATTACAAAGATGGTTGGATAGTTTTTTGTCTACTCCGGTGTGCCTAATTTTTTAGGTGTCTTTGCTCTCACCCATCTATTGCCCCACCTCCTTTTTAAATGGAGATCCTTGTCGTCCTTGTAACCGCCCGACAGTTGCTCTGGCGTCTCATTTTCTTCTTCCCCTCGATCACTTCCCTACTCTAACCGCTCTCCAACGAACCTGTTTCCCTTAGTGGGTTCATGGGTCAGACCTCCTGCATCAAAGGGTGCCTAGCGATCCGACCTCAAACTCTATGACAGATCATGAATATTTAAATTTATATTTATGTTTGTAACTGATTTTGGATTTTGAAAAATTTTAAGTCAAAAATGAATTTGTTTATAGTTTTTAAAATTTTTAAAACTAAAAACCGAAACTCATTTTAGTTTTAGAAAATTTCAAAATAAAAAACAGAAAACACGTCTAACTAGACCTTAGAATTAAATTTGGGTAACCATAGAAAATGTCAACTATATTAGTTAAGCCTTACAAACCGCTATAGAAAATACACAGAATTTAGTGAAATGGTTCTTTTAAATTGAATATTTACATCTTGGATTTTTTGATTAATATGTCAAACAAAGATGATTACATAATCATAAAATACAACCAAACCCATTAAATCATCCACCCAAGGACTTCATTGACACACCTTTCATTCATCATCTATACATCCATCCATCCACTTGTCTTTGTTTTCCAACACATCAAACAAAATACAAAAGAATCAAAGACAACAAATAAAGAACTGAAAGAATTATCAATGATCAGCAACAAATACCTCCCATATCCATTCTTATTATATATTATCATCAATTCATCAAGTTAAAGCCGACATAACAGTTTCTTCCACCCTTTCTTTTGATGCCACTGCAGTACCACATGTGTTTCCCTGCATTCCAATCATGCAAACTTTCAGTGGTCCCTTTCTTTTAAACTAAAAAATACATCATCACGTGCCTGCTCAGTTTCATAACAGAACCCTACTACCCTATAGAACGTGACACCAATATTCTGCAATTTCTTTTGATAAAAAAAATAAAGAATATCTCACAGCATCTTGTAAATTAATAAATAAACTAGCTAAGGTTCATACATTGAGAAGTTGTTCCTTTTCTGGCTGGGAATCACATATTGTTGTTTGCTTCTGTGATGGAGATGGTAAGGGTGACCCTGTTGATGCATTTTCCATCTTCTTGATGTTCTGTTGGTGATATATTTGTCTCAGTCTTTCTATCTCCCTCTTCAATGCCTCTTGATGAGCTGCATATTTATGATTACAGTGTGTATTAATAGAAAGCTTTGTTAAACATAAATATATTAAATTATAAATTAGTTGGCTCTGCTTATACTAGAGAGAGTACATGGTTTGTACACTACACTACATGAGTAATAACTTTGTGGAGACAAGGCACATGATGAGACACAGACTTGAATACGCGTGCATTCAAATACTTTCACTAAATTCAATACAAGTCAGTGTTCAGTCTCATAATTATTGGCCTGTTTCTGATCATTTCTAAAATAGTGACACAAAGTATATGCAACCAAAAATGATTGATGGACACTCATACATAACATAGAGGAAGAGAAATAGAGAGATACCGAACTTTGATAGCTGCTATGCTACACTCACTCAGGGTTCATCCAACAAAAATGGCTTATTCCCACTAATGTTTTTAATAACAGTCTAAAAAACTGTTGCTAAATGTACTGGGTGGTAAATAAACATATTCAGTCAAGAAATTATGGGTAAATGTATTGTGCGGTGGGTAAAATGTAGATGAAGTATTGTTTTATACGTCGTGTGCATAATGCACAAAAGGAGTAACTATAGATAATTGTCAAATCTACATTTACCCAAAGACGTTTCAAGTTTAGTGACAGTTTTTATTTGTGGGTAAAAGTCAAATTTTTTCTAGTGGTTGAATATATGTTAAAAAAAATGAATAATGATTCATGGTGCGAATATATTGTTTTCTGAGTTATCTTTATTTGAATGATGAATAATGGATGAAAATTCGACACGTGGTTAATTTTTCAAAAAAAAGTTGGGTATTTATCGCATTGCAATGGTTAACCACAATTCCACGTAGTAAAATTCCAAAGTTTACCTTTTAACGCTAACCATTGCAGCATGATAGATACCCATCTTTTTTGAAACATTAACCACGTTGTCGAATTTTGTCCACAATCTCATTGTCCAAATATCATTTCTCTTGTTTTACGAATCAAAAAACGCAGTATCACCCCGTAACTCACCCGTATTAGGTTTTAAAGTGCAAAATCACACTTATTCTCTTTATATAAGAGTCTGACATGTGTAAGTTTTAATATTTCGTATAGGAATATTCTGTACTAAATATGTGCTCTAAAAAAATTATTTCACCCTTCTTAAGAAAAGTAGTTGATCTTCTTTAACTTTTTAAAAGTAATCAAAGAATATATTCTCTAAATTGCCTTCCATAGCAACCCCTTCCGTGAAATTAAAAATTATTAGAAAAATCTGAATTAATTGGAAGTATTTTGGTAAGTATCATTAAATGGAGTAAAGTTAGTTATAATTTCCTAGTATTTTAAACCACAAAACTTAAATTATTGTTGCTTACTCCGTCCGTTACAGAATATAAAAAAATATGGGTTAACGAAAGTTGATGTATCTAATCTAAATTTTGAATCATATAGATCAGCTTTTATTTGTGTCATGGTTAGTCAACTGATAGAAGAGATGAGGTTAGACAATCGCTAGGTCGTGTAGTTAATGATGGCCAACGTAACACACCTTTGAGACTATCCTTGAGCAACTAAGGTTCTATATCCCACCATGAACTTATATCATAGAATTCATTTTCTAGATGTTTTCAACGAAAGACAGCTTACGCTCGCGTTTATGAGCAAATTTCACACCTGGCCGTGTGAGTTTGTCATCTGCAGTAAATCTAACATGAGAGTATCGAAGTCGCACCCTCTCTCTAGGGTTGTTTATGCCACTTGGCCAATGAAACCGTTTATTCTTTCCTATCAAACTATTATCAAGTTATATTATTAATCATTAATCATATTACACATTTTAAAGTTCTAGATACTTTATTTTCTTATATTATTATCTAAATCTTGAAGGCTCAGGTTGAGTTGCTGTGATTGAGGAACTAAATAAATGATATTATTCATTTTACTATTAAGAGAATAAAATATCATCACTTATGTTAAAAGATAAAGAGCCAAGTTAATGATTTATTTAATTAACAGAAGAATTGTTAAAGAAATTACCATCTTTAAAGATCTTTTCTTGAGCAAGGGCGGCGATTCTTTGCTTAAGAGCACTGTTATCAACATTCAGAAGCAAACGTTGATGATCCAAGAATGCAACCCGTGGAGACAGTACTGAAACTTCAGCCTTCATACATGGTCAACGCATTGAAAAAGGACAATAATAAAAATATTAATTATAATAAAAATTAAAAATATTTATGATTGCACATCATGGTATGGTACGTCACAAACAAACCTGTAATGAAGTTACACTTCTTTCAAGCTCTGATATGTATTGCAACTTCCTCACACGTGATCTTTGTGCAGATTGCCTATTTGCTAATATTCTGATCATGCAAATCACCCATAATTAGAAGCAGAAGAACTCAAAGCAGTTAATAGAAAACATGGGCAAAAAATTATATGATGAGCAATTTTTCATATAATTGGAGCACAGTACGACATAATTTTCGTACTTAGGAACAATTTTTGCATGCTAACACTGAGTTTGTCTACTACGTGAATCGAATCCAAGAACATCAGGTCAATCCCTCATATCTCACGGTAGTTTATGTCAGTAGACCAATGGTGTTGTGTTGGTTTATTCCAAGTATATATTATAAAGAAATTAAAGCAAATTTAATGGATATTGATACATTACCTTTTGACTCTCTTGGGGTCAGTAATTCTGTCATTAGAAGAAATTGGATTATTGTTTGTAGTTTCCTCTTGTTTGCATTGGCTTTCAACCTCAATATCTGGTTCATTTTTCAATTCTTGTTGTTCATTGTTCTTCTTCTCATCTTCTTCTTCTTGCACCTTCTCCTTCTTCTCATTCACTTCCTTCTTCGTTTCTTTCTCTTTCTCATCATTGACATCTGAAGGGCTTGAAGGATTAGAAGAAGACAAGGGTGGTGGCATATTATGGACCCCAGATATCTCATCCGTGAACATTGACATAAATTGTTCATCATCAAACTTATCAAACTCATGATTCTCATTCCCACAATGTTTGCCACCACCATCTAGCATTGGTGTTGTCGTCTCTAGAAATGTCACCGAATCGCTCACCGATCTTCGGTGAGCCCCTCGCCTGGCAGACGAGAAGTCGAGAAACTCGTCCACCCATGAAGGGTTTTGATTCTGATTTTGATGATGATGATAAGAATTGTTGTTATTCTTCTGATGAGAAGAGAAGTCTTGCCAAGTTGACATATTTGGAGCCTTAGGAGGTAATTGTGCCATTTGAGAATAAAAGGCAACAAAAAATAAATAAACAGGAATTTTTGCAAACCTTTGTTGTTGTAGTATCCTTAACAAATTCTATCTATGCATGCAAATTGCATAGATATATATATTTTGCGTGATATGTTAATGAGAGAGAAGAAATGATGAAACCGATGAGCCTCTAACAGAACCCTTATATAAATTAATTTTGTATATCCTCAGCAACAGCAGGGAATGTTAGAGGGAAAGAAATTAATTAAACAATATAATCGTAAACTTTTTCTCATATATTTATTATCAAATGTGTAATTTTTTAATTGTTATGTTTTGTTTAAGGACATGAAATCTTAAAAAGAAATGAATTGGGGTATCTGTATCAATGTGTTTGTGCAGTAGGGTCACATGGGAATGGGGAAGAAAGAATAGACAGCTATGAACAGCTGTGGTTGGGTCTCAACGGTATTACTGGAAAGTCGCCAGTGGATTTATAACTAGTGGGAATCAGCCACCACGTGCCCTTGTGACCTTTTCTTTAGTGACATACCCTTATAATAATAATAATATTCTCTATTTTATTTTCTTATAGATATTCAACTATGACATTAAGGTTAGACCAACCAGGGTTTGGTTCGAACTGAGTGCAAATCACATTTCAAAGTCTCAAGTTCGAGTCTTATGTGTGGTAAAAACTTTACGGGAGGAGAGGAACAGGCGAACCGACAAAGTTAGATATGACCAATTAAGTTCTCTGATGTAGAATAGTCATTGACGTAGCCAATGGGTATTGCACGTCAATAACACGGCAAAAACAATAACATTAAGGTTAGATGGTTTATTTGTATGTTATAATTTTAACCTTTTGAACATAGACACTATAAGGTTAGAAAGTCTATTTGTGTGTTATAATTTTGCAATAATATAACAATCTTCAGTTATTAGGGAAACATGCCAAAAGGAGCCAAACTCATTGTTAACCAATTTAGGTATATATGTTTGAAGTGGTTAAAGAAAAGAAACTCAAATTAGACTATTTTCCGGTAGAGTTGTAAGAAAAAAGGAAAAAGCAAAACGACATCTAGTATTCTAGTTCCAAAATTAAGATATGAAAACAGAAATTAGGTAATTAGTTATTGATTCGAATGAATCGTGTTCACGTTGTGGATAAAACTTTAATGATTATTTTAAGACAAAAAGAAAGACAACCCCACTAGTTAAGGGAGTTAAAGATTGATGAAATGATCATATGGGTCGTGAACTATATACTTTTAACTAAGAAGAGAACAAAGGGCCATGTGCATGAGATATTATATATAAGAGATTAGTGGTTATGCATGGGGTGGGACGTGTTTCAATAATTATTGTATTTTTTCGTGTTATTGGTGCGCAGTATTTATCGACTTTGTTGGTGACTAATCTATATTTGGAATTTCGACGACCACGCCAGATACCGACTTTCATTTCGGTCATATACTGTTATCCCTTCTAATGAATTTTTATCACACTCATGATTCGAACTCGAAACCCTAGAGTGGGATCCGAACCCAATTCCTGCTTGGAGCAACCCTTGTTGGTCTATAATCATTGTATTTGAAAGCTAGCTATAGATACAGTAATTAAGATAGGTGGTAGAATTGTGCGTGGACTCGTGGTGTTTGGGGTATGAGCTGTGAAAGAGAAGAAAAAGAAAGGACTTTTTATTGTGAAGGATCATGATCATGTTATGTTATGCTCCCATGTGATTTGTTTGCACACGCACTATATGCTTTCTTTGCTTTGTCCCCAAACCATTCTCACATGTAGGGTATATGCTTCTCTCTCTTTCCCTCTCTATGGATTGAAGTGTCTATGTCTTTCTAGGTACCTTCTTCCATCATCTTTTCTTAAATGAAATTAACTAATAAAGTAGTTTTTAAATTAAGGAGGAATTGGTTTGGCAAAGCGCAATCACGAGTAAGAGCATCTTCATGGATGTACTAATCAATAGCAATATTAATTAGTATATATATCCAATAACGCTTGGATGAGAAGGTGAGGGTCTCTTCCAGCTTAATCAAGGTCTTGGGTTCAAATCTAGTCTTGAGAATGCAATAGCGTTAAAACTCTTGAGGGAGAGCTTTTTCGCCCATTGTGGTCCTTCCCGGCTCGAGGGATTAGTCTCTATAATTGCGCGCAGAGGATACCTAATTTACACCAAAAAAATATTAATTAGTATATGTATCAGTTCGTAGGTCATGTCTTTTCCTCCTTTACCCCAATCTTGCTAGTAATTAATAGTTAAAAATTGCAATTCACAACCGCAATCACGCCCACAACTATTCAATCACTACTAGAAAATAGTGAAATTGAGAAAGAAATTAGAGACAGAATGGTCTCCAAATTTCGCGTCGCTATGAAGTACTTAAAGATAGACTTTGCTATTTTCTATCTATAATTTCCATCGCTATTCATCTTTTTCTAGTTGTTAATATATATAACAGTTTCCGAAGTCTCTGGAACAGATTTGCAACCACGCAATGTATCTGCGTTTTGTTGCAATATGAAGAATTGCATGTAATGCACCCACAATTTAGAACCTTACTATTAAAAATTAAAGGCACATACCACTATAAAGAACGCAACGATGAGTCACAGTCAAAATCGTGGCTAATACACCCCAAAACCAAGGCAAATAAAACTAACCACAATTAGCTTAGCTGTCAAAACTTGTGGCGTCGCAAAAACTTAGCCACTGTTGTTATTGCTTTAGCCATGTGAACGTTAACCGAGGTAACATTTAGTTAGGTTCTGCTTAGGTACAGATAACACGCATAGTAGATGAAGTTCTATTTTATGGAACCTTACGGGTGTCACCACTACAATACAGGCAAGCGACGGCGGTTCAAAAAGCATTCTGCGGCGGTTTTAACCTCCGCAGAATGAACCTCCCGGCGGTTCCAAATCCGTCGCAGTATTCTCCGCCGCGAGGGATTACGGCGGCAGTTTTTGTAACCGCTGGTATAACCGCCTGGAGGAGTAACTGGCAGTTATGAGCGGCGGTTATAAACCGCCTCTAAATAGCTGTTGAGTTAGGAAAAAATGTAAAGTTTTGCGGCGATTTTTAGGTTTTTTGCGGCGGTTGGACAGTTGCAACAGTTAGCAACCGCCCCTAAATAGGTTTTGTGTTAGAGAAAATTGTAGAGTTTTGCAACGGTTTTGAGGTTTTTTGTGGCGGTTGGGTTGTTGCAGCGCCCCCAAATAGGTCCTGTGTTAGAAAAAATGTATAATTACGTGTCGACTTCGTTTGAGGCTTTTTGCTGCGGTGTTTTTAAAGCTGAGAGAAAAAACAAGTCTTTTTCTAAAGTAAACGAAAAATGCCAAGAATGCATCAAATAATTTAAACATACACAAACAATGACAAAAAGTTCATTCATACTTCTAAAGTAAAATAACACAACATATAATATCAAAAGGACCGTTGCTTCAAAATATATCATAAGTACCGTTGCTCCAAAATATATCAAAAGATCGTTGCTCCAAAAGATTAAAAGGTCTTGTGCTTAGGAATGTAAGAGCTCCCAAAATAAGAACATTAATAATAACAAACCAAAACTAAAAACTAGATGTAGGTCCACGATGTGCAAGTACATGGTAGCGGATGAAGAGGGTATTGCTTCAAAGAAAGTAAACACAAAAGCAGAGGAAGGGGAAAAAGGAACAAAAGTAAGAAATAAGAAATTGTACTAGATGCTTATAACAAATAGCATAAACATAAACTCTGCACACCAGAATACCATACCTACTAACAATCTAACAGATACTTCAATTCAATTCTTTTTGAAAAAACAAAAAACTAACCACTCTCCCATATAACTAGAAAGACACTATCCATTACCATTGCCCAAATCCTCCACACACATTGTCTTTCATCATTAGTGCATTGCCCACACATAAAACTAGTTTAACATAAGAATTAAGAAACACTAATTACATGTCAGTTTATTTATATGAAACAATCATCTAAATGGCTTCTCCTAAAGTTTCCAGATATAGAAGAACAAAGAAAACAAAGCTTAATAATTCAATGTCTAAGCCAGCAGCCAGACTTGTTTCCAACAATGTTGGAAAATTTGATGATTTTCAATGGACCAGTAATATTCCAGAGTGTCCTGTATACTACCATTCACAACAGGAGTTTGATGATCCTTTTGTATATCTACACAAGATTGCTCCAAAGGCATCTAAATTTGAGGCTATGGCAAACGATGCCTTTTACAATAGATTTAACAGTTACAAAGAAAGCCAAAGCATTCCTAGAAGCACTAACAAATAATTGAGTGTTCTTGTCCTCAACAAACATAAAATATCAGAAAAGCTCAAATACCTGATTAGATCTAGCTGGAAATTGACCACCAACTTACTGCATTAGAAAAGCTACTTGCTCCTCTAATGTTCGAACTTTACCAATTTCTGCCTCTAAAGCTTGAACTCTTACTCGCTTGTAATTCTGACTGCAGCCTATTATAGTCAGTCACTGTGGGACCAACTGATGACATGGTTGAGCTCCCATTACAAGAACCAGATGAAAAGTATTGAGTGGGGGTTACTCCATGTCCCATGCACGGGTACGTCCGGGTTGCTCTTTTCCAAATACTTCAACATAAATATCTTCTCCAGAAGATGTCAGAGCTCTTTTTTTTTAAGCGCTCCTACATTAAAATTAACCAAAAAAAGCATTATTGCAACAGAAAAATATCCATTTTACAATCAACAACATTTAACATATGGATTAGCTGAGTCTAACTACTAGATTGTCAAATATAAGAATATCCAAATCTGTCATTTCTGTCAAACACAATTATATTCACACTCTTTTCTTTAGCCTCTTCAGTGACAAATGATCCATCTTTTTTTTGTGAGCAACTTCATACATCTCTACTCGCCCAAAAGGCCGCCCAGTTTGAATTTCCTAACAAATTATATCAGTTTAGTAACATTAATAAATATTGAATTTTAATTATACATATTCAACAACACTTTAAAGAAAGAAATACCAATTCATCTCTTGTCCTGGCATATGATTTCAACCCAAGTGTATGAGTAGTTGTTTGCTTTGCCCGATTTTCCCTATTTGTTTCACAAATTTTCTGCATTATTAAATCAAACAATTAGTAAATGATGACTCTTATCAAAACATTCTCAACACATCATATCTTACCTTAATTTTTTCTGATAGTCGATATTCCAAAAAACCTGCCCATTGGTCTTCACGGATGCCATCAGGGCGAAACTCAAGATTTTACCAGCACATCTCAGATTGATTTAAGCATGACAGTGGAGAGGACCGCCAACTTGAATACGACACCGTCAAATTTTTTCCAGCCCGTTCTTTAAACTATTGCCATGAAAAACTCACGATTCGATTAAAAAGACAGTTCACATCAGTCACCACACCCTTAAAGTTAGCCAGCACTTCAGTCTATTGAATATGTTTACTACTTAAGGCAAATAATACTAAAAACTCAGCAATGCCAATAATGTTTTCAGTTCTTTTACATGTTGAAATTGTTATTGTCTTCAATGAGTTAAAATCAACAAAAGCAATGGACTTTCTAGCTATGAAACCAAGATCAACATTTGCAAAGTTCTGCAGATTCAAGTACTTAAGACTTATTTATCCAAAAATAGAGTCATCATTCTTTGGTAACATGAATCAAAGGAATCTTATAAATGCTGGTGAGTTTCTAGAAAATGTGTTCTTCACTTCATTTGCTGAAATGGCTAAAAGGGTATATCTACTTCATTGTTTGGCTTTTTCATTTGAAACACAAGCAATAGCATACTTGGCTAAAACATATGCTATTTCTTTCTATCTTTCTCTATAATCGTTTTTTTTTGCATACAAGAAGAGATCTAATTAGAAAAAATAGAATACTTCGATAATGTATTCTATCAACTATTAACGATTCCAGAAGCTAACGAACTCACAGTGCAAGCAATAGCAAATTATAAAATTGTGAAAATGAACAATATTCTCAACAGTAAACATCAGAAACTTGTGGCTTGGATATGATTATGTGAACAACAGAGATGAGTAAAAGCAAACCCGCAATGATGATCGGAGAAAGGGACGGCGGTGGTTCAGTCGGAGAGAGGGCGAGCTGGAGAAACGACGAAAGAGGATGGGAGGGACGGCGTGAAGTGCGACGGTGGAGAAAGGGAGCTGTGGCGGTGGTTCAGCGAGAGAAGAGAGAAGAGGGAATAGGGTTTCCAGAGTGAGTTGCGTTTCGAGAGAGAAGAGGAATAGGGAGGGTTTCGAGAGAGAGAAGATGGAGTTTTTTGGGGAAATTTTTGAGAGAGAGGGAATGAAATTTTTGGGTAAAAACGGTGAGGGGGGGAAATTGTTTGGGGAAAAAAAATTGGGCAAAACCGCCTCAGATTGGGCCATAACCGCCGCAGATTACTTTAAAATTTGACTAAATTTTGGAACCGCCGCAGAATCACACGCAACCGCCGCTGCTTACTAAATAACACGGGCAAGTGACGAAACCGCCGCGTGAACCGCCGATAGATTAACAACGGCGGCGGTTTTTCCATAACCGCCGCAAAATTACTGCCGCCGATTACCAATTTTGTTGTAGTGTGTGTTTGTTTGAGGTGAAAGAGGGAAGAGAGAGTGAGGGAAGAACGAGTGATTTTGACATGTTTGGTTAAGTAGAGAAATAAAAAGAGAGTGAGGGATGATTGGTTTAGTGATTTTTGTAATCTTTCGACAAGTGGAGAGAAAGTGGGGAGAAATGACCCTTAAGTTTTAGTTTTACCATTTTGTCCTCGACTAAATTACTTTTACTACGAATAACAATTATTACAATTTATAAATTTAAATTAAATAGCTCAATTAAATATGTAACTAATTATGTTAAATGATTAAAATAATTATTCAGCTAATTTAATTAAATAATTAAAATAAATACTACTTGTAAAAAAAATACTAAGTTAATTAAATTAAAAATTAAATCAAACACATAGGGGTGTTTTTGTCATTTTAAAACTAGATTCTTTCTCTCTTCTCTCTTTCGCTCCAACCGAACCAAGAGCACAACTCTCTCTTCTCTATTTATCTTCTCTTTCGCTTAAATCTAGGTATGACAATGGAGCGGGGACGAATTTTACATTCTCCATCCATGAATCTCATATAGTTCCCCGTTCCCCTACCCAAGTCCAACGGGGTTGATTTATTGATCCCCATCCCCACACCCAACAGATTCAGGCATCCCCGCCCCAACCCCGGTCCCCGCAGTGGAATAATTTTTGTTCTTAAAAAAAAAGTTTTTACCTGTCCCAAACCCACCATGTCCCCATTACCCACCATGTCCCCGTATTTTGATTTCGTGGAAAACCCACACCCAATCAAAGCGTGGAAAAGCCGTCAAATTGGGATGAGTTTGGGTAGGTCCCCGCGGGTACGGGTTTTGTTGTCATGTCTACTTAAATCAAACAACTCTCCTAATCTACTCTAATTCTCACCTTTTTCTCTCTTCCCTCTTTTTCTCCTAATCCAAACACACCCTACATGAGCATAGGGATTTATAGGTTGAAGTTACGATAATTAAAAGACATGCTAAAGTACCAATGTTATTTACTATTTATATATATGCATGTATATGGAGCCTAGGACTCAGTAACTGTCACTGTTAAGGGTGGTACAAGCTTTTGTTACCACAGCTGGTGTTTTTTGGGGTCAGTTGTCTCCCATGTGAGGCAATTGCAAACTGTAATTTTTCTTATGCACGAGTGGGATATGGTACTAGTGATGTTGATGTCCTAAAAACCAGGTTCTCATGCAGCTTGTTTTTACCGGTTTCATCTTCTCATTGAGACAATTTTTGAGCTTGTTTTCCCTAGTAACTGTAATGCTGATACATAAATGTTATTGTAATTGTACTTGGACTTGCCATGCCTAGTTGTCAATTCTGATAGCGACTTAGATACCATAAATTATTTATTCTTTTCATTTGATTTTTCATATAATGTTTCATCATGCTTAAACTTAAACCTATGGGTTGATGTTGAGGGAGTATTTCATGAGGATGCAATAGAACATTTTCTTCAAAACAGAGTCCCATTCATGGAAAGAAGAAGGCAGAAATAAAGCATATGTTTTGGTTTGCAACTTATGGTGTTTATGGTTAGTAAGCAATTATGTTATATTTAATTATTAGGGTCAAAATGATGGCATAGGAATGATTTTTGCATATGATTAGTGGTACATGTAAAGTTTCCACGGCAAACCAAATTGGCGACAAAGTTTCCGTGGCAAACCAAAAACTTGGGAGAGTAGCTTCACTTTGAACGTGAGTTTGGCTAGAAAAAGCATGGTAGAGGAGGAATACATCCAAACATGGCAAACTCACGTTTATCGAGCTAAACTCAAGTTTGAGGTTGTTGGACGTGCAACCAAACACACACTAAGCGTGTGTTTTGGATTCACGTGGAAGCAGACAAACTCACGATTAAAAACCATGGTAGCGTGGAAGCTTCAATTTGTTGCTTTTGGAATTTCCACCATAAATCTAAACATACCAAGTGAACGTGATTTCTCGGTCAATCTAAACATATGCAAAATTACTATGGTAAATCTAAACATATGCTTGAATGTGTGGGGACTTCGTAAATTGAGATATAACGGGTTAGAGTACCTCTTGTAGTCTTTTAATATATTTTATGCTTATCAAAAGAAATATAGCCTTATCATTCTAATAATTTGTCTTTACTTCTTCATAAAGTTGTATAGTTTTTTAAACCGCAAAATGATTTTCAATTATTAATAATGAGAAATAAATATGCTTAGACCTAAACACATGAACAACGTTATTTAGCCAAAAATAGCTAAAAATCACTTTACAACACCAATTAACCAAGTTTTTTAGGTCATTAACCAAGCTTTTTAGTCAATGACCTAGAAAACCGTGAAAAAGCAGGTTGGTTAATGGTTAAAAAACTTGTTTAATTAGTGTTGTAAATTGGTTTTTGACTATTTTACCAAGATTTTAGTTAAATAACATTACGATAAATACATAGATACATCCCACAATTTCAAAGAAGAAGCCAAAATTGGAAAGTTTAAAACATAGAAACCAATGTAATTTTTACCAAGATAATTAAGGGCCACCCTTGTAGAGATTAGTAAGATCCACAAAAACTATAAGGATTGTGTTTTCTATACCCCCACCCCATCCCCATATACCCCCACTCAATTTTAAATCCCCAAAATGTCTTTTGAAAATTAATTTTTTTTAAAAAAAAATAAATATACCCCTTTGAGTACGTATATACGATGACTATTTTATGTCCAATCGTATATACGTACTCAAAGGGGTATATACGATGGGTTTTTTTTATTTTTTTTAGTAATTTGTTTTAATTTTTATTACTAAAAGACTACTAAAAATTCGTTAAATAGTCAAAACTACTCTAAAAAATTATAAAAACACCACTAAAAATTTAACAAAACCAAAATAAGGCTATACAAATTTTTTTTGATTTTTTGGATGCTATGAAAAATTTTAAAAAAATCGTAAAAAATAGTAAACGATGGAATTTGGGATTTTGAGGCCGTAGTCCTGTAAGAAGTTTCTTCTACAGGAGTCTTGATTCTTGATTTTTTTCGGATTTAATGGTTGTGGTTTCATTACGATCGAAGTATGTTGCCCGAAAACCGATTTTTTAGCCTAAATTATTCGTTCACGTATAACATCGTCACGTTTTAACGACTACACACAAAACCTATTTTCAGAACTTAATTAATTTTTATTTGACTTAAATTAAAAAAATACCATAGGGATCGTATATACACCTGGGGGGTATATATACGACCCTATTTTTTACCCCTCGTATATACACTCCCCAAGGCGTATATACGATTAAGGTGGGGTGTGCCAATCGTATATACGCCTTGGGGGGTGTATATACGATGGGCAAAAAATAGGGTCGTATATATACCCCCTAGGTGTATATACGATTGGGCAAAAAATTTTAAAAAAAAAAAATACGTTTTCAGAAGGGCATTTTGGGATTTTCAGTTTGGGTGGGGGTGTATGGGGATTGGGTGGGGGTACAAAAAAAAAGACCCAAACTATAACCCCCTATATCTTAGAGATACACTTCAAGAGATTTGCACACCATTCACAGAGCCATTTCTACAAATAAAGCTTGATTACCAAGAATGTTTCAGAGATCTAGTATTTTATATGAGAAGATTCTCCAACTTTTGGTTTCTCAAACTGCCCAAAGAACAACGTATCAAACCATGAATAAAATGTATAGTATTATCATGAAAAATATGGTAGGATGACACAGATTATTGGTTTAATTACTCTCTTGCTCTTTAACTATTTGAAAATTTCTAAGTAGCTCTCTAATAAAATTTGTAATCGATGAGTCCCTTAATTTTTAAATATCAAAGATGTATTTTAATTGGATCCCTTGATTTAAATAATTTAAAATTAGATCTCTAAACTTTTAAGTAATTTGTAATTGAGACTCTAAATATAGGAATTTAATTGCAAATTATTTAGAAGGTCGTGGACCTAATTTCAAATAATTTGAAAGTTTTACTAATATGTAAGGACAAAATTACAAAATGTTCACAAGTTCAAGTTAAGAGTCCCACATCAGATGTGATATGGCCTGAAATAGAGTTTATAAGTGGAAGACATCCCTCACCTTACAAACTGATTTTGTGGGATAGAGTTAAACTTTAACCACATTCTAAGATGGTATCAGAGTCAATCCAAGATACGTTGGGCCACTCGGGTCACGCTCCAGTTGTCCAGTCCTGAGCGTGAGGGGGTGTGTTAAGAGTCTCACATCGGATATGATATGACCTGAAATAGTTTATAAGTGGGAGACATCTCTCACCTTACAAGCCGGTTTTGTGAGGTAGAGTTAGGCCTTAACCACATTCTAAGAGTTCAATGATACAATTATGAAATCATTTCGTTCAAGAATCTATTTAGAAGTTCTCAAATATTTAATAGACCTACCGGGTAATTAAACCTAAATTATTTTAGGTCTAAAACAACATATAATGGGAGACTACTTTATAAATATATTTAGAAACGACTAAAATTAAACATTTTATTGTTCACATTTGTTGACCAAAATCAAACATGCACAAGCACTAAAGATTGTTGTTGCTCTAAAAAGCAAATTTTATTAGAATTGATAAATATAACTTGTGTTAGGTTAAAAAAATGTTTAGAGTTTGACTGTATATTTGCTTTTAGATCAAAAACATCTAAATATAAATAGTTTCACATTACATTCAATTTTACAAAATCATGATCATTCAAAATCAATTTTACAATAATCATCCGTATAATCTTCAACTCAAATACACTAACTATCAGCTAACACTATATGATAAACTTCTTTCTAGTCTACCATTTAACTAGACTTCATTCAATATAAGGCATCATAGCTAAGCCTCACAGGAACAAACTATTCACACCAATTGAAACAGCTTAAATTGAGGAAAATGTCTCTGTTCAAATGTGTCAGAATTCGGTTGTTTGGGCATGTAAACCTTAAGCATGTTCAAGACTTGTACGTCTTCATTGTGGTCATGCACATACAATGAGACAGAATTCTTGCCTTGCTAAAACTCGCAAGCAAAGACATTGAGACCAGAAGAAAAATATGCAGTGGAAAAGCCTTTAAATAGAAATGAAAATGCATTGCAATGCGTATATTAAGCAAAAATGACATAGAAACTACGGTATATTGTTTATAATAATTTTGAATGCATGCTGTTTGTCTCCATATGCACTAAGAAATTAGCAATGAAGACAACAATAAAACTAAGCGTTGCTATTCTCAATCTTCTTGTTGTGTGCAATCTATTGATAACTTCAAGGGCATTTCCTGCAACACACAAGAATAGTTCAATTGATCCAGAAGTCATGAAGAAGAAGTATGAAACTTGGATGAAACGACATGGACGACGATACCGAAACAAAGAAGAATTTGAAGTCCGTTTTGGCATTTACCAAGCAAATCTTCAGTTCATAGAGTTTCACAACTCTCAGCACCATTCTTACAAGCTCACAGACAACAAGTTTGCAGATCTTACAAATGAAGAGTTCAAAAGCACCTATCTGGGTTTTCAACCTAAGTTGCGTGTAAAGACAGACTTCATGTATCTTAAACATGGGGATCTTCCAAAAAGCATAGATTGGAGGAAGAAGGGTGCAACTACACATATCAAAAATCAAGGCAAATGTGGTAAATTTTCCTTTAATATTTAAGTACATAGTTCAGATGAGCCAAATTAACATCATCATTTTCTCATATATTACTGTCCAGAAATCACATGCTACTAAGCTATGAATCCTATGATATAGGATGTCTATTTACGACTCTACAGTTAATATTCAACTGCAGAAGACTGTAGCCATAAAAAAAATCTATAGTAAAAGCAAATGAAAAATCATGCAAGAAAAAAGTTAGAGTCACGGGATTAGTATCGCACACAAACTGCAATGGTAGATCACGATAGATCACAATAATAACAAATAGTAATGTGTTAGGGATATAAATTTGAGTAGATAAACTAGCCCTAGTTATGTCTATAAAGAAAGTACTTTTTTCAAAAATTACATACATCATAAGGAATTAGCTGACAATTAATGGTATGTGAAGTCTTCTGATATTTATCTGATGCTGAGTTAGTTAGCTAGAGATCATGTTTAAGCATTTTCACAATAGTGTATTGAGTTGACATGATGGCAAGAAAATTTTGATGCAGGAAGTTGTTGGGCATTCTCAGCTGTGGCAGCTGTGGAAGGCATCAATAAGATAAAAACAGGAAAGTTGGTTTCTCTGTCTGAACAACAGCTGATAGATTGTGACAATGGAAATGGGAATGAAGGCTGTGAAGGTGGCGACATGAAAAAGGCATTTACCTACATTAAAAGCATGGGGACTCGCCACTGATAAAGAATATCCTTATCAAGGATCAAATGGTATCTGTAACAAGGCCAAAGCTAAAAACCATGCTGTTACTATAAGCGGTTATGAAAACGTACCTGCTCGAAATGAGAAAATGTTAAAAGCTGCAGTTGCTCATCAGCCTGTCTCGGTGGCAACTGATGCCGGAGGTTATGCATTTCAATTTTATTCAAAAGGTATATTCTCTGGAAGTTGTGGAAAGGATCTCAATCATGGCATGACTATAGTTGGGTATGGAGAAGAAAATGGTGAAAACTACTGGATTGTAAGGAACTCATGGGCAAATGACTGGGGCGAATCAGGTTATGTAAGGATGAAGCGTGATACTAGAGATAAAGATGGCACTTGTGGCATTGCCATGGATGCTAGCTACCCTGTCAAGCATTAACCAAAATACTAGGATAATTGACCTCTTACATAATATTTCCCACCAATTTATAATCTGGTGCATTTGATATTCTTGTATTGCTTCCCTAATAACATAAAGATGACTGGGAACTGGAACACTAAAGCACAAGTTACATTACATTTTCACCAATTTATAATCTGGTCCATTTAATATTCTTGTAATGCTTCCTTTTGATTTTCTTTTGTTTGGGGAAAGGGGTATAAACTACTATATAATGAAGTTACTCCACCTTCCTGCTCCAAAAACATACTGCCCGATTTTCTTGAACATTGTACAAAATACTAACACCATCAAAAATCAGGCTAAGAAGGAACTTTAATTCCACAATTCAAAGTAAACCAAGTTCCTACATACGCCCAATTACTTTCCATGGTTTGACTTCAACTATTATACACCCAAATGTTTTGCAAAACTGAGATCGTAGAGATGCAATCCACTGTCTCAACAGTGCCATTGAGAGGAAAAAACAATGAAGCCATACTGCAGAACCACGGGCTTTTGCCATATTAGTCACCTGGTCAGCATTAGAAATTGTAGTTGGCCCACAAAGAAATAATTAACTAAGATTTAAGTGCTGCAAATCTTTGTCTCACGGCACAAGCTATCTTCCATTCATCGATGCTGGCCAAACCTTCAATTATCTTTTGCCTCACCTTGATATATGGTATAAAACCTCTTTCTGTCATCCCCATCACAACCTTTCCAGCCAAAACATACTCATGTTTCTCTAAGCACCCTTCAATTACCAACTCATAACTCTCAAATCCAACAGAGTTACCCTCTTTCTCTAGGAATTCAATCATCTCAGCAGCTTTCCATATCTCCCTATTTGCCCGTAATGCTGCCAACAATTTCACTAGTGTTCCCTGCCCCGGGGTCAACGCATATGTCATCACCATTTGCTTCATCAAGTCTTGAGCATCAGCAGTCCTTCTGACTCTGCACATTGCACCAATTACAATGCCATAACTATTTGAATCAGGAATACATCCTGCTCCACACATACCCTTCAGGACTTCGACTGCCTCCACTAATTGATCAACAGCACAAAGAGATGATAATAGATAATTACAAGTCCCACAGTCAGGATGATATCCAATTGATTGCATCTCAAGCAAAATATTAGCTACAGAATGAGACAGACATCGTTTGTCCAACCAAGCAGATGAGAGGAGAACGTAGGTCTGAGGAACTGGAAAGCAACCAGAACGAAGTATCCGTTGTAGGACAGCAAGTGCAAGAGGCAGGGGATGAGGACTTTGGAGAGTGTAAGAAAGAAGGTGGGAATAGGCTAGCTTGGGCTTAGAGCGAGGTCTGATAGGTATAAATGATTGCAACATTTCATCAACAATTTGCACTTGTAAGTTCTGCGGAAAAGAAGAAAAGAAGGAGAAAGGATTTGAATTTTTGGATAACTCCATGGAAATGAGAAGGTCGGGAATTTTAACATAGTTTTTGGTTTCTACTTCAGCTCTCACAGCCTGCTCAAGATTTTGCGAAGAATACGACATGGAAAGAACCGAAGGACATCGGTTCAGAATAGGGCAGAAATGAAGAAGAAATCTACTGTGCATTGTTGCTCCAATCGCCAGTTTTGATCCACTAATATAATATAGGAGTACCTTGTGACATATAAAGCATGAAACCTGTGGAAATTTGCCAGGAAAATATTTACCAATTCAATAGGAGCAAAAGGGCATGAGGAATTATGTCACAAACAGGAAGAAAGAAATTCAAAGATGTGACCAAGCATTGATAAAATATCCTTTTTCATGTTTTAAAAGTGGAACCTTTACATGTGGAGAACTGCAACTTTCTCAACAATCAACCAACTAGACATTGCGTGTTGTTTTTAAAAATATCTAATGATGAAGTCACAAAAAAGTCGCATGATCGATTAAACAAATTGTTGGAATTCCCAAAGTGATACATTCTCTAAGAGCCGTATATTCTTCTTGCTGATCAACGATTATTACAAGATCGGGTATACAGCACATCATCACCAAAAGCCACTACATCTGAATATCCATGTTGAGATTAACAATAATTAACAACAAACATGCATTTAAGGTCAAAAATTATGATGCGAATAATGCAAAAATACGACTCGAATCAAGTACTGGAGCAGGGAGATGGTTCAGTGGATGAGCTTGTGATTATGGTGAGAAAATTAGTGCCTAATGAAACAAAGAACTAAAGGAATTGAGGAGTAGGAGAAAGGTTGCTTGATTAATGGAACCCAAGGAGGAACAACTATAGACAAGGGGCTTTGTTCCTTTCCTAAATCACTGCAACTCCATCTTCTCTTCCCTACAAGTTCAAGCAATTAGGCTCCTTCCTCAATCACACTATCTCATATTTATTAACTGGTAAATACTTGATCACACAATGCTCCCTTCTCAAAGAAAGCTTTTTGAAATGACATATTTTTTCTTTAATTCACTTTTACCTATTTTTTCAGGCAGTAAAAATTAGGTGTTGCTGAATGCTAATAACCAATAAATAGGTATCCCTTCCCTTACACAGTTACACCATTTATTTTTCATTGAATGTTTTCAATCAAAAGATCAGAAGGTATAAAGAAACAAGAGGTGAACCACAAAAAGTGATTAGAACCAGAATCAAATAGAACAAAGGAGAACTACATAAATATTTCTAGAATATTACTACAGTTCAATATTAAGCAGACAGCAAGTTCTCTTCAATTCATTCATTGATAATGTCTCCTCCTAGATCTCGCATGGCAATGACAACGCTAGACAGAAAAATAATGAGAATCACTTCTACAATAATCCATGGTTGATAGAGAAAGGAGAAAAGAGAGAAAACCTGTGTTTTCCGGCGATGTACTTTCTCCGGTAACGTTTTTCGGCAAGCTCTTTTGTTTTTCGTCCGTTCAGCTGCGACTTCGGTCTGCGTTCTTTGATAAGCGGTGTTTCGGTGCAGTGGCGGATCCAAAAACTTTATTTCGTAGAGGCGAAAAATGGGTGATTCTAGGGTGAAAGAGCAAATCAAATCTTTCACCGATGAAACACTAAAATTGATCGTTGGATATTGTTTAAAATGCCATGAATGGTTAAGATTGAATCAACTCATATTAAATCTCAACCATTGATGAATTTTTATACTACATCTAATGGTCAATTTTAATGTTTCACCGGTGAAAGATTTGATTTGCTCTTTCACCCTAGAAAGACCCGCGAAAAATAGTCTAGTAATTTTTAGAAAAAAAATATTATAAACATTTATAAAATATATAATTTCACAATAAAGAATAATCAAAGACTTAATCCTGAACTATTACTTGGTAAAAAATAATAGCTTATTTAGTCTTTTGAGAAATAAAATATTAATTTAGTCATCTAATATCAATCATGTTAGTCATTTTAAGATAATTTTAAAGACATATTAGATATTCTAAAAATTAGTTTGACTAATATTTGAGTTTTTAATGACTAAATTAGTAATTTTCATTTCTGCGTAAACAAATATATCTCTATTTGTCTCATTAAGGTAGTTCAGTTGGTGAGCTAAAAGAATAAATTAGTATTCCTTAATCTTTATTTTAAAAAAATTAACTCAGGAGGACAACTACTATATTTTTATGGGGGCAAAATAATTTTTATCAAATATAATCGTTCTCACCACCACCCGGGGAAGGCTCGGATATGACACGCCCTGGCCGATCATCCAGGTTCGTAAGACGAAGGCAAGTCCTTGCACCCCTCATCACCGAAGTTTCCGCTCGCGCAACGTATCAAGGCCGATGCATGGACTACCTCCCAATCGAGGGCCGACGCGCCTCTAAAGGGCTCCTACCTCGGTAAAGCCCCATTAGATATATTAGGCAAGCCCAGAATCTCGCCGAGATCTCGGGACATTCATGTACCATTATGAGCATTTATGACATTCTGTAATATAAATATACGCCCTAGAGGCCAATGAAAGGGGATGAACATTCTATTTTCCACTCACTATATTCTGTGTTCTTGCTATATCCTACTCTAGGGAAATAGTTAGGAACAATAACTAACTAAAATAATGTTTGTTGGTGGGGCAATTGACCCCACACCTAATGAGGTGTATCCGCCACTGTTTCAGGGTCTCTGACTCCAAATGGTTAAGGGTCTCTAAACTCCTAAGTTCATGACTCCAAATGGTTTGAAAAATGAATACTCCGGTACTCCCCCACTACTCCAACGGGTCGGGTTTTTTCGCGCATCCCGATCCGACTCCATATTCTCTTTTTTTTTATTATTATTAATAATATTCTCCTTTATTTTATTTCATACTTTTTAATTTTTTCAACTGGAAATTTAATATTTTATTTTGATTATTATAAAATAATTATGATTTCCTATATTTTTGGTAGTGAATAATTTTTTTTGGTAGTGAAAATAATTATGATTTCATTATCATAAATATAATTTTTCAATTTATTCTATAGAAATATTTCTTGTACTTTTTTTAACAATGCCTAAATATAACCTGTTCTTACTCACACCTATTTGTCTATTCCTTTTTTTTCATTCTCTAGATGTGGATTTTATTTTTCAAACATTTTTTTTTATGAATTTGCCTTTCGAACTCTGACAAAAATGGGTTTGTACCTAATTTTAAAGGTGGGAAATTTTGAGTTCAATGCTAACCCTAAGGGAGATGACAATTGAGAATGAGAACCACTACTATATGGTCAAATTTGATTATAAGAGAGACCGAGTGAATCTTAAAAGTTATGAAGGGTAAATCCTATTTGACCATAACTTAATCCTCCAACCATGCACTCCTAAGTTCATCTCCACAAATGTGAAGAATGATAAAACCTTGGGTTTGGTATAACTCCCAGGTCTGAATCTAATCTTTTATGACAATTATCTTGCAATATTTGCTTTCCAAAGTAGTTATGCAATTATTAACGAAATTTTTTGAGAAATGGGGATTAAATCATAAAGTTAGGCCATTTATCAAGTAAAACTCTCATAAAATTCCATTTGATTGTGTTATCAACACATAACTACTTTCCACCAAATATCCTAGAATATCCTTTTGACGCCTTTAGCTAGTTCTTCAACAACATAAATTCAGTTGGCGAGCTAAGGAATACCGAAGGACCAAATGAGTGCAAGAAGGAGTTCCAGGGTTCAAGTCCCGGAAACTAACATTTCCCCCACCCACTGACAATTGTCTATCTAAAAAATAAAAAAAAATTAACATTTTAAGACTGATACAACTCACAAATTTTACTTGATACTCACAAATGTTCAAAACTAGATGCACAAATTTTGCGCTTGACACCCATTGTCATTGATCCATGACAAGATTCTTCCACGAATGGAGGACTAGAACAAAAAAGCGATTAAGAAGCATGAGTTAAGAGAGAAACTTAATCTTATCAACCCTGCACCTTTGGTACACCAAAAGTCATGTCAACGTACTCATCACGAAACTAGTTGTGTTCTGTGTTTCAGGGAGGTTGAATCTCGCGATCACATTTTCTACAGATGCGCTGTTTCGCAGAAAATATGGCAGGCGGTTCTGTCTTGGGTAGGTGCAGATAATAGCTTGAATGGTGAGGTGCTGACTATATGTAACGAGGCCTGCTAAAAGGAAGGAATGCAAAGAAGGTTAAGCATTTAATTTGGGCAGCAACTATATGGAGCATTTGGTTGGCTAGAAACAAAGTAATATTCAAAGGAGAGGTTGCAAATGTCAATTCAATTGTAGCAACTATAAAACATGTTTCATGGGGTTGGTTCATAGTTAGAAGGGGAGAAATAGTGGGTTGTTGTACTCAGACTGTTATAGTAATCCACTGGGGTGTTTATCTTCACTGTAATAATTTCTTGTATTAGGTACTCTTTTTTCCTGCTTGAGTCTTTTTTCCAATGGTTTTGGCCTAGGGAGGTTTTAATGAGGCTTCTCCCCCTTCCACACCTGTTGTAAGGTTTGGTGCACCCCTAGTCTACTTTCTCATCACAAAACTAGTTGTGTTTTGTGTTTCAAGGAGGTTGAATCTCACGATCACATTTTCTGCAGATTCGTTGTTTCGCAGAAAATATGGCAGGCGATTCTGTCTTGGGTAGGTGCAAATAATAGCTTGAATGGTGAGGTGTTGTCTGCATATAACGAGTTAGGGGGTCTGCTAAAAGGAAGGAATGCAAAGAAGGTTAAGCATTTAATTTGGGCAACAACTGTATGGAGCATTTGGTTGGCTAGTGTAACGCCCAAAATAATTTAATTATTTATTTAATTAAGTTATTTAAAGCTTGCAACATTTAATTAAGTTAATTGATTAGTTGGGTTTATTTATCAAAAAGGGGTCTAATTTAATGAGTGGAATAAATAAGTTAGAGTTTATTTTATTTTATTTTCAGGGGGTATCTAAATAAGTAGAAAGGGTGGTGCTAATAAAGGGCCCAAGTCAACTAGTGACCCAAGCCCAATTGTCCAAAACCCCTAAAACCCTAAGGAAGGGCCTCATTTCCCACATTTGAAGGAAAGGAACGAAAGAATAGAGAGGGGAAAGGAGAGGGGAAGCCGACGCAAGAAGGAAAGGGAAAAGGAGGGAGCTTTCTCTTGGAATTTGCTTGGTAAGTAGAGTTTCTTGGTCCTTTCAACACCATTTTTCCTCCTCCTTTAAGTGTTGTAGTTCCCATGTCCTAATTCTTGTCATTTTGAATTTCCATTTGTCACCCCAAGCAAGGGAGAATTCGGTTTCAGCTGGAAAAGGAGGGTGGGGTGCTTCATTTGGTTGATTCTTGGTGTTGAGTTGAAGTTCTAGCTCACTCAAGGTTAGGGGACTCTCATTTACATCTATAATAAGTTGTATGATATGTGTTATGTGTGGAATAGCCCTAGGATGAATTGTTTATGTGAATTTTGTGTTAATCATGTGTTGGTTGTTGTATTTGATGCTTAAATTGATGATGCCATGACACTTGATGTTAGAAATAAATGTGTTGTGAGTTATGCATACCATGTGTTTGATTAAATGTGTCAATGTAAATAAATATGAGAATGTGTTGATTAAATGATGTTGATTAAATGTCTAGTTAAATGTTGTTGAATTGAATGTTGAAGTAATGAATAAAAGTGGGTTTGAGTTGTTTTTGGGTTGGTGTGTTTGAGGGGGTGGGGGGGGGGGGGGGGGGGCGCCAATTTCACAAGGAAATGGCGCCTAGAATGTGTTATGTTTTGGTGTGGTAGTGCGTTGAGGAGTGGGGCGCCATTTCTTTGGAAAAATGGCGCACCGTGTGCAAGACAGGCTCGGTTGGGTGAAGTGCAGGGAGGGGGCGCCAATTCCCTAGGAACTTGGCGCCTGGTGTGTGTTTAGGCAAGGGCGTGGCACGGTGTGCAGGGTGGGGCGCCAATTCCCTGGGAATTTGGCGCCTGTGTGCGTGGTGTGTGCTGCCAGTGTGTGTGTGTGTGTGTGCACAGGGCGCTAGTTTGCTAGAAACTTGGCGCCTGTGAGTGTACTGTGTGTGCGCTGAGTGTGTGTGTTGCTGGGTGGCACGGTATGGGGCGCCAAAATGGCTGCCCCTTGGCGCCTAGTGGTGCCAAAAATGCCTAAGTGATGTTTTAGCCCTTGATTTTCAAAATAGTCCTTGATTTTCAAAATAGTCCTTGATTTTCAAAATAGTCCCTGATTTTCCAAATGGTCCCTTATTGCCAAAACGGTCCCTAAGTGTCAAATTAATCTTTGGTGAGTCAAAATGGTCCCTAAGTGTCAAATTAATCTTTGGTGAGTCAAAATGGTCCCTAAGTGTCAAATTAATCTTTGGTGAGTCAAAATGGTCCTTAGGTGTGGAAAAGGTCCTAGGGGGTGATTTGGTCCTTAGGTGAGATTTAATTCTTGGTGTGAGATTTAATTTAACGAATGAGGTGTGTTGTGTTGTGTGGTGATGAATATTCAAATGACGATGTAGGCCGACCAAAGCGGCGAGTTTTGTTGTGGAGATGATTAAGTGATGAGTTAATGATTGTTGTGATAAATTTATTGTGTTGTGATGCATTGTCATGGTGTCACATAAATCATGCATATTCAACGACGATGTGGGAAGCCGACCAAAGCGGCGAGGGCCGACCAAAGCGGACGAGGGCTTCGCCAAAGTGATGATGATGGATCCACATGCATATTGCATACATGCATATACTCATGCTTTCCTAGGTAAATCTTGGTGATGCTTAATTGATCCATTACTATTATTTCTTGGTGTTGCAAGTAAATGATAAATGCCTTAATTGTTGTGGATTGGTGTTGTTAGTTGCTTTCCTAATATAATGCTTATCCTACTTGTTATTATTTATGTAAAGAGACTCACCCTAGTACTTTTATGTTGCCCTCCGCTCTCGTGGCAACGCAAGTGCGCAGTGATATGAGTGAAGGTGTCCATGCCTTCTTGGGGTTATTGTGTCACTACGATTAGTAATACCGGGGGACGGAGTTGTAGTATTGTCATTCTATTTTATGCATTAGACTGATTTGGATTATGTATTGAGTATGTTGAACTTGGTTTTATTTCCGCTGTGCTGCAAAACTATTTTCTGGATTATTGTAAACTTTAAACAGGTTTTGAGGGTTTAACCCACTTGGCTATGATACATATTTCACGCACTAGATGCGTTTGAGTTTTAAATGATATTTTGTGATGTTTGATGAAATGTAGCACTCTCTTGAGGTGCGTGGAAAAGTTTTTGAAAACTCTGGTTTTTTTATTTATTAGCATAGTATAAAGGTTAGAAGGGGGTGTTACAGCTAGAAACAGAGTAATATTCAAAGGAGAGGTTGCAAATGTCAATTCAATTGTAGCAACTATAAAACATATTTCATGGGGTTGGTCATAGCTAGAAGGGGGAGAAATAGTGGGTTGCTGTACTCAGACTGGTATAGTAATCCATTGGGGTGTTTATCTTCATTGTAACAATTTCTTGTATTAGGTACTTTTTTTTCCTGGCTGGGTCTTTTTTCCAATGGATTTTGGCCCAGGGAGGTTTTAATGAGGTCTCTCCCCCTTCCATACCTGTTGTAAGGGTTGGTGCAACCCCTAGTGCCCCTTCAATGAAATTCTTACTTATCTAAAAAAACATAGTAGCCCTAGACTTCCAAAAGTCCTGAGGTCTCTTTCCAAATGAGTAGCAAGTTCGTTTTGATACCCAAAACGATCCAAATCCAGTAGATTATGTTGAATTGTTGATAAATGATATGTGAACTATGTTTCTATGTCGTGGGTTTTTTAACTACTACAAAAATTGTTTAGTGTTGAAAGTTGAAAAAAGTAAGTTGAAATTACATGAAAACTAAGGAATAAAGTCAATAAACCTTGGCCTAGCTGGCGATCTGCGTGTAGCGCTCAGCAATGGTCGAGATGCACATGCACCAAGCAATATCCATGTCTCAGGCCACAGGCACAGCAACACCCGCATGTCGTATGAGGCCAGGATAAAGATCTGTGTGACTTGGCTTATCAAGGGCAGAAATCACGTATGGTTGGATCCAACAGTCCAGATATCATCACTCATGTGCACGCGATAGAGCGCCTATCATCATCTAAAACTCCTTAATTTCTCGGTGACTTGGGCATCGAGTGTATGCGCAGTACACCCTCCACGCCAGATCAACACTTGGTACTTCTCACATCAAGAGTGACATTGACTTATAAAGTCGGCCTTCACCGGATTTGACATCTGAACACTTATAATAGATATCGGAGGGAGTATATATTAATATGGATCATTGGACGGATATAAAAGCTCATCTTTTAAGACTTTTGTATAATAATATTGACGCAATAGGTCAATATTCACTCATAAATAATTTGTGTATATTATTTTTACTTGTTCTAGCACCCATTAGTATAACATAAGGGCCATATTATAGCTTTTGAGTTATAACTTTTTTGTTTGTGTTTTCTCACACACACAAAAAAAAAACTTGTATTTGTGTATTTTATTGTATAGGAATAAAATATGACTACTAATAACTCCATATTGCTGTTGTTGTCAAATAAAATATGACTACTAAACTAACCCTTTAGTATAACTCCATATTGTTGTTGTCAAAAATAATAATAAATTCCATATAGCTGTGCACCGAAAAAATAAATAATTCGTTATTGCTTTACAAATTACAGGTAACTTCAAATTTTCAGTTAGGATATGATTTTCTCTTTATTAAAGTAGATATGGGCTTAGTTTGTGTAATGAGATATATATTCAAAAGAATTATAGTTACCTTGTAAAACAGGGTTGAACTAAACTTTTTTCATACTAAACCATGATTAAAATGCCTTGGTTATTGGGTCTCAACTCAAGATTATGATGAATTTGACGTGTTAGAGCTAACTTTAGGTGTATAATGAAGTTTAGAATCAATTTAACTCTTAACTCTTGGTCAAAAAAAAAAGAATCAATTTAACTCTTGATCATGGTTATGGTTGTGAATGCGGCCCTTAATATTGCAGACAATCACTGTTAAATATGAGTGTTATGACCTCGATCTCTAATGTGTTGCGATCGCAGAAACATTAAAAACCTAGACATTTCAATCAAACTGCGCCCAGAATTCAAGTCTGTTTTCATTAAAAAAGACCAAAATAAACAATCCTAATTGCTTATTTACAAATTAGTGAAATTACAGTTGGTGCTCTATAATAAAGTACTGTCACATATTATTAATGCGTATATAATGTTATTATAAGCCATAAAGTTTGCTTTACTGATGAAATGAATTCAAATTAGTGGGTCTTCAATAACTCTAACCAACCCATAAAGATGGGGATAGATCCACTAAGGGCAAGAACAAAACGTGGATTCATCATTTGGGCAATGATATGGTGACTTGGAAATTATTTTTCCTTGAACTTAGTTTCTAATTCATCCACCCACTTCCAATTAATACAATATTTAATGCGTGTTTGGTTTTGCGGTAAAAAAATTTAATTTAATTTTTTTTTGGATATATAGACGTAATGGTCACAGCCACTAGAAACTCGCACACACAACTGTGAGGTTTCGGATTGCCAGTTGAGTTAGACCTTACAAATTGACAAAGTTAATTTTGATTGAACTGATTCTATCGAATTGACTTTGAATGAAAGTGAGTTGAACGCAAAGTGATTTATGTTTTGATATATTTATGAAAAGTTGAAAGAATTGTTTTTATTGATTCATGTTTGGATGATTTGAATCAAAATTACTTTTGTGTCTATATATGCTTGCCACTTTAATAAATTCGATAATTGATTCTATGTCACAACAAAAGCTATAAATCTTAGCACTCGTTTGGTTCGGCGGTGCCTTTTCCACAATGGAGTCAAAATCAATCCACTTTCCAATCCAATCCAATCAGAAGCAGCTCCTACAAAATCACAAATTTTCCACAACAACACTTCACACGGGCGCAAGTTTAATGGTTGAAATGTGTATCCAAACGTACACTTAGCTTTTTGATAGAATTGATTTAGAAATTGAAATTAATTTTGGACCTAAAATCCGAAACTAGCGAACTTGTTTTTGACCAAATCAAAATCAAAAAATTTATCACTATTGAAGCAAACATAATATTAGAATTTAGGTCGCGATATGATACTATATGCTCCCTCTGTAACATAATATAAGCAAAATGGGTCAACGAAATTTAATGTAATTGATTCTAAATTTCAACTAAATACATCAATTTTTGTTAACTCATTTTTACTTATATTCTGTTATAGAAGGAGTGTTGCATTAGGTTGGTAGTATAGTATATTAGTATCCAACCTTTCAATTTTCACCATCAAGATTTCTTTTTCTCCATTGTAAAAACAATAATTATAATTATAATTTCAAACATTAATTCTTGGTAGGCACTAGCTAGGAAAGCAAAGTTGATATTCTAAATACTCATAATTGACTATCTCTCCCTTGTACAATACTTAACCAACTAACACCACTACATCACCAAACGACTCCTTTGTTCATCAAAAGCTTTTTCTCTGTCCTTCCCCTTAAAGAAACAGAAAGCCAAATTGCAATAATGGTCAAGTTAAAATAAGCACACTAAAGTTGGTGCTAAAGGACTTTGCTTATTAAATGCTACTCTCTCCCCTCCATTTCTATTCAAATTTCAAATTTTACCCTTCTAAAAATCATTCACTCTTTCTTCTTTCTACTTTTCCTACTTTTAGTTCAAATATTTCAAGTGATAGAAATATATAGAAGCTGAAAAATGAGGTGATAGGAAAATATATAGTTCAAAAAAAAGGATTTGAAAAAATGAGTACAGCAAGATTCATTAAATGTGTTACTGTTGGTGATGGAGCTGTTGGAAAGACTTGTATGCTTATCTCTTACACCAGCAACACATTCCCCACGGTACAAACAACAACAACAACACATGATGTTTTTTTTTTTGTTTTGAACATGTTAATGTAGTTTCTGTTTAATTGGTTGATGAAAAATTCACTTGTTTTTTTATTTTTTGAAGGATTATGTGCCTACAGTTTTTGATAACTTCAGTGCAAATGTTGTGGTTGATGGTAGTACAGTTAACCTTGGGTTATGGGACACTGCTGGTAAGCATTTTTCTTAATCTGCATGTTTTAGTAGTGAGAAAAGAAAAATTAAGGCTTCTATTTCTATATTTATAAAACTGAATATGATTGAAATTGAAGTTGTTAATTATTGTTTTATCATTTATTGTGGCTTGATAAATTCAGGACAAGAGGATTACAACAGGCTTAGGCCTTTGAGTTACAGAGGAGCAGATGTGTTCTTGCTGGCTTTTTCCTCCTCAGCAGAGCTAGCTATGAAAATATCTCTAAGAAGGTTCTTCTACAAATATCTCTCTCTCTCTCTCGACAAATTTAGACTCACAAGTTTTAAATTGTGCTCACAATTGCATCGTGATTATTGATATTGTGGAGAATCGCGACCAAATGTTGTTAGTTAGTACTGCATTAGTCCTACTCGCATTTGCAGATACATAGAAAGTCTTGATGTTGCGACCCCGATCGCAGTGATAGACCTTTATTTAAAACTTTGTTTATTGTGATATAGTATAATTTCAGTTAACAGAATCTAACAGTAGGCTAATCTTATGCAGTGGATTCCTGAACTGAGACATTATGCCCCAACTGTGCCAATTGTATTGGTGGGAACCAAACTTGGTATGAGCTAAAAATACATAACTGACATAGCAATATGGAGTTACTTATGCAGCTAATTAATTGGATTTATTTTATGTTAATGTTAATTGGCTTGCAGATTTGAGGGAAGATAGGCAGTATTTGATTGACCATCCTGGAGCCACACCTATAACTACTGCCCAGGCAAGTCACTTCTAACTTTATGACAGCTTTTTCATTGGATCCGGTTTGTGTGCAATCGGATGGACTAGATTTAAAAGTCGGTTTTTTATTAAATAAAGATTAAAAACTGTTATTAAAATTTGAACCATCTGATCTTAATCAGACGGCTCCAAACAAACCGACTGCTTGACTGCATTGAATCCAAATAGTTTAGTCTTCAAGTATACACCTAAATAAAGTAAAATGTTAAGCAGGAGAAGAGCTGAAGAGGGCAATTGGTGCTGCTGTGTACTTAGAATGCAGCTCAAAGACTCAACAGGTTCTAATCTTTCAATAAATTGAGCTACTAATGAAACTGTTAACAAGATATTTTAAATTAAAGATCCAGTATTAACTGCATTATTATAAGTCATGGTCTAATTTTATGTATTTTGCTGCAATGTTTCAGAATGTGAAAGCTGTGTTTGATGCTGCAATTAAGGTTGTTTTGCAGCCTCCTAAGCCAAAGAAAAACGAAGGAAGAACAGAACCTGCATTTTCCTTTAATCGGTGTTCATGTTTGATTCCATTTCCATCATCATGTAACATTTGGAATCTTCTTACTAAGTTTTCTATTTGAACATATGTGTATTGCAATTTGCAACCTCTACTGTATTTCGTTTTATTGTTTATTTTTTCCTTTTTTTTTGTTGGTGCATGGGTCTAAATGATGTGTTTATGTATGTACCAGGAGACTAAAGATAAATTTCGTGATAAGAAATAAAGGCATTAATAATCACTTCTATGTACTATGTTGCTCAAGATCTTCGTTTTATTAGGGACTTATAATGGTAAATGACAAAAATTAAATAAAATTATTACTATAAGACGATTTCATTCCATGTCTCTTAGAGGGAAGAAAGAAGTATAAGATTGAATGAAATAAAATACGATGAAATGGATTCCATTCTATGTATTTTTTTATCATTTGTGTTTAACAGGGCCGAAAGGATAAGTATACAATAATTATTGACTCTTTTTTCTATATGGCTTGACTCTAAACTCGCGTAAACAATAACATAATTAGGGACATGGATTCTCTAATTTTGTATTCAAAAACTTTAGGTAACATTAATCTTAAACATAAATGTTATTTGGACAAAAAAATTTAGACAAAAATAGACAAAAACCAACTTACAACACCAATTAGTCAAGTTTTTTAAACTATTAGTCAACCTGCTTTTTCACAGTTTTCGAGACGTTGATTAAAAACTTGGTTAATTGATCATTTGGCTAATAGTCTAAAAAACTTGATTAATTGGTGTTGTAAGTTGGTTTTTATCGATTTTTGTCTAAATTTTTTTGTCCATATAACATTGTTGAATCTTAAAGTAGAGAGATCATGTGAGAGAAAATGAAGAGAAAATATGAGATAGAAAATGAGAGATGAGAGTTTTTTTTGTGACAAGAGAGGTTAAAACCCCCAGGCATGCCCTCTTTATCCTTACTCAACAAATGTAGGGGCAAAATCGTAAATACAAAGATTACAACTTTCCTCTTCCATTTCCCCACACAAGAAATAAACCCACAAAGATACAAAACCCAATGCTATACCTCTAAAATTGAACAGGGTTCAAGCTTTTGCGCAAAACCAGAGATGAAGTTGCGCAAATGATCACAGATCGCTCAACCCACCATCATCCCACAAACCTTCATCAAGCATCAATACTCACCACTACGAAGCCAAAGGGAGGAGGAGGCCACTAGCTAGGAGAATTATCGCCTCTGCTTCTATTAAGCGGATCCGATTTTTGATGATGAGCTTCCCAGAATCGACGCATGCATCTGCTCTTGAGCACGACAAAAAATTGACTTGAAAGAAAAGGGCTTGTTAGCGAAGACCGACTCGTTTCTAGCGCACCAAATTTCTCCAAGACAAAACAAAACAAAAGGTAATTAGGTTTCAGAACTGAGGATGATTATAATTCTTCCTACCAGATATCAATTGTAAAAAACTCTCTTTTGTTAGGGATTGAATACAATTCCACAGTAATTGAATTATGTGCCAGTCCCTTGAGGTGTGAATTAGAGATTTTTCACTACCCCCACAAATGGGACACAGATCGAAATCTGTGAGATGACATCTTTAACGCTTAGAGTTGGTGAGGAGGATCTCATGTAAAGCTTTCCAAAGAAAGAGTCTTATTCGCTCAAGACAAAACAATTTCCGAACCATATCAAAATTAACAGAACCAGCAAAGGTACTTGGCTTATTGACAGTAGTGTAAGCAGATTTGGTACTAAAGGTACCATCAGGACTATGCCTCCACAAAAAATAGTCATTTGGGTTATGAATCTTTGGAGCAAGAGTAGCAATGATCATTTCAAGCAATTGGGGAGGTAAGAGTTCTGCCAAAACTCTACTATCCCAGATGCCATTTTCATTTACAAAGTCACTAACCCTTCGCTGACAAAGATTGTCGTTGAGGGGTTGAATAGTTGTATTGATGAGAGAGGAATCATTAAATTTCCAGAAATCCTCCCAAAGAATAGTAGTTTCTTCATTCCCAAGTTGCCACATCAAATTGCCTCAGAAAGTTTCCCAATTGCTACTAATACCCTTCCAATTCTAGGGAACTCAGCTTGACCAGTGTTATATTTAGCACGAATAATAGATTTCCAAAGGGTTGTGGGAGGAGATCAAAAATTCTATGTAGCTTTCATCATAAAAATAAGATTAAGGTCTCTCATGGTCTTCAACCCAATACCACCTTCTTTTTTAGGCTGACAAATCCTCTCCTAGCTTATAGGCTGGAATTTTGTTTGGCCATTACCTCCACACCCCCCAATGAAAAAAAACCCTTCAAATTTTGTCAATACATTACACATCTCTTTAGGAATGACACAAAACTGCATGACATGGGTAGGTAGAGCTCAAGAACCGATTTGGTTAAAGTCACTCGCCCGACCAAAGAAAGTGGTCCTAGCCTTCCTAGAGCCAAGTCTCTGGTTGACTTTGTCAATGAAAAAGTTAAAGGTGTTTTTGCTAACTATTTGATGGAGATTAGGGACACCCAAGTATTTCCCTAGATCATTAGTGCTTTGGAATATCCTGCTTAAGAGAGTGCGACGCATTATCAGAATAATAAATTCTCGCCTTATCAAGGCTTACCTTCATCCGAGAACACTACAAGAAAATCGTTGATTTGCCACGGACATTTCCGTCGCAAATGTATAAATTTCCGTGGCAAAACAACATTTGCCACGGATTAGCCACGAACCAAAAATGGTGGCAAAAACGCTCGTCGCAAATCGTTTGCCACGGACTTTTCCGTGGCAAATTTTTCCGTCGCAAACCCGTGGCAAATCCATCGCAAATTTTCGTCGCAAAGTCGTGGCAAACTCTAACATCTTCCGTCGCAAATCTGTCGCAAAATTTAAAAAAATAAATAAATAAAATCATACCTCCAAAATCTATTTAATAGTGATATCTATCTGAGCAACACATGAATGCTCCAATATCAAAATTAATAAACATATATAAAGCAAAACATAATAACAAACATTAGTAAAAACTAACTAAAGATGCAATGCTCCACTACAAACTAACAAAATAATATTACTTGCTACAAACAATAGTACATAATAGATATTTTCTATGTCAGGACTTCATGACAAAGATATTACAGGTGTGGAGAACATAGAGTAAACCAGAAAGGAAACTAAACATACACAGATAATTAGGTAAAATGAATTCAATTGCCATTAAAAGACACACAAATGGGTACTTCTTGCAGAGTTTCCTTAGCATGACGTGCAACCCATTGGTAGAGATGAGAGGGTTACAAAGCACAAATCAACTACTGTTAAGCATAGAAGCATGAGAGTGAGGTTGAGTTTGATGACAATTCCATTTATTTGTCTTTCATTCACTACCTGTAAATGCAAAACAACATAAAAGTAATAAGTTCCCAGGATATAAATAGCAGTTCTCAGGATAGCAAGGGTGCCGGAGTATGGCATAAGGAGTTTCCAAGTAAAAGACATAGAAAGAAGCAACATAAAAGCAATCTGGGAAAGACATCAAGAAAATGCCGTCTTCGGCGAATAATAATAATAAGATGAACACTAATTCAAAGCTCTGTCAACACCACTAATTGCATAAAAAGGAACAAAACAATAGAACAATTATCTTGTACAGAAATAACCAAAGTATTAAACAATCTCAATAACTGGGGGACATTACACAATCAAAAGCATAGAGAAGTTTACAACAATCTAGCACAGTCAAAAAAGAGGATAACAGATTGTTAGCTATATTAAAATTTTCCCTAAGTCACACTTGTCCTAGTTAATGCCTGCATTAATTGCTATACTACTACCTATCCATTTCTTCTAACAAAGCTATATATTGATATGTAGCATGTTTTAGAACAATTATTTGTTAGGTAAGCAACTACTCAAAAATTTCATGATACTGCTATTTCTTACTTCCAAACAGACATAAAATTGTCATAGACAAGCCACAGGCTTTATTCCCTGTTTCAATCGTTATACATCAATTAAAAAATCAAACTTGTGTCTTGCAGATTCGAGAGACCGTAATTAGAACTCCAAATTTCTTTATTCTCGCTATTTCCTGCTATTTCTTTCTTTTCCTTCTCTCTGTATTGCCTTTCTTATGTACTAGTCATTTGTAAATGGTAATGACCTTGACCTCGATTCTTCTAAGATAGAAGTATCACCTGCTTTGTATGTTTTCTCTTATCAAACTCTACAAGCTCTTTTATGTATGTTTTCTCTTACCACCACGCTCGTGTGTGTATGTGTATGTGCTTCATAGAATTGAATATAACATATAACTACAAATGCAGCACAAATGCGCTTATAAAGCGCAAAGTTAAAAATTGTAGCAAACTACAAATGTATACAAAGAAAAACCAAAGTAATTTTCTTTAGAAACAAGTCACTAACATTTGTTGTGTCTTTTTTAGCCAACTTCATCATAACTTTATAAAGAACAAAACAAATAGCATCATACCATGAAACCCAACTAGAAAAAATAATCATAGAATGATCTGTGAGCCTCGCTAGGAATCGGGAAACAGAAACATGAATTACCATATAGATATATCGCATTGATGGAATTGAACATTCAAATCTGGAGAACTACAACACTTGACATAACAAATATCAAATTTTAAACTTTAAATAAATAAACAATAAATTATAGAGGCAAGCATCTAGCATTGCACCACCAACCTATAATCCTAACAAATATTTGAGACCGCGTGAATTTTCAGTCATATGTTATATAAAATAAACCTTAATCACGGTTTTAAAATTAGAATGACACAAAAACAATAACATAAATGGAAATAATGCATGCACAAATAATCACACAAATATCGTAGGCGCTTTTCTACCTCCTTGAAACCTCTTCACTTCCTTGGATGATCTTGCATAGTTGACCAAAACTCGCAATATAAAGTTCACATAATCGCATCAGGACTCAAAAGTAAATCATGACAAGTGTTACATAAAGAAATTATAACACTTTAACTTCATTAAAGGACTGTGAGACTGTTTGGATAAATTTCTCCAAAACCACTTGTGAAAAAGGAAATATTAAACTAATTTTGTAATAACTATGAGGTTTTTAAACACACAACGTTCAAGAATTTTGCTTCATATCAGAAACTTAAAGAGGAAACACACATTAATGCACTCTAAAAAAATTACATTAATAGTGAAAGACCGCACAAATAGTGATGATAGATTCAACGGAGTAATAAAACCAAAACGTAATCCAACGGATAAGAACACCAGAAATTAAGAGAAGATAACAAAATTTGTATTAAGAAAGGGGAATCATAATATCATACCTCCAGTTAATGGGTGGTAGACGGCGCACGGTGGTTGCGAGACTGAGGGTGGAGGCTAGAGTTGGGTTGGGGTTTGGGGAAATCAGAGGTTAGGGTTTGGGGAAATCTGAGGTTAGGGTTTCGCGAAAATTGGGGAGAAAGTGAGGGCGAGAGGAGAGGGAGAGTGGAAGGCGTCGGAGGAGAGTGGAGGGTGGAGATCGAAGGAGGAGATCGGAGGTGGAGGTCAAAGGAAGAGAGACAGTAGAGCATCTGTTTTAGCGAGAGAGAAGAGTCGTTCTGATTTTTAGTAGGATCGTGGGTGTTTTATTCTGATAAATGGGTTGCCACGGACTTGCCACGGCATCTCCGTCGCAAATTTCTGTCCTTTCACATGTCCGTGGAAAACCCGTGGCAAACACCAGCGGGAAATTTTGCACTCTTACTTTTTACACATTCTGTCGCAAACTCGTGGCAAATTACTGACGGAATAAGCTGCGTGGCAATTGCTGGTGGCTAAAACAAGTTTTTCTTGTAGTGGAAGAGTTATAGAAGGTATGAAGGACCTGCTTGATAATCTCAGCTTACTCCACTGAGGCCTCGGCAAAGAGGAGAAGATCATCAACAAAAGCCAGGTAGGAGATTGGAGGGAAGTGTCTAGTCAATTTAATAGGATTGCACTTCTTTAGTCGAGTCTAACATTAATTAAATGGAAGAGGCGCCAAGGCAAAGGACAAGCAAATATGGGAAAATAGGATCACCCTATCTAATTGCTCTAAAAGGAGAGAATTCTCGAGCGCTTCACCATTCCACGTAAGCTTCATTCTAGGAGTTGAGATGTAGTGCCAAATAAGATTAATCACTCCATCAGGAAGCCAATATCAAACAAAGTATCTTTGATGAAATCCCACCCTAATTTGTCATAACATTTCTCCAAATCAATCTTAATCATCATCCATCCTTTAGCACTCTTTTTAGTAATGTGACTTTCTGCTCTAAAGTTAGGAAATTTTTACCCAACAATTACATCACGAGCCTTAACTAAATCATAATGTATTATTGTGGTTTACTAACTTATAAATATTAAGTAACAATATAATGTTTAATTGAAAATAAAATACTTATGTATCAGTTTTAACAATTGGATGATAATGATATATTAATAGTATGACCTAATTTTTTACTGAACAATGGTGGTGGTGGATCCAAGACCCTGCTGGGTCAAGGGGTGCAAAAATTTTCAAACACACATATCACTAAAAATAAGATTTTAACAGATTCACAACTTGCGTTGCGCTAGACCAGCACAAACTAAATAGCAGTAACAAGTTGGCACAAGTGGTAGATACTTGGGTCTCTTATCCATTTGGTTTTGGGTTCGATATCCCTGGCCGGTGCATTTGAAAGAACATTTGTTGGCAGAGGTCAACCCCTTAAATCGATCTCTGATACCTCGAATGATTAGTCTCTTCAGTCTCTGCAGAAGATACTTTGGTTTACCAAAAAAATAACACTAATAAGTTCTTAAATACAAATTAATTAATAGCACTAAGAGAATCAACATATTCATAAAATATAGAATAAGTTCAAATTAAATAGGTTATCATAATCAAAATAAATTAAATATCTTTATCCAAAAAATATTAAATAATACTAACACAAAACACAAATTAATTAAATAGACTTTAACAAGTGCATTAAAGCGGTGCAAAACTAGAGACTTTGGTGCAAAATTAGAGACTTAAGTTAAGTCTGCATATATTGCACCTCTAAAGTGATATTAAACAAGTCATGGATAAATTGTGAAGTTAACTTGGCTCTTGCTCTTGATCATTCACTAAGTTTGATTTCAGTTTGTATAATAGAAAACGTAGTTAAGAGATCACTACCCGACACAAGTTAAGTGGTATGATTCGTTTTGTTCTGTTAAAAAAGATGAAGAATTGACAAGCACGTGGTATTGGTTGTTGGAGAACAACAACAACTACCTTAATCGTTAGTATTATATTATATATAACTAAATGTGTATCATCAAGCGCCTGTAGCTCAGTGGATAGAGCGTCTGTTTCCTAAGCAGAAAGTCGTAGGTTCGACCCCTACCTGGCGCGATTATTTCATTCTAGTTTTTAATTTTTCACCCCGCACAGTTGCTAATTTTTTTAATTAATTAATGCGATTATTTCATCGTATTCAATTCATTTTTCCGTTGACAACCATACTCACGCCAGGTTGAACATTCTTTGCAGTGATGGTGACAAACTTGGGTTGTAAGTTGTAACTAGGCATGAGAATATGTCACGTCGACCGATAGGGGCTTACGGCTCAGTTTCGGTTAAAGATAAGATTTAGGCTTCGTTAAAAACATATTTCACTCTTTTTCACTCTCTCATATACTCTTTCTCACACTTTTTCACTCCCTCCTCCTTTTTCTTCCTCTTACTAGAGCTGGCAAAATGGGTGGGAACTGCCCCAGTCGAGCTTGCTGCAAAAAAACACTCTGGGCTCAGTAGAAGAAATTGAGCCCACTTTTACACCGGGCTTTTTAGCCCGATCCTAAAAAGCTCGAGCTGCGTCTGCTAGCCCGCCGCCAGGCCATGGGTAGCCCGCAGTCCGTAATTAAAACAAAAATGGTAAGCCAAAGTCACTCATGAGTCATGAGTCATGAGTCATGCAGATTGTCACCTCACCGTCTCCTCGTTTCCCAAACCAAATTGATTAATTCATAGGTACCAAAAAACAAATTAATATACAAGAATACTCACCAATTCCCCAAATTAATTAATTCCTATCCTCCAACCAATTCAAATTCATCATCTTTCTACTCTTCTTGCCTTCGTTATCGTTGCCGTTGGTCATCAATTCATCATCACTCGGAAAAGATATACTCGGAAAAGATATAACACAATGAATGAAGCAAAAATGTAGCACGCGTACATTACAAAATTAGTCGCAGAGGCCCAACTATTCAACTAATTCACAACACTCCGCTTTGACTTTTGACAATACTAGTGTTTTGAGTCTACTTTACTAAAGGTGAAGAACATGTTGATCCATACGTAATTCCACTTTGAAATTTTCACAACAAGCTAGTTACACAATTCATTTGGTGTTTATTTCCATCAAAATATATCTACTTTCTTGCCTTCGTTATCGCTTAGATTTGGTACCTATGTCTTCTACTCCTGTTGCCGTTATACAGTTCATTGTGTTATAGAGAAATAGAAAAAAATTGACGCACAATGCGGGCTAGCCCAAAAAGCCTGTAGCCCGCATAGGGCTGGGCTTGGGCTGAAAAGGTTGAGCCCGAATTGACATCCAGGCTTTTTAGCCCGGACCGCAGAAGCCCGAGCCCGATGCGGGCCATCCCGATGTGGGCCGGGTAGCCCGTTTTGCCAGCTCTACCTCTTACTCCATCTTAGTTTTATATTTTTCAAAATATATCTAATTTAATTTCATCTACATGTCTGCTTCATTTGTTAATAGTCTATTTTTATCTGTCAATAAGTTATATCTTGTCTCTACGGGAAATATTATAATTTGTAAAAGTCGAAACTTTACAACAATTTTGTTTTCTAACCTGTACATGAAATGTTACTTTCACCCTCTCTGATATATTTTTTCAAACCTTTTTAACCTTTCTCACACAATTTTTCACTCTCTCCTCCTCTTTCTTCCTCTAACTCTATCTCATTTTTTTATTTTCACAATATATCTACTTTAACTTCATCTACATGTCTCCCTCATTTTTAATATTCCATTTTTCCCTATCAATAAATTTTGGCTCAATTACTTTTTTGGTCATTTATCTATTTATTATTTCTCGTTTTGGAAAGAAGAGGGGGTTAGGGGTGGTGGTGGATGAGAGATTAGGGATTAAGTTTGAGAAATTTGGGGTTTTGGATTTGAGAGAGAGGTTAGGGATTAAGAGGTGAAGAGTAATTGATTTGTGGTGGTGGTGGTGACTCGTCAGAAGTGGTGGTGGCACGCCGGAGAAGATGAAGATGGAGATGATGTTTGGAGGAAGAAGAAGAAGATAAGAGTTATTGGGTTTATGTCAATTTGGTCCTTTATATAATTTTTTAGTTTCAATTTGGTCTCTCATTTGCCACATCACTTAATGAATTACAAGTCACTTAACACTTAAGACGCCACGTCGTGATTAATCGGCGTGGCGTGGCTCATATATGGAAAATACCAAAAAAGGACCAAAATGACACAGAAATGGAAGATGGGGGACCAAAACGAGAAAAAAAAAGATAAAGGACCAAAATGAAATCAAGGCCAAAGATAAATGACCAAAAGAGTAATTTAGCCATAAATTTTATTTAGTCTCTACGAGAAATATTACAATTTAGAAATTTTGAAATTTTAATACAATTTTATTTTTTAATCTCTACAGGAAATATTAATGTTCACGGGGTAATGGGCTAACTCAATTACAATTTTAAACATTTTGTTTATCTACTTTAAATTAGTCTTGATTTTCACTGGGTAATGTTGGACTAATTAAATTATATCTAAGTCTATTAATAAAAATAACACGACAACACTGTGGTCGAGTGTATAAGATGCGGGTATACTGCTAGTTTATTTACAAAAGCATACATCACTTAAAGAGTTCGGACTAACTCAATTACAATTTTAAACATTTTGTTTATCTACTTTAAATTAGTCTTGATTTTCACGAGGTAATGTTCGGACTAATTAAATTATATCTAAGTCTATTAATAAAAATAACACGACAAGACTCGTTTGTATACACATGTATACTGCTAGTTTATTTACAAAATCATACATCACTTAAAAATTGTAGGTTTTTGTAAAAGCAGTTATAGAATAGGTTTTAAATAGTCTTTCAGGTCTTACCAGACTTTCACAAAGGCTAGACTAGACCAAAAATTGGGCCTATGACAGGCCAAAGATCAGACTCAGGTCAAGCACTTTCAATGCAGGCTAGGCCCAGACCATGCAAAGCACAACTCGACCCAAAATGGACAAAAAAAAAGATAAATGACTAAAATGAAACCTAGAACAAAAGATAAATGATTAAAAGTGATATTTAGCCTCAATTATATTTTTTTTGATAAAGTTATGTTAATACTTTTTTTAATACTTAATACTCTCTCAAAAAAAATGACATGTTACATCAAAAAATTCATATTGCTGAAGTGAACTCTTTTTTTTATGAAAGTTGAAAATCTTTTTAAATAAGCAGTATTTTAACTTGATATACACTTTTTTTGACGAACTATATACACTAAAATTATTATAACTTAATACTAATATTTTTTTAAAAAAAATATATTTCGGATTTGTCAAAAACAAATCTGAGAGCCTATGTTATGGTTGGCAACGTGTTGATACATCTAGAAAACTCGAAATGATCTTTTATTTAGGGAGAAGATCCTAGTATTAATTCAATAGTGACCCACATAAAATGTTTATTCTCTTTCTCTTTGGGAGAATAATGCCCTCATTTGTGTTAACAACTTTTGAATTGTGATGTGTATGTGTGTTCGAACATCTATAGTGTTCCTATCAATGAATCATTAGGTATCAAAAAAATGTGAGAGCATATGAATCCTTATTAAAAAAATTGGTGAACCCTCCATTAATATTTTTTTTGACTCAAATAATTTTTTTTAGATATGCAAAAATTGTATTGATGGGGGCACTAGGGGTGCACCAATCCTATTTACATTAAAGAAAGGGGGAGGGCCTCCTCAAAACCTCCCTGAGCCAAAACTCAGTGGGAAAAAGACTCAGGCAGGGAAAAAAAGTACCTCAAAACAAAATTGGGTTGCTAACAATGTGCATGTCAACCCATCGTTTCTCCCTCTTCTAAGCACTGAAGTGGATTAGACCATCACATTGAAATAGAAATAGAGGAGCCTAGCTTCAATCTATAAACACACCAACTCCAAGTTAAACTTTTGATGCGGGTCACCACGGCTTCGACATTTGGTTCCTTGTTGTTAAAATAACACAATTCCTGGCAAGCCACACACTCCGACATGTTATTAACCAGAATATGCTTCGTACGCTTCGCCTTCTTCCCTTTGCATAAGCGGCCACATCTAAGGAAGAAGTCAACAATATCCAGGGACATGTCGATATCAACTCTGAGCCAAGAGCCAACAAGTTGTCAAACGGAACGAGCAAAGCTACGACTGAGCGACAGCTAGCCTCCTGTTCAGAATGGAGGACATTTTTGTGAAGTAATTGGTTACAGACAGACAGAGAATCAAGCAAAGGACGCCACCCAAAGACTGCAACCTTTGAAGGAACAAGCGATGTCCACAACGCCCCCAATAGGCGTTGCTGAACCGAAGCAAGTGTAGAAATGTTGTTTGTCAACACCGAGCATGATATCCGACTTCACCGTGAAGCTCTTAGACCGATCTCGCGCCAAATCCATGCGTCTTCCTTCCTCTCGTTGGTGTTACCGTTTGCAAAATACTGTCCAGAATCTCACATTCTAAAACGCGGACAGAATCCGTAAAAACATGCCATAGTTTGTTTCAACTCCAAGTATCTCCATTTTTTTTGTGAGAGCCTATTAATATTTTTCTGAAAGGCCCATTAACAATATATTACTATTTACTTCTTATATCAAAAAATATATATTACTTATTTACTTCAATTTATTATTTATTATTGCTTTAAATAATATTAAAATTGATGATGATAGCCGTTATTATTAAATTGAGTAAAAATAATAAATGAAAATAGTAGAAGAATATTCATTCGAGCAGCCTCAAATCAAATCAAATCCTGAAAATTCTACTCCCTCCTTTCCTCAACAGCCGCCTACATTCCTTCTTCGTAATCCTACACCACCTCTACACGTTTCTCTCTCCATCCTCTCGCTCCAATTACAATTACAATTACAATTACTATTAATTAAATAAATAAAATACCCAACAAAAAAAGTTTCAATTTTTACTTCCTTCCTTACAACCCATTTCATTCAATTTCGATCTACACAAAACCCATTACTTGCTTTGCATCCTCATGGGTTCCGATGAAAACTACGATTACTTGTTCAAGTTAGTGTTGATCGGAGACTCTGGTGTTGGAAAGTCCAATCTATTGTCTCGATTCACTAGAAATGAATTCAATTTGGAATCAAAATCAACAATCGGCGTTGAATTCGCTACCCGTAGTGTACGCATCCAAGATAAGGTTGTTAAGGCACAAATTTGGGACACTGCTGGTCAAGAAAGGTCACCCCTTTTTCCTCTTTGTACTATTTTTCCTTTTGATTCTTGTGTTTCTTTTTTTATTTGATTCATTTTGGTTGTTGATCTAGACTTTAGTTGATTTGATGATTTGAATTGAATGCTATGAAATGAGAAAGTTGAGATCTTGATGTTTGGGACACTGATTAATAAATAGACGACTGTGTGTCTGAGATTTTATTTTTGTAGGATAGAGAATGAATTGGGTTTAAGAATGTCTGGATGTTACTCTTACCAAGGTAGTAGTACTATTAAATTAAGGTTGTGGTTGTGTGGCAATCCTTGATCATGTGGAAAAATAAGGACAATTTAAATTGATTTTGTCAAATTCTTGTCGACCATGCTCCTGCTGCTGCAGCAATTGGAGTTGTGGACTATAATTTAAAATCATGGATTCAATTCATCGAAGCTAGTGGGATGAGATCGTGATTGCCATTACAATCACGATGCAATTGTGAAAACTAGTGTTTTTTAATAGGAAAAAATTTAGATACAGTACTCTAGATACTCCTGGTGCTATTCTTCAAAGAAAAACTCTAGATACTCGTGGTGCTATTCTTCAAAGAAAAAGTACGAAAAACTTTAAAAATGCAATTTTATCAAAAAATACTTTAGAAAAAAGGTGTTTGTTTCTAGACCAGTACGCATAGTACCTATGGTATTGTACGTAAGTATTGCTCTTTTTAAAAGTATCAATTTGGTCTTCAAAAATCTTCAATGTCAGTCAAAGTTGTGACATTTTAAATATGACTGACATTTAGGATCTTTGATGATCAAATCTGCATTTTTCATTTCTAAGACTAAATTTATTTTCGTGTTTTTTTCCTCAACGACGGGTTTTGAAGTGTTGTTGGTTTGTTGTATTATATGGTTGAGGGAGGATTTCTAAGGAACAATTTAGTGGGGCAAAGTTTGTGTCACTCCTTTTGTGTGAAACAATTAATGGATGAGCCTAGCTGTTGTTTATTTCTTCCACACATCCTTGGAGTTTCTCATGAAAAATGTAATTTGTTCAATATGTCAAGGTGTTTGTTCAATATCTTGCTCCACTTAGCCCCTGGCTGCTCTTCTAAAGTTTATACTTTCAAACGTTTTTACTTTCAAACTTTCTTATATATACTTTTCGAGAAATGCTAGCAACACACCGTAGCATTGTTATTTGTTGAAATTCATATGGATCGACTAAATTTATGTAGAGTCTCCATGATTTAGTCGGGCCTATTTGAACTTTAACCAATAAAAAAGATAATTTTGAGAAGAGAGTATTGTCCCATTTATGCAACTAAGAAGTGATTTGGTACTAATCAAAGCTAGATAAATTATATATACTCATTCCTAGATCTTATAATTATGAATCTTATTCTATCTATACCACAGATATCGTGCAATAACAAGTGCCTACTATCGAGGAGCCGTTGGTGCATTGCTTGTGTACGATGTAACAAGGCACGTGACATTTGAAAACGTGGAGAGATGGTTGAAGGAGCTTCGTGATCACACAGATGCCTACACTGTAATCATGCTTGTAGGAAACAAGGCAGATCTTCTACACCTACGTGCTGTGTCAACCGAAGAAGCCACCGCATTCGCAGAGACACAAAACACATATTTCATGGAAACTTCTGCTCTTGAGTCCTTAAATGTGGACAATGCTTTCGTCGAAGTGCTGACTCAGATATACAATGTTGTGAGTAGGAAGACTCTTGAGAAGGCGAATGAATCTGCTGCATTGCCTCAAGGTGAGACCATCAATATTGGTAATAAAGATGATGTCTCTGAGGTTAAAAAGGCTGGATGCTGTAGCACAGCATAGATTGGAAGAAACAAGAGAGAGGAAGATCTTAGTTATACAGTGAAATATTTGATAATTGATACCCATTTTTTCCATTGAACATTTTTCCTACTTGTTTTGTGAAATTATTTGTGTTGTGCTTTTTTTTGTTTGCTGAGATATAGGATTTGCGTCGAGTCCATTGTTGTTGTCACAATTCAGGTGTTATCTACAAATTTCTGCCTTGATATCTCTTTTTACAATGATCTTATTTATTTTTTATGACCATTAGTTTGAACATTGGCTAGTAGTATAGGCATGAGATGCACTACTCTAACCTGAACTTTTTCATGAATCAAATGGAAATAAGCTCTATATGCTTGGTACGCTGATGGAAAGTAGGGTGTCTAGCAATTTGTATAGTTGATTAGTTGTCACAATATAGTGGAACTGAGTTGAAGTTAGGTGTTATAAGTCCCGTGTTAAATGGAGGAGTCGATGTATTTCACAAGTTGTCATAGTAAGGGGTATACGACTTCAGATAGAGATTTGGAGATGGTGCTCTGCTTTTTCGATTTCCAGCTAATCAGAGATGGGATACAAAATAGGCCTAAATTAGTACTTGATTTGTGGCTTTCCAGGTGTGATGCCCAATCTGAATCACTAATAGCCTTGAGGTTTATGTTTGAATTAGAGGATAAGAACAAGCTTTTACCGCGAGTAAAACTAGGTAAATGGTGACTAGGATTCTTCCTCAGGCTTTGGTCTCCACTCTTGAGCTTCCTAATTGGTACCAGGGTTCTCATTGGCAACATATAGCATTGTCTTGTTTAGAGATTTTCTAGTTTTGGAGCTCATAACACATGTCGACCAATGCACGACCGTGCCTGCATGCGTTGCACAACCAAGTAGAAAATGATGTCCTATGATGGATGCATGACCACACATGGGGTTGTGCACGGTTGACAATACTTACAAGAATTGGAAGGCAGGGGATGGAGAGAGATGGAGAGGAATGCACGAGCGTACATCGAAGCGAAAGTTTGAGGATCCTTTTAGGGATATACACAATCATGCATATTTATGAATAGGAAAATGTTAGATGGTACGAACCAGTTCGTACGAAAGCAAAGAGAACCACTAAATCTTCAATGCCAACTGTCTTAGTATTGTTATTATGTGCACTAAAGATTGTTTGAAAGCTTAATCCGTACCTTTTATTTCACACTACATATGCTCTTATGAAAATTGGGATGCGAAGGGCATAAGGGAGTGCACGGCAATGGATAGAGTATACATGGGTATGCACCAGATCGAAAATCTCATGATTATTCAAGGGATAAGCACGTCTGTGCAGATTCCTCTACAAGAGACCATGTATCACTCAAAATTGTATTTTTCGTTTTTACTACAAATTTTTATTTTTCTCTTCATTCTTCCGGTTAATAAAAAAATTTCTTAATCAAAACAATAATTAGAGGTATTTTACTTTAAAGAATAAATTATGTTAAAATCATTGCTTATTTTACTTCTTAAATTGAATATAGTATTAGCTAATCAGAAAATTAATGATGTAGCTCCGTTGCATATAGACTATAGTGGGTGTAGGAAAGAAAATAAGGATTGAACGATATTGTGTCCAATTTGTAGTATGAGCATTTAAAAAACGATACCCAAAATTGAATTTTGAGATTGAAAACTCTTCGGATTATTTTCTGAGTGGATCAACGTGGTATAACACAAATATTAGATATTTGGGCTCTTTAACCATCTGGTCAAAGGTTCAATCCCTGCCCGGTGTGTATAGAAAAATACATTGAGAGATATAAACCTTTTAAATAGATTTCAGTACCTCGATGGATCAATCTCTGCAGTTGCAGACAAGAGATACCTTAGTTTACCAAAACATTCCCTAGGATGGATTGCTTTATATTTATATAAAGATATTTTTGTCATTAACTAAATATATTTTTCTTTCTTTTCACTTTCTATTCGGCCGAACAACCTAAAATTTGTCTCCCTCTCATTCCTTTTACTTTCTTTAAATCCATTTTTTTTGTCGTCTAAGGTATGTAGCAAATTGTAAGAAGGAGGTGTAGGGTTCAAATCCCGGAACTAAATTCCTCCACCCCCACTAACATTTGCTTATCAAAAAAGAAAAAAATCCATTTCTTTTGTCCCCCAATCAAAGTGTTAGGCCGTCCCCTGGATGGATAACCAACTTCTTAAATTGTATATAGTATTAGCTAATCAGAAAATTAATGGTGCAGATTCGTTGCCTATGGTGTCACCCTGAATGGATAACCAACTAACTATATAACTAATAAAAGTAAAGATTTTGTTAACATGCACACTTATCTGGTGTGATGCTCTGGCTGCTTTGAGATGCATTTGTTAAAGTTTAAACGATATAGAAACAAAAAGACCTTCAGGAATCTCAGACAGTTCCTTCTTTGACTTGAATTCATTCAAAATGGTTATGAAATGGCAGCAGCAGTAGCTACTAAAGAACTAGATAACATTATAGAAAAATCTAGCAGCAGTTATCATAATCTGCTATTATTCTTAACTTGTGTTTAATAATATCCTCTTCAGAATTTTTCTTTATCAGTTGGCGTGATGAACCAGTCAGTCCTCTTCTGTTGTGGGGATTAATTAATTACTTTGGACAACCTAGCTAATGTCAACTTGATATACATACACCTTAGGATTAGTTTATTTAGACTTATTAATTGACATAAACATTTGTTAGACAATTTCCATAACAACAACATACTGCTACAAGCAAAATACAACAATAAAGGATTGGATTGTCTCTCAAACAACACATGCTCACGCCTTTTGTTAAGAGTCAACAAATATGTACGTAGATTCTACACTCTATATTAAAGGAGGGCCATACACCAACACAATAACTAGGTGTTAAAGCCTTCCAACAAGCACAACAACTAACTGCTCAAGTTTAGTCTTCAGTGATTTGAGTATGAGATGATGCTATGTTGTGTAAATTCTGTGGCAATATGCGTTTATCTTCATCATCCTCGGAAAAAGAAGTCAACCATTCTGCACAACAAAGAGACGACATTTTTGTCAAAGTAATACAAGATAGACACAGAAAGAGTTACATTACTGAATACTGATGATAACATAGATAGACCATGATTCCAAGTAATATCAAATTGCTCATAATAAACTTGTTATGTACACAATTCACTATCCTTTTTCAATCAATTCAATAATGAGTATATTAGTATGCTCTTTATCCCTTTGATCCATGGACTTGTAACACCTATATATTAGAATAAAAGCCACTTAATTTACTACTTGCTAGTAGTACAATAAGACATGAAATGCTTGGATGGCAAGGAATCCAAATCCCTCAAAAAGGCACAGTGCTACCTATTAAAAGGCAACCATTTTTCAATGACAGAACTGTTGGAGTGGATCAGAGGATGAACTCCATCAGGTCATCCATCCACGTAACTCTCAAGTTACCAATCTACTCGAAAAGCTGAGATAGAAAAAGGGTCTGTTTGGATAAACAGCTTAATTAAGCGCTTATGGCATAAGTATTTATCATATAAGTGCTTATGCATAAGCTGTTTATATTATAGAGGATAAAATAATGTTAAACTATTTTTTTATAAGCCATAAGTTTATCCTTTGAAACATGGAAATAAATGAAAACAAAGAACTTATGAACACGTGTCATAAAAATTTGTTCCATAAACTCTTCCAAACGATCTCACAATCTTTTACGCCAGTAGATGTTCTCAAATAAACCGATCCAAACAGTGCATGCAAAGTCAATATCAACTCGAAAAGCTACTGTTGGAAAAACTCAATTCTATAAGATTATCCAAAGGGCCTCTCTCATTCACATAACATAAGCCACAAAGTAACCTGTCCTACTTAAATATTTTTTATATTTTCAAAATATAATGATTATTCTTCCTTGTACTGAATACTTTCCCCAATTCTATAAGTTTATTCCTATTCCTATTACTTAAATTAAATCCCTAACCAGCAACTTACACTTTCCTTAGCATTTTTCTTTTTTTTTAAATTATAAAAAAACAAGCACATCCAAACAGAGAAAGACCTATCAAGATTCCATGTTGGTACCACTACCACAATCCCCACATCTTCTCCCACCATGTGTTGAACAAAAGCAATAATCCAATCATATCATAAGAAAGAACTGCATATATATTTATATTCCCAGGTATTATTCGTGCTACCTACCACCATTAAAAGACAAGCTAGAAAAAGACATAAAACAAAACAATCAACAAATCCAAACAAGTAATACACCCATAAACACACATACCCATCATCATCATCATCCACTCGAATTGGGTCGGTTCCCACGACCCATATCTAACCCAACACCTCTCCTCATCCTTTCCTGTCCACCCGACTTCGGTCGCCCGTTTTCCGTAAACCGACCCGGTTCCGGTCCAAGAATGCCCCCCCTCGGCACGAACCCCGGCCGAAGATGCGGCGGAACAAACTTGTTAGATTTCAGAGGCTGCGGAGAAGGCAAGTCCTTATCTTTATCGTTGTTCAAAACAGGGGACGTCGAAAGAGACGACCCAACTCCGGTTCGACCCAGAGGACGAAGCGAGATAGGGTCGGATCCTGGTTCGGAGCGAGGTCGATCTGGAACCTGTTGGATCGGGTTGGGTTGGGGTGGTGCAGGTGATGATTTAGGAGTTGGATGTGAAACAGGTTTGGGTGTGGGTCGGGTTAAAACGAGAATACGGCCATGTTTGTTTGGAGCGGAAACTGCAGAATAAGAAGCGGAGGAGGAGTAAGAAGATGAAGATGAAGATGAAGATGAAGGGGAAGGGTTCTTGTGTGTGTTGGTTGTTGTTATGGATTTTTCGTAGATGTGGTTGAAGTTAATTGAGGCATACTTGTTGTTTTTTGCCATCCACCAGTTTCCAGAGAGAGAAATGAGAGAATGAAAATGGCTTCCAAGAGAAAGAAACAGAGGAACGAACGAATGAATGAATGATTTTGAAGAGAAAGAGTTTGTTGTTGTGGGAATGAATCACACAGAATTTCTTCTCTTTTGCTTCTTGACGAAGAGCATTTGGGCCTTGTATAATTCTATTGGGCTGCCTTCGATTTAGTTGGGGTCATGGTTTTCACAACCCATTTCTACTCACCACACACCCCCAAACCTCAAATATTCCAAATTTACCCTCACATGCAATGCTCATGGACGACGTCTTTTTCACTGGTTCGGTTGCCTAGCACCGAATCGGTACGGCTCCACAACACTGAGTTAAGGAATCACGGGGTTCGGTAACGTGTTGTCGAACCGGTATGGAAATAGTCAACCAGACGTGGAAAAATTGGAAAATAGGGTTGTTTTTGCTCTTTTGTACGTCCGGCAATGGGCAGTCGAACTTGTTCGGCAGGTAGCAACCGAACCTACGTGATACTGCACCAGACAGAAACCTTTATAGAAATGTTTCCCTAAGCAGAAATGTTTCCATAAATTTGTCGTCTTAATACAATTTGGAATACAAAAATTTCAAATCTATCAACTAATCACTATCTTCATTATCTTTACTTAAATCTACATAAGCCGGGGGTTGTGTCTTTATTATCATTGACCGCCCTTCTGCATGATTGGTAGCGATAATGCAACCAAAATAGGGATGAAGGATAGGGATAATACCTTATAATGGTTGGTAATGTTGAGAAGATGATTAGAAGGTTAATGATGCAAGTATCGTGGATAGGGTTTGGAGTGGAGAGATGGGAGGTGTGAGGTGTTTGAGGGTAGTGTGTTGGAGTTGGAGGAGAAGAATAGGGATGAAAGATACGGGAAATGTGGAAATGTAAAAGAATGTAATGTTAGTTTGGTAAATGCATAAGGTAAAGGGAGTGTTTGGTAAGTAGGAGGGGGTTGGAAAAAGCATTGACCTTAAGTTGTCACATCAGCCCAACCTTCATTTACAAGACCAACTTTTTGGCCCAACAAAATGACTACGTGAAGGGACGGACTCCAAATATTAGGCTAATATTATTAGGTGTTTACTTTTCCCACACCCCCTCCTACTCAATACACACCCCCTCACCCTACACATTTACCAAACTAACCCCACTTACAATTGAATTTCTCCCTCTACCTCATACCTCTTCTTCTCCTACAACACAACACACTCCCTCTAAAACCCCAAACCTCCCCCTCTCTCCACTCCAAAACCCACCCATCCTCACATTCATCATTCACTACCATTCAACTACCCAACATTGGCAACTAGCTCAAGGTAATAACCCTACCAATTTTTTTTCATTTTGGTTCTGTTTTGAGTTTTTTACGCCATTTTTTTTCTGCAAACGCGCTAAGTTCGAACAGGGTCGTTCGAACATGTTCGCATGAACGTGTTCGAACGAGTGTTAAATGGGATTTGAAATTAATTTGTTCGAACATCCTCATTCGAACTGTGTTCGCATGAGGCCGTTCGAACAGGCGTATGACATCAACTGATAAGTTGCGGGTTAGTCTGTGAGTTTTGTTGGTTAAATGGATGAAAATGAGGGTGCATTCGGAAGCGATTGAGTTGTCAACTTTAGCGATTGACATGTCAATCGGACGTCGTCGAATCCCAAGACTTTACTAGTTCGTTCAAAAGCGTCGATACGGTAAGAATGAATTAGTTGTTTTAATTTTAGCGAACTATTCAAATTATGTAAGCGACACTTAGTAATTGAATTTTCGTTATTTCCTAGTCGTGAGGAGCTGCTGACTTAGGTGCGTGCGGTTGGAAAATCTCTTGGGATGGTGATTGTTATAGGAAGATCTGACACCGGACGACGATCAGGTAAACAATACTGCATGTTGATTTGTGATAAAGCTGGATCATATAAGACAAATGTTGAGGAAGGCACAAACACTAGAAAATGTTGTTGTCCGTTCGCATCAAAGGAAATTTATTAAGAAGCTTGGAGGATGGATTTTGAGGGTTATGAATGGAACTCATAACCATGGTATGGCTACTTATCATGATGGACGTCCGTACATTGGTAGGTTAACTTCAGAAGAGAATGAACTAGTGGCTAGAATGACTAGGAATCATACTCGGCCTAAATTGATCCTTAATGAGCTGAAATTGATGAAGCCTGATGATAACTATACGGTTGTGAAACAAATATACAACTGTCGTCAAAGGTAATGATACGGTATGCGTGAGGTAGGATCGAGCTCCAACAATCGATGTTTTATTTGCAACGCGATAATTATGTTTATTGGACTCGACTTGCAGAAGGAACTACAGTTGTGAAAGACATGTTTTGGGCCCATCCCGATTCTATTGAGCTTCTAAACACCTTCCCAATTGTTTTGTTGATTGATTCCACATATAAAACCAACCGGTACAGGATCGTTGGTGTAACCTCAACTGAGAAGACTTACTCTGCTGCATTTGCTTATGTCAATTGGGAGAGGATGGATAACTTTGGGAGAGGATGGGTTCTACACTCGACTGTATGGTGGTATTGGTAAGGTCACATTTTTGATGAAGGCGTTGTTGAGGGCACATCATGGGAACAATGTTGAAGATAATTGGATGACTATACCAGATATGGGGTATCTAATCGATAACAAGTTCAAAGTCGTCCTGACTTGTTGGTCACCTAATTGTTGTTACACAATTTTTCCCTTCAATGTTGCGCCATTTGAAGTGTCAAACGATTCAACATCCTTTTGGTACGAACACAAACATTTTATACAAGTAAAGTGTCTTCTATTTAGATTCGAGTGTAGTCATTCCAAAACATTACATAACATTATGTTTTTTTGTTGTCTTTTGAAGATCTTTATGAAGCACGGAAGTCCAATGCCCCTGCCGGATTTGATATGGAATACTAATAGGGCACCCATAGCAAATGGTTGAGACTCGCTTTTTATTGGCCGGATGCAAAAGTGGAAGTCTTTGCTCATACAATCATAACCCCCCCATCCCCTTCCTTGTGTAGATTTAAGTAAAGATAGTGATGGTAGTCAATGTTAAGTTAGGTTTATAATTTTGGTACACAATGTTGTATAACTCTTGATGACATATTTTGAAATGACCAATTGCAAACTGTGTTTTTGGTTTATTAAGTTTATGTTTCTCTGCACAACACTGGTTCGTATGCAACCATTCGAACGCATGTTCGAACGCTCTCCTTCGAACAAGTTCGAATAAATCCAATCGAGGCAACCCAAAACACACCTCACACACCATCAGTTGGCAATATTCCTTAACACGCATGAGTTTATTCGAACAGGTTCGAACGATGTCGTTTGAACAACAAAAATTCCTTAACACGGACAAGGTCGTTCGAACCTGTTCGCACAACGTCGTTCGAACAGTCACTTAAACTGCGCTGCACGAGCGTCCCACGCGAGGTCATTAACCTAAATACTAGTAATTCTCTCTTTTGATAATTGCGAGAGCCAAAAGTAAACTTAAACGTATAAAATACAGTAGCTTTTAACATGTTCGAGTGTTCTTGAGTAAACATGATTTTGCCTCTAGAATAGATTTTACCTTGAAGTTATGTTTTGTAGTTTTTTGCTTCTAAAAGTAGTCTTTACACACAAATTTATTGTTCAACTCATTTTTACATGAACTTATTCAAACATGAACCACTCATTTCATTCAAAATCAATTCTGTCAAGATAAATAATTGCCACAAACCAAAGATACATAATTTTGTAAAGATCCCCTCCCCATGAAGTTTCCTAAATATCCTTAGTAACCTAACTATTAGTAACATTATTTTACTAACTTTTTACTTGATAAATGGTCACATTTTATAATTTAAATCCCCACTTCTCACCGTTTTTATTAATAATGATCAAATCATCTTTGAAAAGACAAATATTGCAAAATGGAGAGAATTCAAGGACAAAATGTGCATTTTTGGAGCCCCTACACATAAACAAATGCTCGACACAACTACATTGCATATGCAAAGCCTCTACATATCAATCCTCAAAATCTTTGGACGTAGAAACACAAGTTTTTATAAAGCGCCCAAGGTTGTTATAAAGAAATGATCAAAATCCAAAGGGACTTTCTTTGGGGAATTAAAGAGGGAGATCATGATATGTATTGGGTGGCTTGAGATAGAATCTGTAAATCTAAAAAAGAATGGAGACTTGGAATCAAAGATCTCGAACTGTTCAATATGGCGCTCCTCTCCAAGTGGAAATGGAGGGCGCTGATGTATCCTAACGCGATGTGGAGTAAGTTGTTATCTCATAGATACGGTAATCTTGCATCTTGTTTTGTTCATGACTCGGTGGTTGGTACTCAGTGTCGGAGCGTGGGATCTATTTGGTGGAGAGACTTGGTTGATTTGGATTCTCATGTAGAGGAACCGAGAAGGTTTGCGTGGTGTATCAAACGCGCACACTCGGTGGCTGGGAATGATATCGATTTTTGGAAGTAACAATGGTTAGGAATTGAACATTTGTTAAAGGTGTTTCCTTTGCTATCTGTTGGGTGCGATCAACAACACATATTGGTGTCTAGTCTGAGACATTGACACAATGATTCTTAGGTGTGGCTGGTCCCGTGGCAGAACTCAACGGACCCGCTTATTAAGGCAGAGGGTGACATTCTTAGTAGCATCTTACGGCAGGCGTCTCCCATTAGAGGTAAGAAGGATGAGTGGATTTGGCCTCACGATCCATCTAAGCTATTTTTGGTTAAGTCATATTATTTCCAGCTGGTCCGAGACGACTACACCTCTAATGATACAGATCCTCCGAATTTTTGGACGTCCTTTTGGAAAACAGCAGCTCCTTCGAAGGTATTGTTGTTCGGTTGGCGTCTTAACGACTTAACGCATCATGTGTGAAAATTATGTTTTTAGTATTGATTATGTCGCAGAAGAAAGCACTGTAGGTGATGTCTCACACACACACACACACACACACACACACACACACACACACACACACACACACACACACACACACACACACACACACACACACACACACACACACACACACACACACACACACACACACACACACACACACACACACACACACACACACACACACACACACACACACACACACACACACACACACACACACACACACACACACACACACACACACACACACACACACACACACACACACACACACACACAGAGAGAGAGAGAGAGAGAGAGAGAGAGAGAGAGAGAGAGAGAGAGAGAGAGAGAGAGAGAGAGAGAGAGAGAGAGAGAGAGAGAGAGAGAGAGAGAGAGAGAGAGAGAGAGAGAGAGAGAGAGAGAGAGAGAGAGAGAGAGAGAGAGAGAGAGAGAGAGAGAGAGAGAGAGAGAGAGAGAGAGAGAGAGAGAGAGAGAGAGAGAGAGAGAGAGAGAGAGAGAGAGAGAGAGAGAGAGAGAGAGAGAGAGATATTTATACTCACACACACATATATATACTAGCCCCAATCCCCGTGCACGGGATCAGCTAAAGCAAATCTAATTTTTAACATGAATACATGAAAATTAAATGCATAAAACTACTATCATTTTAGGGAAGGGGATATTTTTATTAATCAAAGTGGCACTAATGACCATTTTACAACAGTCCCCGAGGGGATTTGAACTCAGCACCTTGAGGATATAATGTTAACTCTTACCACTGAGCTAACACCTAATGTAACTACTACTTTAATATGTGTAAAGGTGATCTAAAAAAAAAGTGTAAAGGTAGGTAATTTTGTTTATAATTAAGTTCAGAGGGAGTACATCAATACATCATGCATGATTGAATAAAAACCACTAATAAAATAAAAGCAACTACACAAATTTAAAAGAAAATGTTGGCGAGTTCTATTGTAAATGAGGTCGGAGCTCCTACGAAAAAAGTTAAATTATAACAATAAATTAAATAACAATATATCAAATTAAAAATAAAGTTTAACAAAGACATTGGAATTGAACATCCACATATAATAAGAAAAGAAGTCTAATTTTTTTTAAAACGTTATCTATATTCATCAAATGGAAATATAAAAACTCAAATCATAATTAAAGAGAAAAGAAGAAAAAACAATTAGCAAGTAAAACACATACGTAGGTATTATCCAGAGTTTGATTTAAAACTAAACGTCAATTTAAGTATGCTTCTAATACTCGTTGGTGCAAAATTGTCAAAATAAAGAAGATAACACCAAGTTTGACATGATTTTTTTTTTCTGGAACCTAAAGTACCCCAAAACACAATGCCTAGCATCACACTTTATGTATTTTGTCACAATTGTTTTCATCAAACCGTTATTGAGGAATGAACTTCGCGTATTTGAACATCTAAAATTTTTTCAGGACCCTAGAGCACCCCAAAATACAATGTGAGCATCGCACTTTACGTATTTTGTCACAAACTTATTATCATTTTTTACCACACCGTTATTTACAATGAAACTTCTGGTATTTGAAGAATTAATTTTTTTTTTCTGAATCCTAAAGTACCCCTAAACACACCGCTTAACATTTCACTTTACGCATTTTGTTACAAAATAATTTTTTTCCCCATCAACTACACCAAAACAAATTGTTTAGCATCACACATTACGTATTTTGTCACGAAATTTAATTGTTTTTCATTTGAATATTTGCATATTTAAACATCTAAAATTTTTTGAGACTGTAAAGTACCCCTTAAAATATAAAAAGGAAAAAAGACGAAGAACCTTGAATGTGGTAAAAACTCTATTGGGGGAGAACCACACGGACCGACAAAGCCGGATACTCGTGGTCAGTCAGACTCTCCAATATAGATTAGTCGTCGACAAAGTCGATGGAAACTGCGTACCAACGATATTGGACAAAAAAAGTAAAAGAAGAGAAAAAACAAAAGAGAAAACCAAAAAATTGAAGCAAAAAAAAAAATGTAAAAGGAAAAAGTGAAACAAAAAATAATTGACGACAAAAAAAAGTTGGGAAGTTCCCGCCTAAGTGACAAGCGGATTATGTTTTATAGATATATATATACACACACACACACACACACACACACACACACACACACACACACACATATATATATATATACACTAGTATAATTTACCCGTGTCAGCACCGATTGAAATTCATTTGTTTAGACACTGTTAGGTAATTACTTCAACTATTTTAAATATTTATATAATAGTAGGAAATTAAATTTATATATATATATATAATTATATATTATAATTTCAAATGGGATGTGGGGTTTTGTCCAGGAAAGGATTTTGTTTCCTGTCTTATAATGTTTTGTAATAATTAAATGAAGGAAAATTAATTTAAAAGTATTCAAACAAAGTACTAAAACAAAAATTGAAACCGATGAAAATATGATTATCATCTAATGTATTAAGAATGAGTATATAGTAAAACACATTACTATTACTAATGCCGGAAGAAAATAGATATACGATAATAGAATGTCTCATTTATTTTGTAATATATCATTCATAATTTGTTTTTGCTAAGCTTGTGAACCTGTGGGAATTCGATTTTATTGTTATATTCAACATGGGTATACATCTCATTTTATCATAAAATTTTAAATTATTTTTTGGCACCTTTAAAAATGCAGTTGTATGTTTTCGTGTGTTATATGACACGTCGATTTCTTTGTACACCGTCTTTTATCCATTCATAATGATATATATATATATATATGTTTATACATTTATTTATTTATTTTTATATATATTGTGAGTATTTTTTTATTGTAAGTATTTTTTTATAATCTCGTCCTAAAGATTATTTTTATATGGGTTCTTAAAGAATTTTTTTATAGTGAGTATTTTTATCTGTAAATTATTATCCTACTTTTGCCAATATAGTGAGTATTTTTTTATATTATTTGACTATTTATTTTCGTTTTTAGTACTTTATTTTAGGATTATATCTAAGGCATTAATGTCATTTAATTTTCTTCTTTATTTTGGGATTTGAATCAATGGCTTTAATGCCAATTAGTTATTTCCATTAAAATTAGGATTTTATATTTATTAGTATATTTTAATTTCTAGGGTTTTATTGAGTCATTGGGCCTAACGTTCTTTTGAGTCAATTCCTAAAGTTCTCTATATATTGTATTGCATTTTATGAAATAAAAAAGTTGAATTTTGAGTTAAAATTTAGAGACGTGTCTCTTTGGTTCTTGTGAGCCGTTCTTAGAGCTTATCGGTTTGCCGTGACGCTCATCCCGACTTATCAATCGGAATCTCCATAGCCGGTCTCGACTTATCGATCGGTCTTCCATCCCCGATCGTGTTATCTCCATCACTCACACCTTCATGACTCCCGAAATAGTCACCGACGACTCCGAGGGTTACCATCAGAGATATTGTGTGAAATTTTATCCTTTATACAAATTATCTTTGTATTAGTTTCGTAGTCAAAATATTTTTTTTTATTAGTTTCAAATTTTAGAACTCTATAGCTCCCCTAAAAAGTCAATGTCACAGTGGTAGTATCTCATAAAGTTTATGTATATTATAGTGTGCTCAAAGAAGTGGAGCATAGATGACTAATTCAAAGAATTTCACTCCTTTAACCAATAAATTCAAACATTTTCTTCACATAAGTGTAACCTCATAGCTAAAGCCTTATAAACAGTTTGGCCAAAACATTCACAAAAATTGTGCTTTGATTTCATTTTACATAGAGACAAATATTGTGCTTAAAACATTTTCTTCACATAAGTGCATCCATGCAAATCAAGGCTTGGAACATCTATTCTCAATAGCTCACCAGAGTTTCCGAATAGTTGACTTATGGTTGTTTCAGTATTTGTGGAGATTTGGAATCTATTAGTTTATTTATCATAAGTTTTGGACCAAGAAGATGATACATTGGACACATTTTGTGTGATGGTTTAGTGAGTAAACCTTATACAGATCATTTTCCTAATAAATTAGTTGGATTCTCATGGTCTGTATACCAAATATTCCTACCTCCTTTAGTAAGCTTGAAATACTACAAATATTTGTATACATCCTTTTGTTGATATAAAAGTCTTTATATAAAGCAATTATCTAACAACCATTAAACACGTGAAAAAGTAGGTAAGATCTGAACAATTTTTCAAGTCATAACATTCTCAAAAATATAAAATAATGTACGAAAGTTTTTATTTAAAATAACAATAAAGAACGGTTTAAGAATAATGTGTTACTTTTATGATACAACAGAGCTAAGTAGCCGACTTGGTTAAGAATCACACTAAATTTAGAAGGGGATGGGTTTGATTCCCTACTTTGACATTTTTGGTATTTATTTATTGAATTAACTTGGACTGCCCAAAAACAGGTGGAGATCCAAGTGTAAGTGAGATTTGACATTTTGCCAACTTAAGTGGAGATCCAAGTGTAAGTAAGAAGCTGATGTAGAATAAAATTGTTATATATATATATATATATATATATATATATATATATAAAATATCCAATCGATGTTTTTTAGTGTGTTGTCCCACACACGTTAGGTCTACATAAGCCAGGCTGCCAACAACCAGTTTACAACTGTTGTTTGTCCAGACTCCCAATTAACTTATACTTTGATGTATTTTCTTGGTTTAATTACCTAAACTAATTAAAAAATTGTTAAAGGAAAACCACCAACAAAATAGAAGACTTATAAAAAAACAACAAAATAGAAGAATCCAAAGATAGTTGAAGAAATATGATGAGAGGTTATTTTGTAAATGTGATTGAAGTTCCCGTGAATAAAAATTTCCTTATGACTATCAATTCAATAAGAAGTCTATAAAATTTAAAAACTATATTGAAGTTGAACATCCATAGATAATAAGCAGAAAAAATGTAAAGAATGTTAATAACATAGTTCATATTCATCAAATGTAAATATAAAAATTATCACTTAGTTAGAAAGAAAAGAAGACAACACAATTAGAAAGTGAAGGTATCATGCAAGGTTGAATGAAAACTACCAACAAAATAGAAGCATCCATAGATAGTTGAAAGAATATGATGAGGGGTTCTTTTGTAAATGTGGTTGAAGTTCCCGTGAATAAAAATTATATTATGACAATCGGTTAAATAAGAAGCATTCATAGATAGTTTATGAGAATATGATGAGGCTTATATTGAAAATATATATTTGAAGTTCATGCGAGTTAACCCATAATTAGAAGAAGAAGAAAAAAAGAAGATAACACAATTAAAAAATGAAACACGTGGGTATCATTCAGGGTTGGATGAAAACCACCAACAAAATAGAAATAGCTATACAAAGTTGATGATTAAGGATTTTACTGTAAATGTGGCTGAAGTTCCTGCGAGAGCCAATACTGCAACGCGGCGTGCCAAAATAAAAGAAAGATAATAATAATAATAATAATAATAATAATAATAATAATAATAATAATATATAAACATTACTTTGAGTATACGTCTAATAATATAAACATTAATTTATGACATATTAAATATTGCGAGACAAAAAACAACTCTCGGTAATGATGAATGTAACCAAACATGAAAGAGATGAGTTATTCTTTTAATACGTAAATCCTAAAAAAATTAAAAAACTATAATTGTGATTTAGTAGTGACGGAACTAAATAGATTCAATAGAGATTTTAGGTTCAGAAAATATAAGGAGAAGAAGTATAAAAATAAATAATTTTTTTAAAGGTTCAGTAAAATATGTCCTAAAAAATATAAAGATAAGAAGTATAAAAAGAAATTGTTTTTTTAAAACGCTGAAATTAGTAAAAAATTGAGGAACAAACTTCAGGTATTTGAATAGTTAAAATATTTTTAAGCGTTAAAGTATCTCAAAACATGGTACTTAGCATCACACTTTACATATTTTGTTACGAAATTATTTGTTTTTCACCAAACTGGTTCTTGAGTAACAAACTTTGCATAATGGAACACTTAAAATTTTTTATCTCTAAAGTACACCAAAACATATTACTTAGCCTTTCACTTTATGTATTTTGTTATGAAATTACTAAATTTTTTCACCAAGTCGATTATTAAGGAACAAACTTCGCGTAATTGAATAGTTAAATTTTTTCGGAAGGCTAAAGTTCCCCAAAACACACTTTTAGCATCGCATTTTACGTATTTTGTGACGAATTTTTTCCACCAAACTGATTATTGTGAAACAAACACCGAGTTTTGAACATTTATAAACTCTAAAGTTCACCAAAACATAATACTTATAATATCAATCACCTTACGTATTTTCTTACGAAATAGTTTTTTTACTAAGCCAGATATTAATGAACTTCTCGTATTTGAACATCTAATTTTTTTAGCCTCTAAAACATCCCTTAACATATAAAAAGAAAAAAAATAAAAAAACATTGGAGTTTGAGTCAAAGTACTGATTGAAGCCACACTACTCACATATAATATAAACACTAATTTAGATATGTTTTTAATACCAATTGATCCAAAATGATCAAAATAAGAGTCATAAATAAAAAAATTAGTAGCAGTAAATTAATACTACATTAATTTAAAAAGAAAAAAATATAAATTATTTAAAAAACATTAAAACATATAAAAAGTAAAAATATTGATTAAAATTAAAAAAGTAAAAGAAAAAAAATAGGAATTGCCGTGTGTATATACACACACACACACATATGTGTGTGTGTGTGTATATATATATATATATATATATATATATATATTCATGTTTTTCAGTTTAAACTACTACAGAGTGTCCTAACACTTTCAAAGAAGGTGTACTATCCATTCGTGTTTAGGAGTAAATTTCACACCAACAAACACTGAGTTTGCCCACTATGAGAATTGAACCCATGAGCACCGGATCAACTCCCGTGGCTTCATTAATTACTCTCTAACTATTTCAGAAAAATATGGTTCTAAAAAATATTTAAAACGTTTAAAAAGAAATTGATTTGGTAAATACTATTTATAATGAAACACTAAAAGGCGAGATTAAAATAAAAATAAAAACACCAATTTAAGTATGTTTCTAATATATGTTTGTGCGAAATGACCAAAATAAGGTTAATAAAAAGGGGTGTCAGGGTCGGTGGAAGTACTCATTAAAGAAACAAAAAAAAGGGGGGGTCGGGGTGACTCACAAAAAATATATAAAATGAAATACAGATATAAATAAAATAAGTAAAACATAAACTGATTTGTTAAAGTGATTTAAGTATGCATCTAGTTTTTGTTGGTGCGAAATACCCAAAATAAGGGTCATTAAAAATAGAGGATCGAGAGGAGTACTTACTAAGAAACAAATGGGGGGGGGGGGTGTCGAGGTGACTACTGATAACTCTATTTTATATAGAGTATTTCATATGTTTAAACTTAGTATTTGCTCTCTTTCAAGTAATAATAAAGAGTTTATATAGTATTTTATGTGATATATGATAACTTGAGTGATTTGAAGGGTTATAGTTATTATTAGGCCATTTTGGATATATTGTGGTATGTTTGATGTTTTTGTTCAGTGCAGTCTCAATGCTATCTGCATCAAATGCTCCTGCACTGATCCTGCATCAAATCTGCACTACTTGGTGAAAGAGCAGCCTGTTTCATATGCATCCACTTGCAATTGATGACCTCATGCTTGGTCTTCTGAAGCCATCCCACCTTGTATAGTAGGCGCCTACCATTCACACATAGCTATAGGCATAGCTTTGAAGAGTCACCAACATAGGGACACATGCTCATACATCATGAGACCTCCCTATACACTTGTCAAAGATCTTATCCATGCAAACAACTGCTGGAAAGTAACTACAGCTATGATCCACTCAAGATTACTTCAACATGAAGGAATGAAGCACCTCACTTGAAGGCTATAAAAGGACCTCACATCTTCATTTGGAAATATATCACAATCCATAAGTTAGATCAAAATTTCAATATACATAGTTAGTTTTTATATTTTTAGAGGAAGAGGAAGGAAGTGACAAATCCTCCTTAACTCGTTTTCATAGTGTTTGTATAGTGCTAAGGAGTAATGCTAGTGCATTGCTAGAAGATTTCATACAAAGTGTTTCAACATTTGTAACTTTTCTCTTGTTGTTCTCTTTTGTGATTTCTATATATATATAAACATGGTCTATTCAGTTTATATATATCTTGCAATGTCTCTTGTTAGCTAAACCTTTCTTAGTTGGAATGTTCTAATCATTTAATGAGCTTTTAAGTAAGTATGATACATGTATGTATGTTTGTACTTTAGTTCTTGCTTGATAATCTTTCCAAACTTATTTTGAACTTGATCACTTAGAATAAGTAAGATTTGTAAATGACCAGAAATGACTTACAATTAAGAACTCAAGAACTAATATGGATGAGTGTTTTACATAAAGAAAACTTTGTGAAAACCATGCTAAGTCCTAGAGATAGGATAGTATAGTCCATAGGATAATTGTGGGTACTTAAAATACAAGAGTGAATTTATTTAAGCAAATTGGATAATTGTTAGGAGGCAAGATAGGCATTGACACCCCTTTCTTTCTTGCATAGAACAAGGATCATAAGAAATTTTGGTAATGATACTCAAGAAGAAAGTGACCGAAAGGCACATAGCTAATGCAATGACATTTCGGTCAAATTGCATCACATACTGCATCAAACACTTATAAGTAAATTACTTGATGAAGACATTCCAACTAGCTTTTCTCTTTTACACTATCAACATTTTTACTTTACTTTCTTTCTAACTTAGTTGTGATCATCACCAAAATCCAAAATTATTTTGTTACTTAGTTACTTTACACTTTATTACTTTATATTGATTTTAAAAGTGAGTTTTTCAATCTGTTCGATCTTTTTACTACTTGTTTTTGGACAGTGTATACTTGCACACAAGTGTATGTGATTTCCATGCACCAACTACTCACAAAAATTAAACATAAGAAGAAATGCAAATATAAGGGAAAAAGTATAAAAATAAATTGATTTTTTAATGTGGCGATTTGCATTTTACAAATTTTGACACAAAATTATATTTTATTACTATATTAGTTATTGAGGAACAAACTTCGTGTATGTGAACAATTAAACATTTTTTCGAACGCTAAAGTACCCCCAATACACATTGCTTAGCATCTCACTCTATGTATTTTGTCACAATTTTTTTTTTGTTACAAAGTAGTATTGAGGAACAAACTTCACGTATTTGAACATCTAAAATTTTCTTTGGACTCTAAGTTATTTACAGTAACATCTTTGTTTAGCATCACACTCTACATATTTTATCACAGAATTATTATTATTTTTTACGAAATCAGTTATTGAGGAACGAACATAGCGTATTTGAACATCTAATTTTTTTTTTCTGGACTCTAAAGTACCCAAAACAAATTGTTTAGCAACAAAATTATTTTTCTTTTTATCAAACTGGTTATTGAAGAACAAACTTCGCTTATTTGAACAATTGAATTATTTTCTGGACTCTAAAGTACCTCAGAACATATTGTTTAGTGTGGCACTTTGCATATCTTGTTACAAAATTATTATTTGGTCACTAATTAAACCGATTATTGAGGAACGGACTTCACATATTTAAACATCTAAATTTTTTTCTTGACTCTGAAGTACCCTAAAACAAACTATTTAGCACCGCACTTTACATATTTTATCACGTAATTATTTTTTCTTTTCACCAAGCCGATTATTGAGAACAAACTTCACGTATTTGAGCGGTTACATTTTTTCTAGACTCTAAAAATGCGCCAAAATACACTACTTAAGACCGCATGACTTTACGTATTTTGTCACGAACCCGTTTTTTCTTTTCATTAAATCGGTTATTGAGTAATGAACTTCCTGCATTTGAACAGTTAAATATTTTTCTCGACTCTAAAATGCTCAAAAACACACTACTTAGTATCACACTTTAAATATTTTGTTACAAAATTATTATCAAACCAGTTATTAAGTAATGAACTTTACCCATTTGAACATCTAATTATTTTATAGACTTTAAAATACCAAAATATATTAAATATTAAGAGGAAAAAAAAGTAAAGAAGCCTGCAGTGTGGCGCGCAATGCCAACTGCAGGACGGTATTTGCTTAATATATATATAGAATGTAAATATATTAATAAAATTTAGAACTATTTAGTTTATCATTTTGAATAAAATTAAATCAAAATTGAATTTAAGAAATATAAAATAATAAGACTAAATTATACTTTTAGTCCCCCTATTTTTTAAAATTCAAGAATTAGTCCTCTTGTTTTAAAATTCAAACATTCGGCCACCTATTTTAAAATTTTCATACATTTAGTCCAAACAAGACATTTGGCCCTCAATTTAATTGACGTGGCACTGTTTTTCTTCCGTGGTATCTGAGTAGATGTAACACCCCATTTCTACCCGGTAATTTATAGTAAAAATCAGAGTATAAAAATCATTTCTCATTAAATGGAGCGTTACACTCAACTCATAAAAACACTCAAAGCGATCGGTCAAATTTCATAAAAGGTATCAATACATAACACCATAATAAAAACGTGGAATAATTCACATCATGCAGCGGAATATAAACTACATCTCAAAGTGGTACTCAGCAGTCTCAAAACAATACTCATAAGCTCAACAATGAGCAAAACAAAACAAACTAAGGTTCATAACCCCAACCCCTAGGTGTTACGTATCAGAGCAGACCGACTCGGGGAGTAGTGAAGGTAGCAAGCCCTCACTCATGACTACCTGTGGTAAACAACAACAGAAAGGGTGAGTCTCGAACTATATAATAAAAGTGATAATAGGCAATATATTCAATCACAGTTCATAGCACAACCAATCATACCAATCATCACTCAAATCATGTTCATGCACTCATGAGAATGTATGCAATGTAGTTATGCATGTGGTACCATTTGCCCTCCGGCATTCTCAATATTTGCCCTCCGGCAGTCTCATCATCAATGGAGTCCTCATGACTCGGCCTCGGCCGCCTCGAGCTTCACAATCGGTTTTATAAGGACTGCGGCCTCCGGCCGCCTCAAAGCTTCACAATCGGATTTTATAAGCTCTACGATCGCAGTGAATGTATGTATGCATGAGACTCCATGTAACAACACAACACATTCTCAAACATCTCAATTCACGCACTAACTCTTATCTCATTATTAATCTCATTTTATAGCCCTCATGGCTTGGCCCTCCGGCTCATGCCCCCATGGCATTCTCAGTCATCTCATTATACACTCTCAACACCATTAAGTCCCAAGGACTAATCTCATCTAGAAGACTCAACCTCACTCTAGGACCTAAACCACCATTTAGGACCAAAACCATCATCTAGGGACCAAACTGTCACCTAGGGACCAAAACAGCACACTCTTAGGCACTTGGAAGCACTAGGCGCCATTTTCCCCACATTCTGGCGCCCCGGTGCAACACAAAGACTAAGCGCGAGCTTCAAGACTTTGGCGCGCCCGTGGCAACACGACCACTGGCGCCACTTTTCTAGTGTCTGCGCCTCTGCGGGCAACACGGACCTAGACACAAACTCGAACCACGATTCGGACACGGTCTCGAACACGAGGCACGGACTAGGCGCCTGGCAAGCAAAGACAATTTGGCGCCCACAACCGACCCAAAGACACCCAACACTTTCAAACCAAAAACCACCCGAGCCAAAATGTTTAAAAATATGTTTGGGCGGTAGATACAAAATATGGCACGGTGAAATATGCCCGAAATGTAAGTTTCACCCATCCCATCCCCTTTACACACACAAAGTCACCCCCACCGAGACATTTTTAAAATAACACCTACCACCGAGAAAACCACTCGAGCCAAAACACTTAAAATTGGATTTGGGCGGTGAGTGCAAAAGTTGGTACTGATAAAAACTGTTGAGAAAAGTGAGTTTCACTCAACCCACCCCATGTACACACACAAAACCACCCCCCAGGGACATTTGTAAAACAATACCGCCACGAGAAAACCACTCGAGCCAAAACACTTAAAATTGGATTTGGGCGGTGAGTGCAAAAGTTGCCACAATAAAATCTGTTCGAGAAAAGTGAGTTTCACTCAACCCACCCCATGTACACACACAAAACCACCCCAACTGGGACATTTTTAAAATAACACCGCCACCAGAAAACCACTCGAGAGCAAAACACTTAAAATTGGATTTGGGCGGTGAGTGCAAAAGTTGGCTGATAAAATCTGTTCGAGAAAAGTGAGTTTCACTCAACCCACCCCATGTACACACACAAAACCACCCCACCGGGACATTTTTAAAATAACACGCCACGAGAAAACCACTCGAGCCAAAACACTTAAAATTGGATTTGGGCGGTGAATACAAAATTTGCACGAGAAAATGTGCCTGTAAATACAAGTTTCACTCCCCGGCCCCAAAACACCCACATTCCGCGCCCGAGCAAAGAACACAACTCTTGGCCTCATCTGCTTTCTGAAGACATGTGGCGCGCGCGAATTCTAGCCATTTGGCGCCCCAAACACCAACAACTCCAAATTCTCAAATTCTTTCAATTCAAATCATCTTATATCACTCAAATACCAATTATAATCATGTCAACACACTCAATTGCATACCATAACACTTAATCATGCGTAAAACCAACCAAGAACATAAAACCCCAAATCAAAGCCCTAAATCGATTTTGATCATGCAATTTCTCAAATTCACCCAACAACAACTCAATTAACAATCAATTGACATCAAATCAAGACTCTATGACTCTATACAACCTATTATATCCTCTATTATAGAGTGAGACTCCCTTACCTTATTTTACACCGTAGAGAAGCTCTTTCACGTAGTCACCTACAAAACCTCCGCAACAAATCTCCTTCTCCTTCCTTTCTCCTTGGTGCGAAGCTCTCTCCCTCTTCTCCTTAGGGTTTGCGCCGATTTCCTCTTTCCTTCTCTCTTCTCTCTCGCATGACTCTTTCTTCCTTCTCACAAATGAGAGCAAATTCCAATTTTGGGTATATGTACATTGGGCCAAGCGCACCTTGGGCCCTTTTACACCCCTCTCCATTTCTTCCACCATTCCCTTTAATTAAAATAAAATACTAAATTATAAACACCATATTATAATTTAATATAATTAAAAATAGTGCAACACTTAAACAATTTAATCAATTTCTTAATTAAATTATTTGGGGTGTTACAGTAGACATCACACATTGTTGGGGTTGTATTTAACAAACCCATGAGGTATACTTAACAATTCTGGCCCAATCTTGACCAGCCCAGTTTACCAAAGCAACACAACCCAGTTCTCCAAGCACCCAAACACAAAACAGGTATATGAGGCACCTGGGACCCGCAAGACTCGGATAAACACACGAGTTTTAGTAACCCAACACGTTGAACAAATTTCCCAAACCCTAATCTCCTACCCTCATAAGCTAAGTTTTCTATCTCACTCTCTTCTTTTTGGTTTTCTTTTTTCACTGAGAGTTGTTCTAGGGTTTCTAATCCCTTGCTATTTTTGCAGATTTTGGTACAAGAATCTTCACTGCACTTGCACTAGAATCTCAATCGGAGGTAGTAACTCACCTACCATCTATAATTTATCTGCTTTGTCAATTTCCAGAAACCCTAATCTTTGATTGTTGGATTGCAAGCTCTGAAGGTATAAAGTGTTTGTCTCCACGTTTATATCTTCGTTTTTCTTCACTTTTCTTTCGAATACCTAATTTGCCTTTTGATCTTCTATTTACGTGTGCTTTCAATGGAACGTTTGCTAGCACAACGAGCCTCAGTGCTTTCGGCCGGCGAGAATTGCGCTCTAAGCAGCGTGTTTGGGCCGATCGTGTTAAGGCCGGGCGCGAGCCGATTCTTTGATGGCGATTCGTATTTGCCGATACACCCGAACAGTTGCCCCCAAGCCTAGGTCGCTAAGAAGAAGTGAGGCTTGAATCGATGCCCCCGGAGTGAAGTTATTTTGACGAAGCGGACGCGCCGTTGCTTTCTCGATAGGGCGGTGTCGCACCGACACAACCATCGGCCGTCTTTGTCGCGACGGTTGGTCTTCTTCGACATTTAAGACGTCGCCGTTTGGTGTTTCCGAGGTTGCCTAGAGACAACCATTGGTGAGAAGATGAAACGTTGCGGCGACGCCGTCTCCGGTCCCCCTTCGCGCTATGGGTCCGCACTATAAATAGCCCTTCAGAGATCATTTCTCACACTTTCACAATTGCTCTCACAAACCGGCTACTCGTCGCCAGCGACTTGCATCCGTAGGCTGCTTCGTTTCTACTCGCGACCGATCCACAACATCCGTTTCAAGGTATGGATCGATCTCTACTTTTACTTTCTAAACTTGAATTTTTACTTGAATGTACTTTGTACTTTTCCACGCCTCGTGATAGGGGGTGTCAGGTCGGGGGATGGCCAAATCGCCCCCTCTCATGAGTGTTCTGCTCGATCGACCTGACTCGATCCCTTTATCACTGTGTGTTTTGCATGCCACGGACGAAGTTGACCGCTCGTATCCCCTGTAAACCGTCCCAATCTTTTGCTACATATATGTCGGTAGGGCGAGCCCAATCCCCATGAGGAGGAGTCTAAGTCGTCTTCGGGCGACAAAGATTCTGGTTCTTCAAGCAGTTCTTCGAGCAGTACGAGCTCGAGTTCCCACTCTTCTGGTCGAGGATCGGCTAGCTCGAAGAGCTCTGGTTCTAGGTCCGTCCATTCTGATGAGCGGCCGTGCAACACTCCACCGGAGAACATCGTATCTCGAGCGGAAGGAGAGGAAGAAGATGTTGATGTGGTGATCATTGATGACGACGAAAGCGCGAGTGCCGCCGTCGGTCGCGGACAAAGAGATGGTGGAGGCCGAAGGTGGCCGAGTGAAGAAGTCAACGAGGAAGAGGTAGTTCACCCGCGCCTAGCTCTCTGCGGTCGAGGTAAACAACGAAGGAGGATCGAACGGGCGGTCGGCCGAAGTTCAAGCAGACGAGCCCGAGACCCATCGACATGTCTTGGGTATCGAAACTCTTCGCTCACACAGGAGTATCATTGCATCGTCGGCCATGTTGCCTTGCCGTCGACCGGGCGAGCCGCTTCGACGATTGCGCAATTTGGAGGGTGAGAGGCATGAAAGCGGAGAAGACATTGCAACTTATTCGCCAACCTTAAGTTCACGATGTATCGGCTCGTGTTCGAGAGGATGAACATCACCCCTCCTTTCATCGAATTTCAACGTGACGTCTGCGTCGCGCCACATCGGTCGCCCTTCTCAACTCCACCCTAACGCATGGGCGTTTCGAAAACTTTTGAAGTCCTTTTGACTAAGTTGGATCGTAGGTGTCGATCATGTCATTCTTTACTCTCTTTGAGCCGTGGTGGCTCGGGAGAAGGCTAACAAAGAGAAGAGGAGCAGTCCCCTTTAAGATGCGTAAAACTCATCATCGGTTCTTCAAAGCATACCAAGAATCATTGGGAGCGGCCTGGAGAGGTCAGTATTTTTGGATTGCTCCCACTAAGGAGGCCGGTAAGGCCATATCTGAGGTCCAACCGGACGGAATGCTTGGTCCCCCTTACTTCCCAATCATGTGGAACGAGGCTCACTTCTGCAGGAGGCCAAGCGATTACATCTACTCCGTCAAAGATTTGGGTGAGGCCGACTTGGAATCTTTGGAGATGATCAAGGCGTTAGCGAGCATGATGCGTCCAGACCCTAAGAGGCGACATACCTTGCCCCCGCCCCTTTGTCTTGCTCGAGGCGGATCCGGAGGCCGAGATCGGTTTGCTTTTGAACTTTGCCTTTATATTTTTGCTGTCAATCTTTTCTTCTAACTCATGACTCGGTATTTTGCAGAAAGAATGGCCGGTAAGAACTGGGACGTGCTCGAGTCAGTTTTGAAACCTGCTACAATTCCAGGGGCCAAGAGATATGAAGGACCTCAGCCAGGGGATGTTCCTGAATCGTCCTCAAAGGTGCCCCCCACTCCCAAGAGCCAAGGGAAAAAGCCAGTTGTTCGGTCGCCCCCTCGTACTGACGATCGCTCCGCAAAGCGGGTAAGGCTTGACGACCGAAACATGGATTCCGCTAAGGACGACATCCCTATTCTCTCGCCGAGGGTTTAGGGACAGTCGAACTCGAGCGGTTCAGAAGAAGCCAATGGAGGTCAGGCTTCTCGCTTGGGAATAGATAAAATCATGACCAGAAGCTTGTGGTCAAGCCGAAGGTACTTTACTTTCCCGATCTGTTAGTCTTTTGTCTTAAATCGACCGACTAATAGTTGGACGATCTCTGTTTGCAGGGGCTCGTGCTGATAAGAAGAAGGCTTTGACTGAGGCGCAACAGAGGTATGACAAGCTTGTCAAAGCCAAGAAAGACGCTCTTTAGAAGGGTGAGGAGGACCGGGCCAAACTCTCCAAGCGGAACAAGGAACTTGCTGGCCAGGTGACCAATCAAGAGGCGACGTTGAATCCCAGAGAAGGATAAAGCCAGCCGAGACCGGAAGGCCGAGCCGAGGCAAAAATCCAAGTAGCCCAGCCGGTAGGGAGGCAGCGATCGAGCGCTTCTACAACGCCTCGGCGGTGCGGCACGCGAATCCGAGACTTGAGCATCAATTTCGATGAAAAGATGATAAAGCCCGCCCATTATGTTGCGGACAACAAGATCATGCTGCCCGAGCAGGTTGATGAACAAGGCAATATTGTTCGCCCGACCACAGTTCTCTTCTGAAGCCCGCCTGCGAGCGGAGTTACCTTTGTAATAGTTTAGCTTGCCTTCGGGCACGACAATTTAAATGCTGCCTTCGAGCAGTCGGATATTTGGGCGCTCGGTTTCGACCGGGCGTCTCTATTTTGAAATGATATTTTATCTTGTCCTTTATTTCATCTACTTGAATTCGCGTTGTTATGTCTGTGTATTTTGGACATTTATTTGTCTAAGTTTTCGTACTCGTAGGCCGCTCAGCGGCCGTTTTATGCTCTATCGAAAGCGCTCGTACACGATTGGGCCATTTCGATGACACTCGATCGGGCCATTTCGATGGCACCTGTTGGGATCATTTCGATGATCTCTCGAGGTAGGTCGTTTCGACGGCCTACTATAACGGGCTCTTACTTAACCCTTGGGCCATTTTCGATGGCGCTCGTTCGAGTCAACTCGGTGACCGGTGTTTGCGGGTTATCTGACCCTTGGGCCATTTCGATGGCACTCGGTTGGGACCATTTCGATGGTCGCTCGGTTTAGATCGTTTCGACGATCCATTTATGTTTGATAAATCTTCGATCGCTCTTCTGCCACGAGCATGTTTGAGCGACCGGGCATACATTATTGCGTGAAAGTAAAGAACAAATCATATTTCTAAAGGTCAGGCCTCAGTAAAAAACCCAGTGGGAAAAAGAGCGCCTGCCTGCTTTTCATTTATCGATCGGTCGTTCATTACATTCAATCGTTCATTACATTCAAACGTAATATTTTCTAAGTTTCTCTGCATTCCATGTTCTGGGGATAGTCGCCCCATCCATGGTTTCCAGCTCGTATGCCCCCTTTCCAGTCTTTTTGATGACCCTGTATGGACCTTCCCAATTTGGTGCCAGCTTTCCCTGTCGAGCATTCTTGTTTCCCACATCTGCGCGTCTCAGGACGAAGCCGCCGACCGAGAAATCTCTCTTCTGAACTCGAGCGTTGTATCTGGCTGCAACCTTCTGTTTGATCAATTGCTCTCTTAGTGACGCTTGGGTACGCAGCTCTTCCACCAGGTCCAACTCTTCTCGTATGGCTCGGTCGTTGTTAACCACTGTAGGGGGATTCAAAGTTCTCCAATTAAGTTCGCCCATTTCTATGGGTATCACAAAGATCGATCCCATATACCGATCGAAGGGGACTCTGGCCGTTGAATGAGGGGTTGTCTCGTAAGCCCATAGAACCAGATTGCGACTCTTCGACCCGATTCCTTCGCCAACCCACGCAGATAACTCGTTGGCGCCGCCTACCGCCGTTTATGCGAGAGGTGCTCGACCGAGGTGAAATTTGTTTTACCCTAAGTCGCCAACATTTCTCGAACCTTTTGTCTGCGAACCGGGTGCCGTTGTCGATTATTAATTTGCCGAGGATCCCAAAAGCGGGCCAAGACGCACCGTAGAAGAATTTGCTTACTTTTGCCGATGTGATGGTTGCAAGAGGCTCGGCCTCGATCCACTTTGTGAAATAATCTACCGCCACGATCAAGAACTTGAGGCGGCACGGAGCAGTGGAAACAGGCCTAGCAGATCCATGCCCCACCGGTGAACGGCGTGGTGAGACAAGACTTTGCGGCTCGAGGAGGGTGCAATGTGGACATCGGCATGTACTTGACATTTCTTGCACTTCAACAAGCTTCTTAGCGTCCTCGTCCATGGTCGGCCAAGAATAGCGGCCACGAGGGCTTTCTTAGCTATGGAGCGTGCACCTTGGTGACTTCCGCAAACACCTTCATGAATATCCTCAACACATGGTCGGCCGACCGACGTAAGACATCTTAACAATGGAGAGGAGAACCTCTTACGTATAACTTTCCTTCTATTACCGAATACTTGGTCGCTCTGAGCTCGACTAACTTTGCTTGCCGAATCGCTCGATTCCTCCCCTTCAACAATGTATCTCGGGATAGGGCGATCCAATCGAATCTGGATTGACACACGTAGGCGACCAACGACGGCTCGGCTCGGCTTGGTCGACACACTCTACCGATTTAGTGTCTCCTGAATCAAGCTTCGTGATTCCACGGGGTCTTTGTACTTGCAAGTTTTGATAGAATGTGCGCCGAACATTTTTGGTCCGAGGCACATGAACCACTTACGCTTTGGCCGGTCGAAGTGCTTGAGAAGCTCTCTCACTTTGGCTAGGTAATTCTTCAGCACGTCGTCCTTAGCATCATATAATTCTTTGATCTGCGAGACCACAAGTAAGGAGTCTGATCGAAGTTCAACCCGGTCGACATTGAAGTCCCTGGCGAGCTGCAGGCCAGCTATGCATGCCTCGTACTCGGCCTGATTGTTTGATGTATGGAAAGCGAAAGTCAAAGACACCTCCACAGCCAGGCCTTCTGAATTTTCTAGTATTAGGCCTGCTCCGCTTCCTTTGTTGTTGGACGACTGTTGCGCTTGTGTAATAGTATGGTTTTTTCGCAATTATAGTGCAAGTATACACATCGTACAAGTAATAAAGTGGATGAGAGTAAGAGATCGTTCCCACGAGGATTGATAAGTTTTCAAGGTCCAAGTTTCAAAACACAAGAGAAGTAAGTAACAAATCGGCAATAAGAGTTGGTTTTTAAGCTAGAGATGTAAATAAAACAAGTAACAAAAGTTGGTTGTGAATATGGATGAGAGATGAGTTGAGTTGTTGTATGCAAGTAAATCCTTCCTAGCTAGACGTTATAACGTTTACACGTTATGACGTTCAAATGTTATTCTGTATAGGCGTGGCCACGTTTGAACGGCATTGCAAAAGATCTATGCTTTTCAAAGACAAAATGTCGAGTTTCAAGTATAAGAGGTCCTATGTCTAGGTTCTAAATAGGCCCACTCCTCGTATTTTAAGCACCCACAAAGAATGTTCTATGAACTATTATCCATTCTATGTCTAGACTTAGATAAAGATGCCTAAATGTCTTTAGTGCATTGTTCATTCATATAAATCTTTGATTTCTTTTCATAGACCATGTCTCTGTACTCTATGAATCTACCCATTTTAAGAGGCCAACCTCAAAACAAGTTTGGAAATATTTTCACACAAAGATTTAAAACAGGCAACGACAATACTTCTTAACATTAACTAGAAATTCATTATAAGCAAAACAACAACTCAACTACAAAGTGTTTAGCTCATGTTGAGCATCTTTACAGAATGAAAAGGATTTAAAATCCAAATACCATACATAGCAGAAAAGAACCTAAGTGCAAAAGATACACCTAAGTAACTTTTTAGCATGTATCATTTGTATAGGCGTTACAACGTCTGAGCTTTACAATAATGCAGAAAATAAAACTTAAGTTCAGACAAGCAAAATATAGAAGTCTGTTTCCAGATCTTCTTTACAAAACTAATTCTGAAATTAATGGAGGGATGGTGAGGGGATGAAGATGAAGTGATTCTGAAGATGTGTAGAAAGAGTGATGATTTGAGAGAGAGCTGAAGCTTCCTTAAATAGCCATCTTGCTTACGCGTGCTGATGTCACTTGCCCACCTACCAGATCTGCTTCCTCTCTTCTGCCTGACACTGTTCAGAGCTACAGTGTTTCTGTGCGTCAGCTCATGGGGAATAGAAGATCTTCTGACTTTTATATCTTTGATTATCATTGCTCAGCGCGCCAAAATTAAGATCTTTCTTCCTTTCTCTGGCTGCACTTGTAGAACGTGGTGAGGGACGTGGTAACGTTCAGCACTGATTTTCCTGCACAAGCACAAAAAGCATCAAAACGCTCTCAAGGGCACCACTTGGTGCCTAAATGCACAGATTTATCACTTTATCCACTTATTTGCTAAAAACTCAGAAATTACATAAAACTAATTTAATAAACCTTGTATTGCTAGAGAACTTGCATGACTTATTCTTTGAATGAGCATAAATAACTCATATAAATATGAGTTATCACACCCCCAAACTTAAATCATTGCTTGTCCTCAAGCAATCAAGACACAACTGACAAATATGCATGAAATCAACTACACTAGCAGGTTATGCTCTACTCAATCAACAGATCAAAAATTCATTCTCAAGGGGTTAATTCTTCACACACTCACGCACCACTTGCATGATTAAATTCCAGATTTATTAAAGCTCTAAGTGAGTGTGTGATCTCTGCATTTAATTCTTCCTCTAGCTAGTTCAGAACTACTTTAGCCTATGAAAGAGTGGCTTTCCAAATGGTGACAGTAAAACATCTTTCAAAATCAAGAATAGGCTAACATTTTCACATAAGAAATGGAGGTTCATTTAAAGCATGACAAAGGGTCTTAATTGGGTGCTAGGACTAGGTTAGTGCAACTAATTTATTGACTCACACACGCAAAAAGGCTGTAACCCCCTCATTACTGAGCAACTCTCCTTTATTTGCTCCATTTTGGAGTTTCTCTTCTTTTTTTTTTTTATTTTTTTTATTTTTATTTTTTTAAGAGATTGGAGTGCTTCAGCATTTGTTTCAGGGTATTACAGGGAACATAGCATACATGTGGATTTTCCACTTATTTGTAACAACACACTCTTTTTGGTATTTTTGGGAATAGACGTTACCACGTTTATGGGTGAGACGTTGCAACGTCTGGACACACAACACGACACACACGGCATACGTTATAACGCTACCGGTAGACGTTACAACGTTGCACTCACGCTACACCTGCACTTAACCATCCTACAGTCTTTGCACCCAGCCTTAGTACGACTTGACTCACCCCCAAACTTAGCTTCTACTGCTATTCTAGATTTTTAGTCAACTTTTATTCTCACCACAGTTTACCAAAACTAGCTTCAGCACAAAATATTCCCTAGCTAACTAGATTCTTTCTTAAAAACAGAGTTTGTGTAGGAGCAACAATCAATTCTTTTCATCTAATCATCCATAGGTTACTCACACACATATTTTCACTATCTTTAGCCCAAAGAGAATTATTTTCATGCTTTGATAGAGTAAGAACAGAAATTGCTTTTGCATTTGATTTCATGTACAAAATAGACAGAAACTTAAAACATTGAGATTCCCCCCCACACTTAAAGTTGAGCAGTGTCCTCACTGCTCAAAGATAAACAAAACAGAAAATTTCCTCTTTTTTTTTTTTTTTTTTTTTAGAGGGGTCTCATTCAGAACATGAAATAAAACTACTGAAACTTCAACTAAAATTAAAACTAAGAACAAAAAAATAAAAAAAAACTACAACTACTATTGAAATTAAATGGGGGACTTACTTGTTTGCTGCACCAAATCTAAGCCTTCCGCTTTGTCTGGTGGGTACTCCTGCCTGACCTTCTCCTTTCTTCTTTTCCTTCTTCTCTTTCTTCACCTTCACTCCTCCTTGCTCAGCTGTGGTGGTGGTTGTTGTTTCATCAGATTCCTTCTCTTTTGAGCTTGCACCCATACTTGTAGCAGCAGCACTTGAGGCTTCAGCAATCCTCTTTTTAGCTTCCTCCCACATCTTCATTGCTAATTCAGCAGGTTGACATTCACCGGTTCCTTGGGGATCACACGGGCTTTTTCCACCTGCGGCTTTTAGGCGTTGCCACGCCCGATGATGATCCTCCAATTCCAAAGAATCGCACTCGGGCTTGCTTCAACAGGTGCTCTGCTAGCTTCTGAGTGGCCTCCTCCATTGCTTGTTGCTTTACCTTTTCCAATGCAGCTTCACGTTCATTGTTGGCTTGCATTTTCGCAAGTTTTGGCTGCGACCTCTTTTTCAGCAGACGTTGTAACGTCTGCAGGCATTTCTTCAGCAATAGCAGGAAGGGGTTTTTCAGAAACACTAGTGGCAACAAATGCTGCACTAGTAGCAGTAGCAGGTTTCCCTGCAGCACCTTGACCTTTTCTCTTCACAGGCAGCTTTTGCCTTATTGTTGTGGTGGTTGCAACTTCTTCTTTCTCTCCACTCCCTTGAGCTTGTTTTGACTCAGCAGCTAGCTCTTGTCTTTTCTTCCTTCCAAAGGGATTGTATGTGAGTGCACTTTTCACTCGTGTTTTCTTGGGTGGGGAAATGGGTTGGGCCTCTGGTTTGCTCCCTGTGTTTGTTGGCTCAGACGTCGCCACGTCTGGTTCTTGCTCTTTTTGGGGTGATGATTGTTTTTCAGGTTCTGTTTGGGGTGGGGGTGGTTGTGGTGTTGGTTGATCTTGGGCTTTGGATTGTGGGGTTTTGGGTGTGTTTTGGTCATGGGTGGAGGTCTCTTTTGGTGAAGGTGGTGGTTGTGTGGCTTGTGGGGATGGTGGTTTGGGGCTAGCTGCTTTGGATTTTGTTTGGGCTGGCTCTTTGGCCGCTTGATTTGCTGGGGATTCACTCACAGTCTTCTCACTTGAACTCCCTTTCTCCTCAGGGCTCTCCTCCTCTTCCTCCTCACTGATTACTTCCATGCTTGCTTTCTTTGACTCCTCTGCATCAAAATCAGAAATATCATCCAAATCATCAGAATTAAAATCCTCTTCACTACTTACCTTCTTTTGTTTCTTTGCTGGGCTTTGCCTTTTTGGTGGGCTTCTTGCTCGCTTTCCATACACAAGTCAGTTATTAAACAAGGGAAATACAAATAGCCATCCTTCCTGTTTTTCCATTTGTTGAGCTCACGGTTGATCAACTTTCCAACCTCCACTTTGTCTCTTGACATGATTGCATCAATCACAATCAGTCTCTCTTTGTCTACCCAAGATGTATGAGATGTGGGGATTAAGCAATGCCTTATGAAGTGAAACCAAGTGTTGGCTTCATCACATAGGTATCTCTTCATGATCTTGAACTCGCTTCCGTGCTCACCACTTCTTTCCCAGACAGCACCTTCAACGCATATCCTATCCTTGATAGCATCCATTTCAGCCAATCCATAGTTCTTTTGCTTGGTCTCGACTGCTTTCCCATAGTACCCTAGCCCAAAATAATCATTGATGACTCTCACACCAAACTTGACTTCCTCACCTCGCACTTTGGACACAATGGACGGCTCTCCTTCAGGTCTCTCAACGATTCCCTTGTAGAAATCGTGGAACCGTGGTAGCAATATATTCCTTTACGTGTACAACAAAATTTACACACCCACCCAACGCCACGGTTGCGAGAAAATCAGGATTGGGGCTTTCTTGACTAAAGCCCCTTTCAGGAAGTAGGGCTTTTTTCTTGGATGGGTTGGGTGTTTCAGGGATGGGGGCTGAGGATGAACTCAGGTCAGCATGTTTGCCTTTCCCAGAGGATTTGGTGGCGGATTGCTTCACTTTTGTCATGGTGATTGTGTAGAAAATTTTTTTGGAAGAAAATGGGGGATTTCTGGAAATTTTAGGTTTTCAGAGGAAGAGAGGGGAGATGCTGGTTTCAGAGAGAGAGCTTAGAAAGAGTTTGCAGGTGGTGGAGTGATGGTGAATGGTTAGATTTTTATGGGGAAGTGGTTATGGGGAGTTGAGAAATGGAAGAGTGGAGTAATGGAGAAAAGTAACCATTGATTAGACGGGTTAAGTAAGGGGGATGACGTCGTCGTCAGTTACCACGTTTGTGGCTCAGAGGGACATCATTTCTGATACGTCATTACTTGCGCTTTTGACTTAATTTAAATCGCGCTCGACCGCCCCGGACGTGCCCACGTCTAATACATTCTGAGACGTTACGACGTCTACCACCTTTTACCTTCTCCTCTTTTCAACACTTATTCCTGCAAAACAAAAACTAAAACAACACAAAAATTTAAAAATCATTGGGTTGCCTCCCAAGAGCGCTTGCTTTAAGAGTCTTGACCGGACTTTTGTCTCTTTCATTCAAGAATTGTTGAAGGACATTTGGATCTTGTCCCTTTCCACATGCTCTCCATGATATTGTTTCACACGCTGGCCATTAACTTTGAACATGGTGTTTGTCTTTTCATCAAATAAATCCACCGCACACCGAGGATAGATCTTCATTAATTTGAATGGACTGACCACCTTGATTTCAACTTTCCGGGAACAGTTTGACCTTGAATTAAATAGCAACACTGCTTTGTCCTTCTACTAGTTCTCTCCTTTGGATTCTTTGATCATGCCACTTCTTGGTCTTTTCCTTGTACATTCTTTGAGTTTTCATAGGCATGATGTCCGAACTCTTCTAGCTCATTTAATTGTAACAACCTTGCCTCACCCGGCTTTTGCATGATCCAAATTTAATTGTTTCAATGCCCAATAAGCCTTGTGTTGGAGCTCAATTGGCGGTGGCAAGCCTTACCATAAACTAGCTTATAAGGAGACATGCCCAATGGTGTTTTGTACGCTGCTCAGAGGCCCAAAGTGCATCATCCAAGTGTAATGACCACTCGCTTCTGTTGGGACCAACCATCTTCTCAAGTATTCTTTTGATCTCCTGTTGGATATACTGCCGCCTTTGGTTTGGGGGTGATAAGGTGTGTAGCAATTTCGTGTTTCACTCCATACTTAGCCAAGAGGTTCTCATTAACTTATTGCAGAAATGAGAGCCTTCATCACTGATTATGGCTCTTGGAGTTCCAAATCTTGTGAATATATTCTTTTTCAGGAACTTGCTAACTGATTTGGCTTCATTGTTTGGTAATGCCACTGCTTCAACCCACTTTGACACGTAATCCACAGCTACCAGAATGTATAGATTTCCATGAGACATAGGAAATGGTCCCATGAAATCCATTCCCCAAACATCAAACAACTCTACTTCCAGAATGTTTGTGAGTGGCATCTCTTGCTTGCTTGACATATTCCCTGTTCTTTGGCACTTATCACATCTTCTTACCAACTCATGCGCATCTTTGAATAAGGTTGGCCAATAGTAGCCTGATTGTAGGACCTTTGCAGCTGTTCTTGTACCTCCAAAGTGTCCACCATACGGTGCTGAGTGACATTGTTGCAGCACCTGGAGTTGTTCTTCTTCAGCTAGGCACCTTCTTAGTAACTGATCTGGACACAATTTGTACAAGTATGGTTCATCCCAGAAATATTGCTTTGTAGTGTGGAAGAATCTCTTCTTTTGTTGGTGGTTGAATCCTACAGGCACAATCTTGCTAACAAGGAAGTTAACTATGTCAGCATACCATGGTGCAGTAGTATCAGACGTTATAACGTTTGACGAGAATGTCATAGACGTGGTAACGTCTTCAACTACTGAGGCTACTGATAATAGTCTCTCATCAGGGAATTTTTCTTTTATCTCTTCTTCACCTATACCTGCATCAACATTCTCAAGCCTAGAGAGATGATCAGCAACTTGGTTCTCCACCCCCTTCTTGTCACGAATTTCCAAGTCAAATTCTTGGAGGAGGAGAACCCATCTAATAAGCCTTGGCTTTGCATCTTTTTTGGAAATTAAGTACTTAATGGCTGAATGATCAGTAAAAACAATAACTTTTGCACCAACTAAGTAAGATCTAAACTTATCAAATGCAAACACAACAGCCAAAAGCTCTTTTTCAGTCACAGTATAATTCAATTGGGCATCATCTAAGGTTTTACTGGCATAATAAATAGAATGAAAGATTTTTCCATACCTTTGCCCCAAAGATGCTCCTACAAAGATAATCACTTGCATCACACATCAACTCAAATGGTTTAGACCAATGCGGAGTGACTATGATGGAGCGATCACCAATGCGATCTTGATTTGTTGAAGGCCTCATGACATTGTTCATCAAAGTTGAAGACATTGTCACGTTGCAACAATGACAGAGGGGTTTTGAAATTTTTGAGAAATCCTTGATAAATCTTTCGTAAAACCCCCGCATGTCCTAAGAAACTTCGACTCCTTTGATAGTTGTTGGTGGAAGCGACTTTGTCAATAACATCAATCTTTGTTTTGTCTACCTCTAATCCCTTCTTTGATATTACGTGTCCCAACACTATTCCTTCTTGTACCATGAAATGGCAATTTTCCCAATTGAGCACTAGATTGGTTTCTTCACACCTTATCGTAACTCCTTCCAAATTATCCGGGCATCCTTTGTACGAATCTCCATAGATCGAGAAATCGTCCATAAAAACCTCCATGGAATTCTCAATAAAATCGAGAAAATAAGGCCATCATGCACCTTTGAAATGTTGCAGAGCATTGCACGATCCAAATGGCATCCTTACAAAGCAAAGGTACCATAGGGACAAGTGAATGTTGTCTTTTCTTGATCTTCAGTGCTATAGCTATCCGGTTGTAGCACGAATAACCATCAAGGAAACAGAGAAATCTTTGCTGCGAGCACATCTAGCATTTGATCAATGAATGGAAGAGGAAATGATCCTTCTTAGTTGCTTTGTTTAACTTTCTCAGTAATCCATGCATATCCTCCAACTCATTCATCGTCCTTGTTGGAATTAGCTCATTTTTCTCATTTGTTACCACAGTAACTCCTCCTTTTTGGGTACACACCGAATGGACTCACCCAGAGAGTCATCACTAATAGGGTAAATGATTCCTGCATCCAACCACTGATGATTTCTTTCTTTACCACCTCCTTCATTATGGGGTTTGATCTCTCTCTGTCCTTCAATGCTATTCTTGGCATTCTCCTCGTGACAATTCTATGCATACAGATTGTGGACTGATACCTTTGATGTCCGCCATTTGCCAACCAATTGCCTTTTTATGTCTCTTCAGGTAGTAATGAGATCATTTTCCGCTCTTGGGTGAGCTTGGAAGAAATGATCACAGGCGAGGAATCATTTTCCCTAAGAAGACATACTTTAAATGATCAGTAACACCTTTAATTCCAAAGTAGGTGGCTCTTTAATGGAGGGCACATTCTTCTTGATTTGACTCCTCTTGCCCTAAAGATTCATACCTCTTTGTCCATGTCTTTGGTGCAGGGGCTCAGACGTGGCCACGTCGCAATGCAGACGCGTTCTGACGCCTAGAGGAACAACGTCTTTCGCTAATAATTCTTGTATTTCATTGTCGCCCAAATTTTTTCGAAATGATCATTATCCTTGTTGAATTGTTTCGAACCATATGATCAATGGCAACCACATACGAACATTCCTCCGTGTTTGGATCCGGATATTTGAGTGCATTGAGGACGTTGAACTTGACTTCTTGGTCATTGACTCTCATGATTAATTCTCCTTTCTCGCACATCAATGATTGTCCTTCCAAAGTAGCTAAGAAGAAGGGTCTCCTCGGAATGATGGGAACTTCTTTATCCGCATCAAAATCTAAAATAACAAAATCCACCGGAAACACAAACTTGTCAACCTTAATCAAAACATCTTCTAGTATGCCCTCGGGATAAACTCTACTTTTATCGGCTAAAGTTAAGCTTAAAGAGGTAGGCCTGGCAGTTCTATACCAAGTTTGTCATAAATGGACTTGGGCATCAAGTTGATACTTGCTCCCAAGTCACATAACGCTTTGCCAATGTAAAAATCTCCAATGGAGCATGGTATAGTAAAGCTGCCAAGATCCTTGAGTTTTCTAGGAAGTTTATTCTGCATAATTAAACTACATTCTTGATTAAAGCAACGATTTCAAACTCCCCTAGCCTTCTCCTTTTGGTGATGATGTCTTTCAAGAACTTGGCATAATTTGGCATCTGCTGTAAAGCTTCAACCAAAGGAAGGTTGATGTGTAACTGCTTTAACATCTCCATGAACTTGCTGAACTGCTTATCTTCATGGGCCTTCTTCAATCTTTGAGGGTATGGTGGAGGAGGATACTCAGGTACAAGCCTAGGTACAATCTTGATTCTGGTTCAAAATTAGACGTCGTAACGTCCGGAGTATCCTTCACACCACTTGTGCTTGCTTCTTTCTTTTCTCTTTCTCGGTACTTCTTTTGCTTCTCCCGTAATTCTTCCTCCACGGGCATAGTTGGTTCGGGATATTCAGTACCACTTCTTAAAGAAATTGCATTTACGACCCTTTACCCCATTATTACCATTGGGGTTGATGATGATGGTGTTTCGCATTTGTAGAAGGAAGAGATCCATTCGCGCTTTGAGTGAGAGAGTAAAATTATCCGTCCAATTTGATTTTCCGAGTTTTGATTGAAGACTCATGAGTTTGAAGGGTTGTCTTGCAATCACTTATGAAGTTCTTCATCATGGCTTCCAAGTCGCTATTGTTGTTGTTCCGCACGTCATCGCCTCTGTTGTTGTTGAGGAGGGAATCCGGAGGTATTGCGGGAGCATTGTTCTTTGGTATTTAGTGCATTGTTGTTTCTCCATTGAAATTTGGATGATTTCTCCAATTTGAATTGTAGGAGTTGGAGTAGGGACCATTTCCTTTGTTTCGAGAGACAAAGTTTATAGATTGAGGTTGTCAGGGACACTCCTCATACACATGCCCTTCTTCACAATAAACACACACTACTCCACCACCAGATCGGGTAGTTCAATCGCCGCAATGATCGCTTCTCGACGTGGCCACGTTTGAAGTACTCAAAGTTTTGATCATGTTGGTCAGGGTAGCCACTTGAGCAGAAAGAGCAGTTACTTCACTTATCTCATGGACACCTGCCTTCCTTCCAGGAGTAAATCTATCAGATGGCCAATGAGAGTTGTGGGTGGCTATGTCATCAATGAGCTTGCATGCCTCAGAAAAGGACATGTTTAGAATGACACCACCTGATGAAGCATCAAGTATCAACCTAGTGGGCTGATCTAGACCATTATAAAACGTCTCCATTTGAATCACCACAGGAATGCCATGGTGCGGGCACATTCTCAGTAATTCTTTCCACCTTTCCCAAGCTTCGAATAATGATTCCCCTTCCCTTTGTTTGAAGGAAGTGATATCATTTCTTAATTTAGCATTTTTGTTGGGAGGAAAGTACTTGGCAAGGAACTTCTCTGCTAGCTCATCCCAAGTGTGAATTGAATTTGGCTCTAAGGAGTTCAGCCAATTTTTAGCCTTATCCTTGAGTGAGTATGGGAAGAGCTTCAATCTAAAAGCATCCTCCGAGACTCGGGGATGATAAAGTTCTTTGCACACACATCCGTAAATTGTCTCGGATGAGAGTATGGATCTTCTTGAGGAAACCTCCAAATTGGCCTGCGCAGTTTGCAAAGCATTTGGAACATCATAGGCTTGAACTCAAAGTGACCGAGATGAAGGGTTGGTCTTGCAATGCCTGTTTGTAAATGAGCGAGGATTGAGCACGGCATAATCGCGCGCATAGGCCTATCCTCGTCATTGACCATATCTTGTGGTCCCTGCATTGATGAGTTCTTTGCCTTTGGTAGTGTTCATCATCAACAACTATTGTCTCTGTATGAGTTTGTGGTCCACGACCTTGTCCTCGACTCCTCTTGGTGTATGTCCACCTCTAGAACCGGTGTTATGTTCGGACATGGTTGGGTGTTATTCTTTGTTGTTGTTGTTGCCTCCTTAACCTTTGTTGTCTCCTTAGTTATGCGAAAGTTCTTTCAGTTCGGATCAAACTCGAGTTGATTCACTCCTTGGTTCGATTGAACTAGAGCTTGAGTTGGAACTAAGCATACGCTGTAACGTCTACCTGTTCAAACACAGAAACAACAAACAACACAGTAAAATTCCTTCAACTTGTGTTCTAATGCTTTTGAACAATAAAAATTATAACAATCCCCGGCAACGGCGCCAAAAACTTGTTGCGCTTGTGTAATAGTATGGTTTTTTCGCAATTATAGTGCAAGTATACACATCGTACAAGTAATAAAGTGGATGAGAGTAAGAGATCGTTCCCACGAGGATTGATAAGTTTTCAAGGTCCAAGTTTCAAAACACAAGAGAAGTAAGTAACAAATCGGCAATAAGAGTTGGTTTTTAAGCTAGAGATGTAAATAAAACAAGTAACAAAAGTTGGTTGTGAATATGGATGAGAGATGAGTTGAGTTGTTGTATGCAAGTAAATCCTTCCTAGCTAGACGTTATAACGTTTACACGTTATGACGTTCAAATGTTATTCTGTATAGGCATGACCACGTTTGAACGCTGTTGCAAAAGATCTATGCTTTTCAGCACAAAACGTCATAAGAGGTCCTATGTCTAGGTTCTAAATAGGCCCACTCCTGTATTTTAAGCACCCACAGCAATGTTCTATGAACTATTATCCATTCTATGTCTAGACTTAGATAAAGATGCCTAAATGTCTTTAGTGCATTGTTCATTCATATAAATCTTTGATTTCTTTTCATAGACCATGTCTGTACCTATGAATCTACCCATTTTAACAGGCCAACCTCAAAACAAGTTTGGAAATATTTTCACACAAAGATTTAAAACAGGCAACGACAATACTTCTTAACATTAACTAGAAATTCATTATAAGCAAAACAACAACTCAACTACAAAGTGTTTAGCTCATGTTGAGCATCTTTACAGAATGAAAAGGATTTAAAATCCAAATACCATACATAGCAGAAAAGAACCTAAGTGCAAAAGATACACCTAAGTAACTTTTTAGCATGTCATGTTGTATAGGCGTTACAACGTCCCGAGCTTTACAATAGTGCGAGAAAATAAAACTTAAGTTCGGACAAGCAAAATATAGAAGTCTGTTTCCGGATCTTCTTTACAAAACTAATTCAAATTAATGGAGGATGGTGAGGGATGAAGATGAAGTGATTACGAAGATGTGTAGAAAGAGGATGATTTGAGAGAAAGTGAAGCTTCCTTAAATAGCCATCTTGCTTACGCTGCGTCTTGATGTCACTTGCCCACCTACCGATCTGCTTCCTCTCTTACGCACGACCTTCGTTGAGCTACACGGTGTTTACGTGCGTCGCCACCGTGTGGAATAGAAGATCTTCGACTTTTATATCTTTGACTATCATTGCTCGGTAGCGCCAAAATTAAGATCTTTCTTCCTTTCTCTCGCACTTCAAGAGAGCGTGGTGAGGGACGTGGTAACGTTCAAAGATCGATTTTCTGCGCACAAGCACAAAAAGCATCAAAAGCGCTCTCGAGGGCACCACTTGGTGCCTAAATGCCTGATTTATCACTTTATCCACTTATTTGCTAAAAACTCAGAAATTACATAAAACTAATTTAATAAACCTTGTATTGCTAGAGAACTTGCATGACTTATTCTTTGAATGAGCATAAATAACTCATATAAATATGAGTTATCAACGACCCATCCACATGTAGGATCCAGGTCGTTGTGGTTTGATCTTCTGGAGTCGGAGTCATTTCTGCTATAAAGTCGGCCAACACTTGTGCCTTTGCGGCCGATCTTGATTCGAATTTGATCCCAAATTCACTGAGCTCTACCGCCCACTTTATCATTCGCTCCGCCAGATCTGGTCAATGGAGGACTTGCCTGATTGGCTGATCGGTCCTTACCACGATCTGGTGGGCCACAAAGTAGGGTCTCAATCTTCGAGCAGCGTCTAGGAGTGCAAGAGCAAACTTCTCTATTTTCTGGTACCTCAGCTCGGGCCCTTGCAGCGCCTTACTAATAAAGTAGACCGGATTCTGCTTTAGATCGTTCTCTCTGACTAGCACAGACTCGTAACTTCTTCCGTTATAGCCAAGCATCGGATACATCGTCTCGCGCCAACAACGACTTGGTCATTATTGGTGGACTAGTCAAAGCTCCTTCAACTCGTCCGGTGCTTTGCGGCATCGGTCGGTCCACTCAAAGTCTACGTCTTTCTTAAGGAGTTCGAATCGCGGGAAGGCGACTTGCGCAGCCGCTTTAGGTATGAATCGCAGGCAGAGTCGCTACCATTCCGTTCATTTGTTGGATTTATTTTTTTGGTCTTTGGCGGCCTCGTGTCGGCGATCGCCCTACATTTCTCGGGGTTTGCTTCTATCCTCTTTCGGTTAGGTGGAAGCCCGTAAATCTGCCGGCCTCACCCCAAAGGTACACTTCTCTCGGATTGATCCCGAGTGAATTCTTCCTAGCCTCTTCAAAGATTTCCTCGGTCGTTCACATGATCGGATCGGTCCCACTTTTGATGATCATGTCGCCCAAGTACACCTCGGAGATTCGACCGATCGCCTCTTGAAAATTTTGTTCATCATTATTTGGTAAGTCGCTCCGCGTTCTTTAGCCGTGAAAGGCATCACCTTATCTTGAAAATTTCCCCGATCTGTCATGAAGGTTGTCTTGTGTCGATCGGGTGGATACATCGTAATCGATTGTATCCCGAGTAAGCGCCCAAAAAGACAATAATTTATAGGCGAGGCACCATCGACCAATTTGTCAATGTTGGGCGCGGGGAAGGCATCCGCCGGGCACGCCTTATTTAGGTCGGTGTAGTCTACGCACATTCTCCATTTGCCATTCTTCTTTTTAACCAACACGACATTGGATAGCCAGTCGTGTACTTGATTTCTTCTATGAAATTGGCCTTTATGAGGTCCTCAGCGGCTACTTTGCGTGGCTTGAGAGATTTTCCTCGTTCGAGCTCGTCTTCTTTGAGCGATGGCTTAACCCCTTCATCGATCGAAAGTTGATGGCGAAGCTACCGATGGGAATGCGGGCATGTCGATGCCGCCATGCGAAGCAGTCGGCATAGTCTTTCAAACATTGCACAAGGTCTTGCTTTACTTGCTCGTAGGTCGTTACCGAAGCTTAAGCGCTCTTCGTTGGGTCGTCTCCCAACCGCACATCTATCGATTCTCCATGAGGTTCGGTCTTTTAAGCCGATTCTTAAGCTCTCGAGCTAAAACATCGTCGTGCGTCTTACGGTCATTTATGCGGATCATAACGAGCGCCCGGATCGGCGAGATTTACTTGGTGGCCTTCATTTGGTGCTTTGAGCATTTGGGGCCACGATCTACCTCATCACAAATTTCTCGATATAGGCGTGGCTTCGCCTTTGCGATTCTAAGTCGGCGCGCCGTGGTGACTACACCGTTGTCTCTCTTTGTAGAATTTCATCTTGGATGTCTCGTCGATGCAACGCCTCTAGCTTACCCAAAGTCGGCCTACCAATGATGCATTGATAGCGGATTTGATGGGAAGTACAAGGAACGTCGTCGGACCGCCCCGTACATGGTACTTTCCCGGTGTCATCACCAAAGGTGACTAAAAGCTCGATCGTTCCCAACGGGTAGGTGGTCGCCCGTTGAAGCTCTGTTAGAGGAGTGGGCTCGGCGAGGACTATCTCGCTTGGTCAACTTTTAGCTTGTCAATCGGTTCAACAAACATGATGTCGGCCGAGCCGCTTGGTCGTCGACGTAATTCTTTTGCACCTCTGTGTTGGCCATAAGCGCTCTTATCACCAACGGGACATAATCGTTTTGGCTTGCCATCGTGTAGGTCGTTGTCCCCAAAAGAGATGGGAGGTCTATTCGAGACCTGGCTTTTCTCTTTGAAGTTGATGCGACCATTAGAAGTTCATCTCATTTTCTCTTGGTGGCTTTGTTGGATTCCTGCGATCCAACAGTTCCCACCATGAATTACCATCGCAACATTACGGCCTTTAGATCGCCGAGTGTCACGATCTTGGATCGGTCTTTGTCTTGGGTGCTCTCTATGGCTAGAGGACCCTTTCTCTCTGTCTTGATCGGGTTCTTTTGTTTTCTCTCGAGGTCGGTCGCCTTCCTCCGACCTTACATACTTACCCAACTTCCCCTTCTCGAATGAGTTCTTCAATATCGTCTTTGAGGCCATACGATCGTTGGTATCATGACCACTTGCTCTTGTGGTAGCGGCAATACCTTTTGGTCGGCCGTGCGTTCTTCTCTCGAGCACGAGTGGATCGGGCCGCTTCACTCCTGCGAATTCATTGTTCTGGCATTCACTGTAAATCTGTGCAATGGAAGTATTCAGGCGAGTACGATGGTCGAATTTCTTGTCTCTGAAGTCCGGCCGGTTGTCTCGGCGACCTTCTTGCCCTTTAGACGGCTTACTCTGCTCTTCCTTTGGTCGCGCACGGGCGGCCTTCCTTGCAGCTAAAGTCTCTTCATATGTCATGTGGACGTTTGCCCTTGTTAGGAAATAACTGAGATCCTGATAGTGGTTGAGAGTGAATTCTTCTACGAACCGGTGGTCCGGTCGAATACCACGCTTCAGATATTTTAACTTGTCCTTGTCTGACAAGTCACGAACGGACTCGGCCTCAGTGTTAAACCGGTCGATGTACTGTCTCAGGGTTTCATTATCCCCTTGAACAATGGAATCCAAGTGCTCTTCGAATCGATATTGGCAGCGATTTGCAGTGTAGTGAGACAAGAAGATTCTAATCAAGTCTTCCCATGATGATATGGTGTTGGGCGAAGCGGATTCCCACCACTCCAATGCTCTACCGCCGTCAATGATCGAGGAAACACCTGCATTTCATGGTCGGTCCCACTGTAATAAAGAGGTAGTTATTAAAATACCGGAGGTGCTTGTGCGGATCGCTCACGCCATCGAACTTATTTAGGTTAAGCGGCTTCCTCAAATCTCTCGGAATCGTAACGCCGATTTCTCTAGTAAATGGGCGTGCTCGTTCGAATGCCGTTCGACCCAAAAGGGTTGCATAGCGAGGCAAGCCTCGTTGCGGCATTCCATAGATTCCTCGGATGGGCGGATGGTGGAAGTTGAGGAGGTCTTACGGGTCGCTCGCTCGACCTCTCTCTCGCCGACGCGAAACGCCCCTAATTCTTCCATCCTCGTATTCTTCAAGCTCTTCACGAGAATCCCAAGACACGCTTCTCGACCGAGGCGTGAACCGGACGACTCGTTGGATGAGTACCCAGTGGGCGGCGGCGGCGGTGTCGGGGCGAGAATCGGAATCCTCATAATCGTCGTAAGATAGCGAGCGGCGTCGCGCGCGCGTTCCTACTGTGGGGCGACGGCGCGCCGCGCGCCGTCCGCGGGAGAACGATGAGTAGTGCTCTCCCCGAGAAATGCTCCTTCGAGGAGGGGAGGATGTCTGCGTGCGGTCGGCGCGGGGCGTAGAGGGTTCTCCGTCTTCCGCACGCGGGCGGCCCGGAATCGACCCTCTTTCATACTGAGAGATGAGCGCGTCTATGTATGCGATCACTTGATTCTTGCTTTGGAGGATCTGCAGAACGGCCTGAGTGACATGCTCGGGCAACGGCTCTTCAATGCTGCCTCAACCAACTCGGGCGGTAGTTGGGGTGGAGCGCACGGGCCGTACTGCTCCAAGATCGGTCCGCGACCCGCGCGAGGGTTCTTGTCGCGATTCCCTCGAGATTCATGAATCGCCATCGCCACGCCCCGGAGTTTTGCTTTGGGGATGCCGCCGGAGAGGTTGAGCCGAGATGAGGCCCGCGTCTGGGGCCGGTCGCGTGGAGCCATGAGTGGAGTAGGATAGCGCTCGGGCCTCCCACTGTGGTCGCCAATTGATCGTACCTTGACCAATGAAGTGTTGAAGTAGTTGTTGTTTCGTCAAATGGGCCGTCGTTGAATGAGTGAAAGGACAGGGCCCCGCTTCACGTTGAGCACCTCGGGTGGTGGTACCGCAAAGACACTCCGACGATCTAGTGAGAGGTCGCTCGGGCAGATAACACAAGGTAAGAGAACGTACCTGATGCCATATGCGAATGGCGTATATATACTGCGAGGTCCGACCGTTTTGCGAAGTTTTCGGCCGGCGAGAATTGCGCTCTAAGCAGCGTGTTTGGGCCGATCGTGTTAGGGCAGGCGCATTGATTCTTTGATAGCGATTCTCGTATTTCACGATCACACGAGAACGATTTTGAATTAGCTAAATTCAACAATAAATATAAAATTACATAAATAGACATTTGTTGTTTACAAATAGTATAGTTCATGTTTAAATTGGTTTGCGCACTAAAAAATTGTATTTTGAGTTCTTAAACTTATTAACAATTTGTATCTGGGTTTTTGAGTTTTTTTAAATAAAAACAAAAATTTGTTTATTAAAATGCGAAAATCAATTATTGTTGATGCATCGTCCAAATTTGCAAATCAGCATTTTTAGCCGCTCAATTGATTAGTCATTCACTCAGCCGATTAGTCATTTGTCCAATTGAATAGATGATATTTCAGCTAACTTGCACGGCAAAAATTATTCCTCTATTTGATTAGGCTATTAAGAGAGGAACTTCAAAAAAAATTAGTTGCAGGTTCTTAGACTACTCTAAAGAGCACCTAGCAGCTAGCGTAGAGGATTGAACTACGACACCACGTCACTTAACTTGTAACTTTTTATAAGCAATGTTAGTGGGAGAGGGAGAATGTTACTTTCCCATGTTTGAATCGCGGACCTACTTGCACTCCTTTGCAGACACTCATTCGACATCCCTACCGCCAATCGAGATTACCTACTCGGAATACTTAAATCATCTTTCATCCTGCCTTTTATAAGCGAAAATTGGTGTATGAGTTGATGACGCATCTAATATAATAATAGATCATATACATCGACTTAATAACTAATTTTCGCTTATTAAAGCAGACTGGATGAGTAACTAGACAATAGTTAGGTTTGATCTGACGCATTCCTTGCACGACGTTTTCCTATCATTGCAACCAAATATCAAACTAATAAACTTCATTTCTTATAGCAAATTGAAGTGAAAACCTATTTTTCCAATCATTGTTAAATATTCTTACTCCTCCAACTAGACAATTCTGTTCTTCTTCTATTGCTGTCTCCTTTCATCTCTCTATCCATATGCCCCACACTACACTAACATTTTATGCATTTTTCTTGTTCTTTTGTCAACTAAGAGAATATAAATTTATGCGATGCAAGCCTTGAGCCAGCTCATGCCAACAAATTCTCAACCTACCTACCATAGTTCCTCTCCAATAAAACCCCTCCTTAATTTCTCTCCACACACACACACACACCAAATCAATCTCTTTCTTTCTTCCTCAACTCACTAACATGGCCACCACACATCTTTCACTCATTCTTCTAACCTTCATTCCCTTCCTAGCTCTTCAAATCCAAGCTCAAACAGCACCAGCACCAGCTCCTTCAGGTCCAATAAACATAACAGCAATTCTAGAAAAAGCTGGTCAATACACTGTCCTCATTCGTCTCCTTAATCAAACCCAGCAAATCATTCAAATTCAAAGCCAACTCAATTCAACTTCACAAGGTTTTACAATCTTTGCACCAACAGACAATGCCTTTCAAAACCTTAAATCTGGTGCTATTAATGACCTCTCAAATGATCAGAAAGTTAAGCTCATTCTCTATCATGTGACTCCACAATACTACTCACTTGCTGATCTTTTAACAGTGAGTAACCCTGTTAGGACTCAAGCTACTGAAAAAGAAGGTTCTTGGGGACTTGACTTTTCTGGTCAAGGGAATCAAGTGAATGTTTCTACTGGTGTTGTTACTACTCCTATTAATAATGCTTTGAGACAACAATTTCCTTTGGCTATTTATCAAGTTGATAAGGTTTTGTTGCCCACTGAGCTGTTTGGAGAAAAGGCTCCATCTTCAGCTCCATCTCCTAAGTCCTCAAAAACTACTCCCTCTGGAACACCGAGTACCGCCGATGAGGGTGGAGCTCCGTCGCCTAAGTCTAGCCAGAAGGATAATGGTGCTAATGGAAGGAATGTTGGGTTTGGATTTGTTCTTGGGCTTGGTGTGATTTGTATGGGAATTCTCTCTTGATGAGCACACAAGTCACAACCATTTGTGTTTCGTGTAATTTTTCATTTCTTTGTTTGGGTTTGAATATATGAACATTATTCATTGTATTTAAATTTTTTTCTTTGAAATATTTATGTGTATGTAATGGTTTGTCTTAAATTTTGGATGACATGAGTTTAAGAAAAATAATAACACCCACTTGTTTAGTATCTCTATTTTCTAAGTATTCTATATATGACGCAAATCAGGATTTGGAAATAGTTGGTTCAGGCTCAAGGTCGACCCAAAGATAAGACTACTAAAGCTATAGCTTTAAGCCTCATATTTTGGCATTAATTTCTATAAAGCAAAAAGACCTAACTAGCCTTAAGAAAAAAAAAAAAAAAGACTTCAACTAAAAATTTGTTTTGAGCCTAACCTACATAAAAGTCTTTTGGACCAAGCAAGTCGAAGAGTGGGGTGGGGGCTTGTTAGTAAAATGGAGGTGGAGCGTTGCAATGGAGGGGGACACCCTTTGGTGCGAGGTGTTTGTTATAAGTATAGTTCAATTGGGCCTTCTGTTGTTGGCCCAAGTAGTGTAGGCCATTGTATTTCTTTTGACACTCTTGTAAGTGCAGATTGTACACTCCCTCTCTTGTAATAAATACTCAGCAATCAATGAAGTGGTTAACAATTTGTTAACCAGATTAAGCCAAATTCATATTTTCTGTTACATTTTTTTGCTAAGAACAACCCCAGGGTGGCTAGGTTGCATTATTTGGTGAACTTAAGAGTCGTTTGTCAACATGGTGGAAGGATGTTTTTCTATTTGAGTTCAAAGAGTCGTCGAGTTCAGATTGGTTCTCAGATAGTGTCGAAAGGGTTGCTGATATATAAATGTTCTACTCGTATTCAACATATTAACATTTGGGCAAGAGATCGATGCTCCATTGAGATAATGTATGCCACAACCATACTTGATAGCTACTTCTCTAGATGGTTTGGTCGCAGACATTGAGAAGAACCGTTACTGTGGCTCCTTGAAGTTTGAACTCATTGCTAATGTATTCTTATTTATACAAACTAATTAATTGAAGGTATCCAATTACACATACTTTCCTTTCTTACTTTTAGTATTGATCGCACACTAACTTTGGCATACTATCACCATCAAGGCCGCTGCGATCATCACGAATCTGTTAACTTTGTCATCTCTTTAATTTTTTTCCTTATATAATTAAGACGTGCTAAGGAAAATTAATTGAATATCATGTGTTAATTTACTTTTTTTTATAAATTAAATTTTATATTGAGAAGATGATGCCTCGGTCCTAAGCGCAGAAAACCTTCATGCTCTTTGAAATTTGAACACTTATGAAGGTAATTTACATTTACCTCGCATCAAGGAAATTAGTGGAGATATGAACCTGAGACCTCAGATATAAATTATGTCATGCTCCACAAGACCAACTCATTGGGTGTGTGTGTGTTACATAAACTCAAAAAAATGAACCCATGAAATAGGGAACTCTTCTTGTTTTTTTGTTTTGTTTTGTTCAAAAATAGAGAACTCTTTTATCCACGGTTTTTGGGGCGGCGAAAGCAAATTAAGAATGAAATAAACCAGTTCGGGTGCCAACAACCGTACCCATTAAATGTGTAAACGAGTGTGTTTGTTAATTTGGGGTTCGGCTTAAGGCAACCAAACTGGATCCACGACCCCTCACAATCGTACCTGCGCAACACATCAACACTCCCCCTTTTCCAATTTTGCAACGTTTGGTTGACTGTTGTAGTATCGGTTCAGTGGGAGGCAACCAAACCTCTGAAAAATACGTCGTCTATGAGCGTTGCACGTGAGAATAAAATTGAAATATTTGAGGTTTGGGGGTGTGTGGTGAGTAGGGAAAAGGATGACCTAAAATTTTGCTATTGGGCCGTCAGCCCATTAGGATAATAGAAAGAGTTTTGCTTTTCCCACTTCCCCTCCTACTCAAAACACACCCCATAATGATGTGAAATGACCAAAAGGCCAGCCAAAGCGTTTTTTAAAGAAATTTTAGTGTTCGAACACGAATCTTCGAACCCGTTCGAACGACATCGTTTGTGTGAGTTAAAAATTGACTTCACACCCTCTTGTGCGTAATTTCACCTGTTCGACTGGGGTCACTCGAACATGTTCGCATAACCTTGTTCAAACACCTTATTGTATTTTGTTCGTATGATGTTAACCGAGGCAACAATAATGAACCCTCACACCACATTCACCAATTTTATTGCGTTCGCATGTTGTTGTTCGAACGTGTTCGAACAAGGTCGTTCGAACAGTCATTAAACATGTCCTCCACAGCGTTTCACGCGAAGTTATTTTTAGTAAAAATTGTTAAGGGGTGTGAAAGAGTAGGAGGGGGGAGTGGGAAAAACAAAATCCTAACGGAAAAGGCCCAATCTGATTCTCTCTAATTCCCGTTCCCACACAACTTGCCGAACCTTCCGATTTTCTTGTTCCGAAAGTTAAAACCCTACTGAAAAAGGGGCATAAACCCCAACCGCATTTCTTTCTTCTCTTCATCGTCGATCGGAAAGGTAGATTCGCCATCATCTCCTAGATTTTCTCTTTGTTTCCCGGTAAATGATTCTAGTTCTGAAATGCACACTAGTTTGGTTCCTTTTTCAATCATCGAGAAATTTCATTTCTGTTTTTATCCAAATTGTTGAGAAATCTCATAGGCTTCCCAATGAATCCGTCTATTCTTAGAATTTTCGTGTAGTTCATTTTCTTTAATTTAGTTAATTGACATGCGTTTGCGGTCACGCGCGCGATTTTGTGTTCTTTGATACCATTTCCATTTACGATCTCACCAGCAGCTAACTGTTTGATTATTTTGTGTTCAGTGAGGAAAAGAAAAATGAATATGAAGAACGTGAAACTTCCAAATGTTGGCGGTGCTGCCTTGAAGGTGGGAATTATTGGTGGGCTTGGCTTGTATGCAGCTGCTAACAGTCTCTACAATGTTGAAGGAGGGCACCGAGCTATTGTTTTCAATCGTCTTATCGGTGTTAAAGACAAGGTCATTGTTTCTTCATATGATTGTTTTTCTAAAGTAGAAAAATGAATATTTGAAAATGCTTTCTTAATTGCTGCATTGTTGTTGAGGTTTGATTGTTATTCTCCTTTTGTTTTGATTGTTTTATGACCTTGGTTTAATTTATCCATTTTGTCACTTTAAATTCTGCATTGTTACTGGAAATGAATTGGTACCTTGGTTGATATGCAGGTCTACCCTGAAGGAACACACTTTGTAATTCCGTGGTTTGAGAGACCAGTCATCTATGATGTCCGTGCACGACCCCAAGTAGTCGAGAGTACATCAGGGAGTCGTGATCTCCAGATGGTAAATACTGACTAGTTTTAGTAAGAATTGCTATAGTTTTCTTAAGCTTACGATATGTTAATAATCTGTTATCGGTATATTTTCTTAAGCTCCTCACTCCTCAATATTGCTTATTTTAGAGTTTATCACTTTATCCTCACTATCCCTTTGATTGTAGAAACAACTTATATATAAGTTCTTACATAATAAGTGTTTTAAATAAGCATTTAATTTAGTTATTTATCTAAACATATCTTCTTTATAATTAGGAATGTTTCTACTTGTTTAGCCGATTCCCGATTGCAGAAGTATTGTTCAAGTTTGTGCATGACTGGTAGTTGCCTATTTCTTCATTGCATAAAATGAGTATTTAGGTTGTCAAGACTTATCTTATTCTTATCATGTTCAAATGGTAAGATTTAATAATATAGTTAAATCAGCTGTATTTGTTTTTTCCCATATATTGTATACATCTCTAACTAGTGCTTCTGGCATCGGGAGTTAACCATTAGGTGCTGATAATATTTCTCCATTAAATTTTTGTATCAGCTTAAGAACTTATAAACATAACAACTGCTCCCTGAAACATTTTCAAATCTGAAATGATGTAAACATAGTTAGATCATCTTCCATGGTGATTTAAAATGATATCTTTCTGAACATTGGAAGCTGTTAGACTTCTGGTGAGTGGCTTTGAATTCTGAATATCTCATGGCAAATACTTCATCAATATCCCTTATTCTGAGCTCCAATGTTGAAAATTTTAATACTTTTTAGTTTCTAGGTAGAAAATATGTCTGGTTTCTAGAAAACTGATATCGAACACTTGTGTTTTGTAGATTTAAACATGTGCAATATTGATCTTTTGTTTTAAATTTTAATTGCATATACATGCTATACAGGTAAAAATTGGGCTTCGAGTCCTTACTCGTCCTTTGCCCAGTCAGTTGCCTACCGTTTATCGGACACTTGGAGAGAATTATAATGAAAGGGTCTTACCTTCTATCATACATGAAACTTTGAAAGCTGTGGTCGCCCAGTACAATGCCAGCCAGCTTATTACACAGCGAGAGGTAAGGTGAAAAGCTTGTCTGGTTGATGCCTGAGTCCTCAAGTTATTATTTATACAAGGTTGCTAGTTGCTGAATCGTGTTTTTAATGTTGTAGTGCATGATGACAAATTAATTTTTTTTTGTTTCTTCACTTGCTAGAAACCCAACGGTACATCAAGTGATTTTTCTTGAAAATATTATGCTAAAATTCCTTTGTTATATTACTCACTAGCACAATATATTATGCAATTTGTCCAAAAAAAATAGAATTCTACAATTCCTAATCTAAACTTAAAAGATAGAAACAGAGATAAGGGTTTTGTATTTTCTGGATTGATCTTTCTCATCTTACATAATGAATATCTATGGATATTTATTGTACAATCTACTGAACTAGTTATGGCCCAACAGCTTAGTCAGTTAATATTACATTTACAACTAAATCCTATAGTTACAACCGAGAGATCTTCACAGCTCTAGTAAGACTTCTACTCTAATAAATCAAAATCAAATCATAAAGATGATTTTTTGTCACTCCGAATTTCAATTCTTAACAGAAGGAGTATGTTCACTCTGAATTTCTCTACTTAATAGAGGGAGTATGTTTTAATTGATCTTACTCTTTGTAGGCTGTTAGTCGTGAAATCCGGAAGATTCTGACTGAGAGGGCAGCCAACTTCAATATTGCCCTTGATGATGTGTCAATTACTGGTCTGACCTTTGGCAGGGAGTTTACTGCTGCAATTGAAGCCAAGCAGGTGGCTGCACAAGAGGCTGAGAGGGCTAAATTTGTTGTGGAAAAAGCTGAGCAAGACAAGAGAAGTGCTGTAATTAGAGCACAGGTAAGAGGATATTGTTAATACTTATGCAGTTACTCTGTGTTGCTCGGTACATGTTTCTACTATTTTTTAATATTTTCAGTGCCGAATAGAATTGGAAGTGCTATTTGCTGGGTTAGATTATTCTATTCTATCTATCCCCAAAACTCATGGTAAAAATGGTGTGTTATTTCTCTTGATCATGATATTGGCTTCTTCTTTGATAGCAAGTTTTTTATCTTTGTTTTTATGAATCTTCCTGTCAAGTTTAATGTTGGACTTAATTTGAGTAGTATATACAGTATGCTATTGGAAGTTATACATATCAGACCACAATTGATCTACAATTGCATTTGGACCACTTTCGCTTCCTTAGTATTTGGTTTTCTCTGATCTTTTCTTACTCTCATTTAATCAACAGGGTGAGGCTAAAAGTGCCCAACTGATCGGGCAAGCCATTTCCAACAATCCAGCTTTCATCACACTGAGGAAGATCGAAGCCGCAAGAGAGATTGCACATACTATATCAAATGCAGCAAACAAGGTTTACTTGAATTCAGATGATCTTTTGCTGAATCTGCAGGAGATGAATTTGGAGCCTACCAGAAAGTGACCTGAATCTCTTTTATTTTGAGATATAAAAACGATCAACTTCAGGATTTAATTTGTCATGAAAGTTCCACAAATTCTGATTTAGTTGGCATGAACAGGAAATTGGTCGCTATCCATGTTAAATTTGTGAGGGGGATTCTCAGAGATTCAAACAAACGCCTTTAGTTACATAAAATGAAATACCTTCAGCTTTTGAGCTTGACATCCTGATTTTAGTTTGCTACCTCAAATAAGTTGGATTATTGATTTTATACATTTTGCTTGGTGAATCTTGACTAATGTTAGCCAATGCATTCAACAACAAAATTGAAGGTTTGGTTATGTGTTTTAGTTACATCTTTCATTGCCGCGAATTGCCTGTGACTATTTGGCCTACACTTGACAATATTTTTTACCCTATGATTTTGTCATAGTATGATTATAAGATGCAAGCGAACTGCAGAGGGCATGTCCTAGTAGTATCTATTATCCCCTTGTTTTTTAGTTTTGTCCCCATTGCTAGTGGAAAACACTGGCATATGTGCCGACACCTTTTTGCCATGTGGCATTTGAGCTGGCACTTCATATGTGGCGCACGGTAGGAATATGCGGACATGCTATTGCCGTGACTGTATGGATGCAGACATGGCAATGAAGTCACAAGTATAGTTTAGTTTGCTGTGACAGTTGTAGTTCCAAACGAGAATTTTGTTTATGAAAGAGAATGGAAAAATTATTTCGATCTGTAAGTTATTAGATACAGTGTTTAGGGTTAACGGAACCAACGAAAGCAAGTTGCACAAACCGAAACTCTCAAAGAAGCGAGAGGGAGGAGAAAAACGCGATTCTGATTGAAAAGCGAATGATAGAATCATAATCAATTCAAAGAATTTGCGAAATCGAAATTAGGAAAACGCAAAAAAAAATAGAGAAAATAGATTCAAAAATGCGAAATTGAAACAAGAAATCAGAACTAGTGAGCAAATCAAAGAAAACAACACACAAAGGTTGAATATCAATGTGGAAGAAGTTGAAATTGACCGAATCATGAAACAAAAGATACGAGAAAACAAGAGGAAAAACTGGAAAAAGAAAAGAATGGAAAAGAAACTAATAAAATGAACATAAAATTAAGAAATTTCTTATCATACCGCAATGAGCCCCATTGTTTATGAATTGCAAACCAATAGAAGACATTCGCGTGAACACAATGGAGGAATCATCGAGGAGAAAGGAACGCGGAAGCTATATCGCTCTTGATACCATATTAAGCCATTGAGGTCATGAAAGAGGTGATAGAGTTCCAAGAATGAGTTTCAAATGAAAGAGATAAAATTGGAAAAATAAACTCTATATGTTTTGATTGATGTTACAATAGTATTATATACAAGTGTTTAACTATAGTTAACTCCAATAGAAAATTAACTACACATGTAACAACTTCTAAACTAATCTAGTTAAGTTAGTTAGACACTAATTAACTTTTAAACTAATCTAACTAAGTTAGTTAGACACTAACTAATTTTTTTAATTCCTAATACTAACTATATCTAATATAAGTTGGGGGAGGTTAAACAGATAAGTTAAGTATATGTTTGGGAGTTTTGGAGGGGGAGGAGAGGAGAGGGTTTGGGAAAAGGATGGAAGAAAGGGAAGGAGGAAGAAAAAGCAGAGAGAAAAAAGGGGACTAGACCAAAACTATCGCCATTGAAAAGCTCAAACCGAAACAATAATAGAGAGCTCCTAACAGAGTCTCTAAAACATTGCAGCCTAAAGGCTAGTCAAAAACCTTAAACCAAACTAACAAAAATAGATAAACAATCCTAAGAACGGAAAACCAACCAGACTCTAGCTAAAAACAGATAGGCAGAAAAACAAAAGCTTGTAAATCAGAACAGAACGGAAAAAGGAACACAACTAGAGTTATTCTTTGAGCGAGCGTTGTATCCTGCTGTTTTCTGAGTTGATTTCTTTCTGAGTTCAAAAAACAAATATCTCGTGTCACTGTTTGAGTCAAAAAAATCTCGTTATATATATATTTTCCTTTGTAGATTCCTAATTATCTTAATGATTATACTAATAATTCATTAGAGCCCACTAATAAACTGTTTTTGATCAAAAGAGCCCACCAATCAATTTACTAGTTCATACAAAAAGGTTGACAACAAAAATCCCTTTTCACTTGTCTAAAAAAATCTTTTTTTACACGCTTACGCTTTTTATTCCTTGAGGGTCAATATCATGGAGCCAGCGTTATAAACTATACCAAATCATCGATCATCTGAGTGGAGTGGACGACCCTCCTTGTCTTTGAATTCCAACAAGAATGAGAGTTTTAAAATTCTCTCTTTTTGCTCTCTTTCCCATCAAAATTTGCCAATAATTCAAAGTGCAAAAGGAAGAACACTATCTGTTTGGTCCTGGACCTCAGAATATACCTGATTCGGGGTACTTGTTGTCTTGCTTCGCGTGCCTTGATGATGAGGCTCAGATCTTGAAGATTGAGCCCGGTCGTCCCGAGGTGGTCGTAGTTACACGTCGAGTGGGGTGTACCTGTAGACATTCTGATGCCTAAGTCAGTATGTGAATGAGGCAGAATGTGTAAGGAATGGAAAGCGTACGCGTGCCTTGATGATGAGGCTCAGATCTTGAAGATTGAGCCCGGTCGTCCCGAGGTGGTCGTAGTTCCACGTCGGGTGGGGTGTACCTGCAGACATTCTGATGCCTAAATCAGTATGTGAAGGAGGCAAAATGTGTTAGAAATGGAAAACGTACCTAGAAATGGGGGGTAGGTCCCATATTTATAGAGGAGAGTGTCGTGTCGTGTCTCGAGCGTCAGATCTGGTGGGAAGATCCTAGCAGTTGAGTGTGGAAACCCGTGGTATTTTACTTAATAGTGGGCCGGCGCGTTGGGAGTTGCGTTGGGCCTGCCCCAATTCAAGCATGGATTTAATCCAGATAGGAACACTATCCATGCAATTGGTTTCTTCTAGTCTCGTATTAAAACATTGTTCTTTTATATCCATAGTGTGCAAATTCAATATTGTGCTAATAAAATACTTGATGGCGACCTTCCCTGTAAACACATCAGAGAAAACATAGATAGTGACCTTTAATTTCTTTACCATAATAATAGTACAAGTTTACAACATATCTTGATTTTTCTTGACTAAATAATTTCAGGTTTGGGCATTATTTGATCTCGATCTTTCTCTATCTTTGTACATGGTTGGTCCCCCATTTCTTTTCTTTTAAAAGGTGATACTTAATTAATAGCTAAGGCATGCTTGATTACCTCAAATGTTTATCTTACGATGTCGACCCAGTGGAGTGTATGGCCACGGGTTAGATTTTAGGTTTTCGGTATTCCTAGGCTACCAATCTTGGTACGCTGGAGTTGATTGGAATTGAACATGTTGAAGAATTCTCACATTGTTTAGTTTTGTGAAGGAAGTCGACAGTGACGGATCCAGAAACTTTTATCGGTGGGGGCAATAAAACAGCCTATAGTATTTTCTCAAAAAAGTTTGGTTAAAAGGTAAAATTTGTACCTAAATTTCTATAAATTACATAGCTAAAAAGGTAAAGTTAGTATCAACTTATTCTCTTTTTTATTTACCTCTTGTGAATTTCTACATTTCATTTTAAAAAATTTCTTATGGGGGCAATCATTTTTTTATGGGGGCAAAATACATTTGTTATATATATTTTTAACCAAAATAATTTGTCTAAGTGGGGGCAAATGCCCCCAATTATATATGTGTGGATCCGTCCCTAGAAGTCGGAGACCAAAGTTATATGTGAGCTCCAAGTTCTTCTTTATAAGATGCACTAAAAAACACTTTAAATTTGTATTTAACGTTTTTCTTTCTCTTATATACTCGTCTTATTAGAGTGTTGTGAGGTGTAGTTAAATATTTTCTTTGAAGAATGTGGTGTACTAGGGTCATTGAGTGTTTGAGAGAAATTTATGTGCTGTAAATTTTCACATTGTATTATTCTCTAATTGCCATTAGACAACAGTTCATGACTTTCTTCGATTTTGGAGTTTTTCATGTTAAATTCGTGTGTTTGGATTGTGCTTATTTTATTTATCTATGTTGTTCAGGGTCATCGAAAGCAACAACGAGATAATAATTTTATTTCTCTATGTTGTTCGGGGGCACCAGAAGCAACAACGAGCTATTTATAATCAGAACCACCAAGATACTTAGACACCATATATTCACCCAACAAAACCTTAAGACATTAGATATATGGGTCAAATATCTTATATATCTTTCATTTGACTCATTTCTAGTCGATGTGAGAGTAACCACTCACACTTGAATTCCCAACAATCCCCCTCAAGTGAGAGTCACCCACATCGCTAAATTTGATCCAAACAAGAATCCACTTGCCGCTCCCCCACCAAGCTGAACTTGGCTCTGATATCACTAGTAAGGGAGTCTGAGCGAGTACTGAAAGCAATAATGAACTAATGATCAGGATCACCAAGAGACTTGGACACCACATCTCCACCCAAAATCTTAAAGCATTGACCATATGGATCACCTTATATATATTCTTCATTTAGGTCAGTCATAGTTGATATGAGACTAACCACTCACACTTGAATTTCCAATAGGATATTCCCTTATATGGGTTTCCCTATGGTATTCATTTTTCTTAGATAACTTGTAATTAAGTTGGCATACTCTTAGTAGTTCCACTTATATAATATATTGCTAATATAAAAAACTAAGGCATGCTTGATTCACCTTAAAAAGAGAAAAAGTGAAGAGGAAAAACATTTGTGCATTGGGTACTTTTTTTTTTTCAATTTTCTTATTGAATAGTTTGGTTTTGCTTTTTGCTATGAAAGACAATATATTTTTCAAATCAAGCTATATACATGGCAATATCATAAATCATAATGGATTGATTGAGGTTATAGTGGTAGTCAATTCCATATCCATGAGGAGAGACAAAGTGCTTGCCTCTTCAGCCTCTAAGCGTGTTCAAAAATACAAATCAATGCCATATTTAAGAATTGTTGTCGTTATTAATTAACTAATAAAATAGATATTTTAAAGCCATACGCCAATGGTGACAGAGAGAGTAGGTAGGGGTGATACAGTATGTCACAAATGGGATGGAAAAAAGAAGTTGTAATAAGGTTTCATTTTGAATATCAAACTTTTTTCTTTAACTGATTGAACAAATGAAGGTTGATACGGATGATTTGAGGATTAATCTTCTTTCACCTTGGAAGACACCTTCGTTTTTCCATATGTGTACGTTTCAACTGTTATTTATTTATTTTTGATCAAAAGCCGCATTGATTAGAAAGTGGGCAAGACCCAAACCAATACAAGCCAACAAAATCCAATAACAAAGAGCTAAGATCCAAACAAACTCCGGGTTAAAACAAATCCAAAGAACGTGTCATCACTCTAACACTGAATAACTAGTCCAGCTACCCATTATTCCGCTTCCTAAACAACTAAATATATGTGTTTGGTGACACAATGAGCATAAAAGTTAGTTTGTTACACAAGATAGTTGTTCTTATCATTGTCTACCACTACAACAGATTTGGGGATGAACAACGTTTTTTTTTTAGTGGGTAGCGCTTGAAATATTGCTAAACTTAAAACACTGTATTCCATTAATTCATGAAGGTAGCGCTTTGGCCTAAGAGCGTTGCACATTGTATATATTTTTTTTTAAAATTTTTTTTCCGGTTTTTGTTTATTTTCCTTTTTACATTTGCAACTTTCCTAATCATATGCAGTCAATCCAGCCCAATCCATTATGTATACTTAACAACATATATAAACTAGCTAACAACAAAATAAAAAATAAATTTAACACTACTACTACTAAAATAAACCCAATCCAATTTTCCTGGTCATTTATGTAGTATTTACATTACAGTAATATTGCATTTAAGTGCACCATTTACACTATTACTACCAAAATAAATTTAACAAATACATATATTAAAAAAATTAAAATGACAGCGACAACACGCTTGAGGAACACCTGATGTCCACTTAGATACTCACAATCTTTCTGTCAGAATCAAAATGCATAAATAAAATAAGTTACTAAAACAAGACTATATGGACTTAAGGAAGCGCTACTTATGGATGCACTCTTTTTTCCAACATCTGGCGTAGTGTACCCTGATGTAAATCATTCTCTCATGATTATCAATATAATTTAACTTTTTCACTTTTCTTCTCTTCTTTTTCATTCATGGCTTCCATCAAGAATTGTAACAGTTATATTCAAGAGACATTCCACTGTGAATCCAAACATTGACTAAACCACTTTATCCCCCTCTCTTACTTTATTCAACTAACAAATTTGAGACAGCATCTTTAATGAGATAAAAAAATGACGAAACTTTGCAATGTTTTCATTTTTGAAGAAACATATATATGTGCAATCATGCATTATAAAGAAACAGTGCATGCACTTCCTTTGAAAAAGTGAAGTAAAGATTTTTCAATCTTGAAGAAACATATACTCCCTCTGTTTTTTATTATAAGCAAAAAGCGGCTAGACACATTTTTTAAGAAAAGCTAAAAAAAGAAGTTTTATTCCTATAATACCCCTATTTATTCTTGTATTGTTAAAAGTAAAAGTAGTGTAATAAAAAGTTTTGTCTTTGGTAAAAGCAAAAGTTATGTCATAAATAGGGTAAAATTGACATACTAGGTGAAAAAAGCTTTGACTTGCTTATATTTAAGAATGAAAAAGTGGGTATATTTGCTTATATTTGAAAACCGAGTGAGTATGCTGTTACAACTATTCATAATAAAGAAACCATGCATATCCTTTGAAAAAAATAAAGTACAAATTTCAAATCCGAAAGAGAATATTCAAGCCAAGTGCGGTTTTCCTCTGTGTCCCTAAAGTTTGTTTGGCTAAATGCAATAAGATCTTGTAGCTTATCATGCATTTGAACAGAAAATGACCAAAAAATAAAATAATATGGAAGCAAAGCAACATAGTATTAAAAAATAGGAATTATTAATTGCTCAATGTTAAAAGGCAAATATTCTCCAGCTTTTGATAATCAGAAGCATGTGGATTTCTGTAATGGAATCCCCAGATCTAAATTTGCTATGCTTTCAGGCAATTATTCCAATTTAATTAAGTTAAATCTATTTGTTGAAATTTTGGACTTCAAAAGACACCCTTATGATTTTGAGCTTAAAGCTTTGAGTTAAATATGTTTTCTATAAATTTTCTGAAATTGTTTTTAGTCATTATAAAAAATTTCACTCACTTTTATATCTACATTTTTTGGTGTCAATAGTTTTAGACTGTCGTCTCTCAGAAAGGTAGAAAAGAGTTAATAATGATCTGACACTCAGTTCTCTGGGTTATTTGGGAGATTAATTAGGAATGGGGTGGTATTTTCCAACAAGATTATGGACCCCTCTCGGAGACCTTATTTTTTACCAAGCTTTACTCGTAGAATTGGTTTCTGGTTAAGACTATAAGGCTAGTCGTTGTCTTTTCTATGAGTAATGTCTGGCCCCTTAGAGTGTATCTCCAGTGGCTAAGATTGGAGTTAGTATTCTGTGGTACTACCAAACTTGTTGTGGGAGCGGAGATTGTTTGGATTTTGGTTTTGTTCTTTCTTGTGACCACCTCACTTCATATGTATAAGGGTTTTTGTGTTCTTGGAAAATACACCATATACATTAAATATTAATCTTTGCCGTTTAAAAAAACACTTTATTTGTGTTTTTGTGGCTTTTTATAGGGATTCTAAGCACTATATAAGACCCAAAATTTGCATATTTTTTATTAGGACTATAAAAGCATCGAAAGATGATTAAAACTCAGAAAAGAAAATATGAGAACTGAAAGTGAGGAAATTTTTTTATAGAAACTAAAAACAAATTTCACAAATTTCTTAAGAATCAAAAGCATATTTAACATTAAAACTTATTGCAAGCTATTTCATCTGTTTAGAAATATATACACATGCACATACAGAATGACATGACATTCAATAATTTTACATATTAGATGTTATAACTTGTTTTATAATATTGGTTCAATATTGTAGATATCCAAATGCATTAAGGATACAAAAACTTCCAAAAGAAATAATAAAGCTATCATATAGTCTCTTATGTATGGAAAATTGACGGTCTTTAGTTTCTATAAACAAGAGAACAAAGAAAGAAACGATCATACTCCCTCCCGCCATCTCTTTTATAAAAAAAAACATGGTTAGATTTTGGTCTATTTTATAAGAAAAGTTAACTACTTTTAATATATTTAATGCTATTGTTCCATCTATACCCCTATTTAATTGAGTGGTTGACAATAGAGTCAAATAAAAGGTTCTTTTCATTAAATATTAAAAAGGTTAATCTAGTAAATTTGGTTAACTTTTTGTATGAAAACTAGACAATTAATTGTACTTAACTAATTTTCTTAATCAGTGTGAAATTAGTTAATTTTGCTTATAAAAGAAATCGGAGGGAGTATATATCCTTGGTGACAACAATTTGCTTTTCCCTAAACTAATATGCTTTCAAATGGAAATTAATTAAGCCATTGTTAATTTTTAACGGACCATGGCAGGGTAGAGAGAGAAAGAATAAGGGGGTGAGTTTGAATAGGAATCTCAGAAGGCCTTGAAAGTTGAAGCCTTTGGAGGATGGATGTGTTGGAGATGGGAGAGAATATTCTAAGGCCAAAAGAGTTCAACAACTAAACTCCAAAAATTTATTTTAAACAATGTTATAAAAGTAAAGCATCATTAGATTATGATTAAGGATTATATCAATCCTGCTACAAAAGTCAGCCCACAAATAGACGTCTTCTCTCATTACCAAAAATTCACTGCCTTTGTCAGTTGCCTGTTTTTTTAACACCTTCTCTTTCATAATAATCTTTCTCCCTTGTATAAACATAGTATTAGTACCGCAAAAACTCAGGTGAGAGGGGAGAACCATACAGATCGGCAAAATCGGGTATACATATATCAGGTAGGTTTCTTAGTCATCAGTAAAACTAATGGATACTGCGTACCAATAACACAGTAATAAAAGAAAATAGTACTATAGTACTGGTATTAATAAGTTTCTCAAAGAATGTGTTTATTTATGTCCATCTCAGCATCTTTCTAATAATTAGTTTTTTCCTAACATCTACTTACAATAAGAGCGACTTATCAAAAAAAAAAACTTACAATAAGAGCATTTTAGTCAAAAGAAACTATTGCCTAAAAACATTCCACAGTCTTGAGGTTAAGTTAACTTTTTACTTTATTTTTTTCTCCTGTTTTTATTTGATGGTGGTGGGGAAGATTCTGCATTCATTCTTTGAATAATTTATAGAACTACTACTACAGTCTACATATATATAGCTTAATTACAGCCTTACATACTAAATATTTTCACTTGTAATTAAAAAAACCTTTGTTTTTGCATGATCATAATGAAATGATAGTAATGTTTAATATATATAATAAAAACAAAAACAAGAGTTGATGATTAGTTTAAATTGATGTATATATAAGCCAACAAGTGATGTATATATGCAGTGTGAGACATAGGCATGTTGTCATCTACTACTCATCTGGGACGATTATTCCCTTTTCTATGTATTATCATCTTTCCCTTTGAATTTATCTTGCTTGACAGTGAGAGTGTATGGACACACGTGCATGGCTCTTTTCTACCAAAATGATCTTTATAATGGAAAACTACCTCTCCCTCTTTCCTTTAGGGCACCCACCCCAAACTTTTTACAACTGTTTGGTATCAATCAATCTTCTTCACACTTTCACTTTGACTATATATATGCCCCAATGACTCCAAAGCTTTTTACTTTTACTTCTTTAAACAAGGTTTTTGGGTTGGCTCCTTTTTCTCAGTCAGACTCACCAAGTCACCACACACTCATATTTTCTCTAAACAATCATGGATACATAAAGAGAATACAATTAAAAAGTTAATTAAGAAAATATATGAGTCTAAGTTTTGAGTAAATAGCTCCACTATTGAGTTAAGGGATACATAAAGAGTCTGAGTTTTTAGAGTGTGACTCTTAAAAAAGACGCTAAGACCAGAGGCGGATCTTTATAGGAGCCGGGGGGAGCCACGGTACCCCCGGCTCCCATTAAGTTAATATATACATAGATATATTTTATACTCAAAGTTAAAATATATAGAACCAAATGAATACTAAGCAACAAATGTATCAGTAGCCAAACGGTTAAGAGCATTATTTGTGTATTTAGGGTCCCCAGTTCAATTCTTGTGATGGTCAAACCTCTTTTTTGTAGTTATTTGTATACTTTTCTCTAAATTAATATAAAAAGCGCATCAAGAATATTTCAACTTAGGACATTAAAATTGACATAGATAATTTTGACCACTAAATCAAACAAACTATTATAAATACACAATTAATTTTGTTTTATATCTTTATTCTTATTTTAGGCTCCAATTTTTTTTTCGATGAAAGATCCGCCACCTGGGTAAGCTAAGCCGACGACGTATAGTGTCCTTTTTATGAATGAGGTGTGGACTCATTGAAGTGTATTTTCAGGAAATAGGAGTTTTTGTCATGTGGTGTATGCTAGTTTGGTTTTTGAGTGATCCACTACCTCTTGAGATTTTTCATGGTGTATAATTTGTCTTTTTGTCTTCGACTCTTACAATGTAGAGGCTTTTGAAGGCCGCTACTACTCAACATTTTACCATATATATAATATTTTTCCTCTAACTAATTAATCACTAATATGTGTTTATAAAAAAAAAAATTGAACCAAAACAGTAAGATATAAATTCGCCAAAAAAAGAAGTTATAGAATAATTTTCACCTAAGTGAAAAACATGAGGATAACATTTGCAATTTAACCAAAAATTTAAAAAATCATTGAAGGAGAAAGGATTTTAAAAATAATGGGAGAAAAAGCAACAAATTATGGGATAATCATTACATTTGGAGGTAACTTTCTTCCGACCAAACTCATCATATGTGTCATCATACACAATTTCCACCCTAACTTGACTTCCACCTCTCTCTCTCTCCTCTTTCCTTTTCCGTCTCCCATAGCATCTTAATTTTTTAATCCACCTAAAAAGTAGATAATTAAAATGACTGTAGCATAGAGATCCCATCTAGCTACCATATATTAGTTCAAGTGTTGTTTACGTTGAAACCATATATCATTAACTAGCTAGCCATTCTCTCTTGTTTAATTTCTCTCTTCATTCAAACACTAAATTAAACTCTTTCTTACTTTCTCACAAACTGAATCAAACTTAGAGTTGAAGAAAAACATCTTAAGATATATATATGCTAGAAAACATGGAAGACTCAGAAATTTTAAATGGTTTGCTTCATCAAAACCCAACCGATGATGCTTCAAATACTAATCCTCCTGTTTTGAAGAGGAAGAGAAACCTCCCTGGAAACCCAGGTAATAAGCTTCTTCTTTCATGTCTTATATTATTTCTCACCTTTACTTCGTTTTTTTTGTTAATAATGTTTTGAAAACCGGATTAGATATCGAACTGGTTAGACTTCCGAGTTATGATTCAACCACTTTAAACCGCTCGACCCAAAATGAATCATGGTTGAATAACCAAACTGTAGAAAGTACATCTCAGTTAGTGATTTAACCGATTGAACCGTTTAGGTTGATTCGGTTATTAAAACACTGCTTCATAAGTAAATTTAAAAGTTCAAAACTCTTTTTTTTACTGAATAAGAAACAATGGTTTACTATGTTCTTTCAGATCCTGAAGCAGAAGTGATAGCTTTATCACCAAAGACTTTAATGGCTACAAACAGATTTGTGTGTGAAGTTTGTCTGAAGGGTTTTCAAAGGGATCAAAACCTTCAACTTCATAGACGTGGACACAATCTTCCTTGGAAGTTGAAGCAGAGAACAACGAAAGAAGTAAGGAAGAGAGTGTATGTGTGTCCAGAGAAGACTTGTGTTCACAACGATCCATCAAGGGCTTTGGGAGACTTAACTGGAATAAAAAAGCACTTTTGTAGAAAGCACGGTGAGAAGAAGTGGAAGTGTGATAAGTGTTCAAAGCATTATGCTGTTCAATCTGATTGGAAAGCACATTCCAAGACATGTGGTACTAGAGAATACAAATGTGACTGTGGTACTATCTTTTCAAGGTACTTATCATATCTTTTAGATCATCTGCTAGTGCTACTAATCAAATTTCATGTAAAACTTTTATGTTCTTATTGTTCTCTAGTGTAGTGAAAAGAATCCACATAACATAAGTTTTATTGCTTTAATATTTTTGTTAATACTCGCTCTGGTTCCATATATATATATATATATAAGAGAAAAAACACTTTTTAAATTTATTGAATAACTGATGTAAGTCCATATATATATATATATATGACCAGTTTAATTAATTAATGTGAATTTTGGTGGAACAGGAGGGATAGCTTTGTGACTCACAGGGCCTTCTGTGATGCCTTAGCAGAAGAAACAGCTAGAGTAAACGGATCAACAATAAACAATTCATTAGGAGGTGGTAACATTAACATCGGTTACAACCTCATGCAAACTTCCCTAATTGGACCAAACATGGGAACCAATTTTTCATCAATTTTCAAGCCAATTTCATGCACAGATCAAGAAACAACAAATATTCAAACAACTAGAGGACTTTCCCTTTGGAATACTCAACCATCTCATTCTCATGCTCATGATACAATGGCTATTAATAGCAATTTACATGACATTCATCAACTTGGGTCTAATGTTGGAAATGGAAATCCACTTAATTCACCAAACTCTAATAATTATCAGCTTAATTGGATGTTTGAAAATAAGTTCTCTTCTAATAATGGAAATCATGAAGAGCTAACTAGCAATGTTTCACTTCCATTAGTTAGTAACATTAATGTTAAGGATGCTACAACAAACCAACAACTTATTAGTGTTCCTTCATTGTATAGCTCCCAACATCAACATCAACATCAACCTCAACAACATCAAACAACCTCAGCAAATATGTCAGCTACTGCTTTGTTACAAAAAGCTGCTCAAATTGGAACAACTTCATCTGACTCATCATTCCTTGGTAGCTTAGGTTTGAGATGCAATGTTAACAAGCAAGATGGGGACAAATTTTGTGGGTTGTATGGTTCAAGTGAGATAGAGAAGAATTATTCAGGTGATTTGTCACAGCTACCCCCTACGAAACGACGACACGTACAGAATGAAGAGAGTGCTTGGGGACAAACTAGAGATTTTCTTGGTGTTGGAGGTGCTAACCATTTGCCACCCTTCATCAATCAACGGATGGATTTCATTTGAGATCATGTCTTCAAATATGAAGTCTTGCTTCTTTGTTTTATTTTAAATGAATGGGAAAATGTGATAGTAACACACGAATACATGGTTGATGATGTTGGAGTTAGTTAGTTAGTAAGGGGAGGAAAAGGTGGGAATTGAGTGCTTAAGTTGTTAAAAATTGTTGAAGGCATGAAATTAAGATGAGAGATCCATGCATGCATATTCTTTTGAACCTTGAAAGGTGACTCCTTTTAAAAATGGTATGTGCCGTGGCTCTTTAATTTTTGATAAAGGGGAAGGGGTTTGTGGAGTAGTGGGGGCAAAAGATAGCTAGCTAGGACCGCTTTTTTGCTCCATCATGGCTTGGTGGGGTTGTTCTAACTAGTAGAAGAACATCAATGAAATGCTGCATGATTGACAAAAAAAAAACTTTGGTGTTGTTAAAAACTGGTGTCATATATCAACGTAATGTCAATTTTACAATTATCTCGTACATTTTAATTTAACAGTACTTAGTCATTCTAATAACCAGTGTTATAACTATTTTCTAAGTCGGTTGTCCAGAAAACTATTATTAATTTTTTTAAAAGAAAAAATGTCACAATGCCTTATATATATAACACTGATTATACAAATAATTGATGTTATACGTTATTTCTCAAATTTGAACTATTTATTCTCTTATTATCTCTAGTACTTTCACTCCCACATCTCCCTCTCTCCTTCCAGATTTGTTATTTATTCTCTAATTCTCTTCACTCTCACCTCTCTCTCTCTCTCTCTCTCAATCTCACTCTCGATCTCCCTCGTTCTCACAGTCGTACTCCTTCATGCCGCCTTGTGTTATGCATCGCAGTTTGCGCATCGTCCTCCCTCCCCTCGTAACCAAATCATTGAGGTGGAGATCGCGGGCTCGATGATGATGTTGCCGAGGTCGGTGATGTGATCGAGAGGAGTGGTGACACATGGAAGCAATTGTCCTTGGAGGTGGAGATCACGAGTGTCTTCTTCCTAGGACGTGGGCGATATATGCTCGGGCGCCCTCTCCGAGATGCTATGTACCAAGCTATGATGCTGAGATTGCTCCAAGAGTTGTTCCGAGATGCGCTCATTCGTGTTGATCCGGCGAGGGGACCGCCCCAAGTCATCTAAGAGAAAATGTGGCAGAGTAATAAGTGTGTACTTGACATACTATTGTGACAACGTATTTATAGGGAAATGTGCCAATGTCGTGGCAAGATTCCATTGGTGAAGCACGTAGCGCTCTGACCGTACGATGAAGTGAGCAAATCTTGGCCATCCTTGTGGATCGTGGGCCTAATTCGGCAAGTCCCATTCTAGAATAAAAAGTAACAAAATTTATTTTACCCTTTTTGGTATGTGTAAATAACTCTAAAATGACATGTATTAGAAAAGGGAGAGAGTACAATACATATGCAAATTAGATAGAATGATTGAACATTAACAAATGGAAAACTTAAACAAATGTGTAAAACTTATGCATGTTTATCATATCGGTTATGCTATTTGGACAATGAATAATGGACAAAATTCGACAACGTGGTTAATTTTCCAAAAAAGTTGGGTATTTATCCTGTTGCAATGGTTAACCACAATTCCACGTAGTAAAATTCCAAAGTTTACCTTTTAACGCTAACCATTGCAGCATGATAGATACCCATCTTTTTTGAAACATTAACCACGTTGTCGAATTTTGTCCACAATCTCATTGTCCAAATATCATTTCTCTTATCATATAGGGCTTCAATTAATAGGTCCAACGCGACAATACTGTTTGCTAATGTTGTCGTTGACTAAAGGGATTAGCAATTGCGTGATTTCGTGGCGGCATAGTGGTGTCTAGGAGCGTTTGTGGTGCATGTTGGTTTGGTTTTGAGCAAAAAAGTGAACCGAACCGCAACGTAAAAATAGATGTGGTTTGGTTTGGTTCGGTTGACTTCCGAAAAAAAAAAAACCAAACCAAACCAATGCGGTTTGGATTGGTTCGGTTGGTTCGGTTTTTGACGAGACAAAACACAATTTATGGCGCGTTTGGATAGAGCTTATTTTGAACTTATGAAAAACTACTTATGCAAATAAATAAGTTTTTTAATGTATTATTCATAAGCTTCTCAAGGTAGTTTATGAAAAAACAACTTAGGGGCGTACAATTTTTGTTAGTGAGAACTTATGAATTAACATAAAAACTTACTTTCTATATAAGTTGATTTTCATAAGCTCAAAAATAAGTTAATCCAAACGGCCGCTTAAATAAACCGCTTTCCTTATTTTCTACATATATTGTTTTGTATAATTTTATTTTTGTATATGGATTTTGCGGTTTGGTTTGGTTTGGTTATTATAATCAAAACCGCGGATTTAACCGAACCGCGTGGTTCACTAATAAAAAAAATGAACAAAACCAATAGAAAACGGTTTTTTGCGGTTTTCGATTTGGTTTGGTTCAGTTAGCAGTTTTTCTATTAGTTTAGTTCGATTTTGAACACCTCTAGTGGTGTCTCGCAAAGGCGGGTGTCTCCGGTTGAGGGGTGGGGGTTTTTGAGTGTGGGTTAGGGAAGAGGATAAGGGTGTTTTGGAATTTTCATATGAATATATATGAGGTGGGGTAGTAGGAAGGTAAACTGAGGTGGGGTGAACATTGCATAGCAAAGCCCAGCCTCCCCCTCTTAGCCCACGGCCCAAAACAGTAAACAATCAAAACACTCTCTCTCTCTCTCTCTCTTCGGAATCGAAGCAGCGAAAAAGCAGATTGATGAAGTTCACAGACTCGCCGGTAATCGAGCTTCCCGTAGGAAGCGGCGTCCTCTCTCTACACCAAGACAATGGTTCCATGCACGTCGGAACCTCCGTCTGGCCCTGCTCCCTAATCCTCGTCAAATTCATTGACCGCTGGTCCCAATCCCCACTCGAAAACCCATACACCCAACTCCTAAACTTCACAAACAAGCGGGCCATAGAATTGGGCTGCGGATGCGGCGTTGCCGGTATGGGCCTATATCTATTGGGCCTAACAGACATAATCCTCACCGACATCGCACCCGTGATGCCCGCACTGAAACGAAACCTCAAGGTGAATAAACCACTTCTCCGCAAGAATCTCAAATACTCTATTCTGTATTGGAATAATATTGATCAGATTAACGCTCTTAATCCTCCTTTTGATTTTGTTATCGCTGCTGATGTTGTTTATATTGAGGAATCTGTTCCTCAATTGGTTTCTGCTATGGAGACTCTTCTTGCTCCAGACGGTGTCGTTTTGCTTGGATATCAGATTAGGTCACCTGAGGCTGATGTGATATTTTGGGAAATGTGTGGTGAAGTGTTTGATGTAGAGAAAGTTCCTCATGATCATCTTCATCCTGATTATGCTTATGAGGAAACTGATGTTTATTTGTTGCGCAACAAGAAGAAGATACAGTGATTGATTATTGGTAACGTTTTATGTTTGCTACTTTGCTTGAATGATTAGGTTACTTCACTTCAAGAGTTACTACTATAGTCCCTCATTACTCTTATATTATTATAAAGTAATGTATAATGTTTTAAAATGTTGTTGTGAGGATGATGATGGATGATAGATATTACAGAGAAGAGAATCAACGTTGTAATGATTTGATTATTATTAATGAAAGAATGTTATGTTCGTTAAATTGTGGTCATTTTCGTTTGTACAAAGTGATAGTTGAACTAAATGGCAAGTTTATAGCATTCATCAGGGGAAACTTGTTTGCATCATTGGAGATGATGCACTTGTCATATATACTGTAAATTTTGATAAATAACTTGTTTGCTTGGAACCGCAGCTGTAATGTTCCAAACATGTAGCAGATCATATGCTACTAGTTGTAGCTTTGAAATGGATGTGGGCATAGGATTCAAAAATAGGTGTTCCTTCCTTCAATGATCCAGGATTCAAAAATGAAAAAAAAGAGGATAAATGGTGTTCCCATGGATTTTAAGGCAGCCCCTTCTGTGCAAAGTTTGGAGTGTATTAGCACTAAGACAAGATGTTTGGGTGTTTCTGGGAACACCAAGAGCACCATTTGAATCCGCACTGGATGCACTACAAAAAAAACGAGGATTAGCGAGAGAAATTTTGTCCCTCGCAAAAAACGAGGATTAGCGATGGAATTGCAAGTCCCTCGCTAATGGTCACATTAGCGAGGGAATTAGCGACGGAAATGAGATGTCCCGGTGATTTGATCTGCAGATCGCTTCTCGACTATGCTGGGATCGCAGATTAGCGGCATGAATTGGGCGTCCCTCGCTAATGACCAGTTATTTTTTGGCCGAATACCCCATTCTCTCACCCATTCTCTCACTTTTCTCTCACTCTTCTCCCATTCTTTCACTTTTAACCCTCTTCTCTCATTCCCACCACCACACCACTTACTCTTCTTTCTCACTCATAATACCCTCACTCCTCTCCTCTTCCTCTTCCTCTACTCTCTCTCTCTCTCTCTCTCTCACCTACAAACTCTAACCCACCACCACACAACCACCACCACCACTCACTCTTATTTTTCACTCACAACACCCTCATTCTTCTCTTCACTCTCTTTCTTCCACACCACCACCACAACCTCTCTCTCTCTCTTCACTCTCTTTCTTCCACACCACCACCACACCACCACAACCACATACCTCTTTCTCTCACTCTCTTTCTTCCACCACCACCACCACACCACCACAACCACATACCTCTTTCTCTCACTCTCTTTCTTCCACCACCACCACCACCACTCTCTTTCTTCCACACCACCATCACACCACCACAACCACATACCTCTTTCTCTCCCTCTCTTTCTTCCACCACCACCACCACTCTCTTTCTTCCACCACCACCACCACCACCACTCTCTTTCTCCCTTACTCTTCTCATTCTTCTTCTCTCTTTACGACACCACCACCACCACCACCACCACCACCACACCACCACCACTCTCACTCCTCTCTTTTGGTTATAATAATAATAAGAATAACAATAATAATAATAATAATAATAATAATAATACTAATAATAATAACAACAGTAATAATAATAATAATAATAATAATAATAATAATAATAATAATAATAATAATAATAATAATAATAAATTCAGATTGATAAGCGTGCAAATCAGACTCGGGTAGCGTGCTGTCAGAATTAGCGACGGAATTAGCGAGGGACTGACCCTTGCTAATTAGCGACGGAACACATTTCTCTTGCTAATTTCCTTTAGCGAGGAGGGAATTAGCGACCGAACTGGTCCCTCGCTAATGGCAATTAGCGAGGGAATTGGGCATGTTAGCGACTGAAAATTCTCTCGCTAATGACCGTGTTTCTTGTAGTGATGTGGGTGGAATCGCGGTAGACATGCACTATGAAAATTTCTTTTGTTCTGTTGAGAACTAGTCTATGATTATGAATAACTTCATCCAAATGTCTACCAGCCGATATCAGAGTGTTTTAATGCAAACTCTGTCTCGGTTTTCGGCTTTGTGGCCCCTTTGTAAAGAAACAACGCGGTTGTATCCTATCCATACTAGAGATGTATTTAATTTTTGGAATAAACTTTTAGGCTATGTTTGGCGTGTCCCATCCGCTAGCGGGTAACAGATGAAAGTAGCGGATGGAACTAGCGGGTGAAGAGTACACGTGTTTGGTAAGCACTAGCGTTTAGCATTTTTCGAGTAGCGTTTTTTCATACGCTACTTCAAGTAGCGTTTCAAAAAAATCTAGTGGATAGGGGATAGTGTCTCACTTTTTTTTGGCATTTTTACCCTTGTTATTTTTCTTATATTTCTTCTCTATCCTTATTAAATAAATTTAATCATGAATTAAATAAATATATCTTTTTATGTCATTTTACATTTATCAGCTAGTTCAACCGTTAGTTTTACCAAACACATCAATTGTTATCAGCTAGAGCTCATCCGCTATCCGCTAGCATATCTGTTATCCGCTACTTTTTACCAAACAGAGCCTTAATTTGATCTCTATACTATTGTTCTTTTTCTAATTTGGTTTGTGAACTTTAAAAGAGTAAATACTCTTTAAACTATTTTAAATATATCAAATTAGTCCCTCTATTATTACTCTCTATCTCTCTCCCATATTTTGAGAGTATTTGAAGGATTAATTTGATGGACTATATATTATATTTATATAGTTTAGAGAACAAAAAAAAGAGAATGATAGTATATGGACCAAATTAAGGGTTTAATATTTTTTTTTGTAAACTAGGTATTATCTGTACGCAACTGTAGCGACTAATCTTTCGAGAAGGGTAGCACAACAATGGACGGTAAAGCTCCCTCGCAAGAGTGTTAACGCTGCTGCATTTTCAATGTTGGATTTGAACTCAATACTTTGGTTAAACTGGAAGAGACCCAAACAATTAGCTCTTGGATTTTTAAGGGTTTACTCTAATCTTTACCTTAGAAGAAGTGCTTTCACACAAATTCTTGATTAAAAAAAACTAAGCCACAAAATCGTATCTTTAAGTCCAATTATTATTTCTTGTCAAAATAAAAGTTCAAAAATTAATAAATATATTTGGGGTGCATCTAATATGGACTTCTCAAAAAAGTCCAATGGCGGACCTCTACCATTTGGGAGCCGGATTCTCTCCTGCTGAGTCTCTCCTTCAATCTCTCAACTCTTAATTACAACAGTTGGATAATGCATCAAATTAAAAGGGAATAAAATAATTAAATACATAAAAGTAAAGTAGAGTAAACCAATCTATCAGTTCACGTTTCCCGCGTTCTCCACTAGACGCTCTCGCTCCAAGTTCAGCTCACCGTCTCTCTTGTCCACCATTTTTCTGTTACAGGTATTATAATCATCTTCATCACTCCATTTTAGTTTTCCTTCAATCGAATGATATTACATGTATTATAATCATCAGTCATCACTCCTTTCTTTTTCCTTCAAGAAATCTTGAATCCAACAATATTATAAAGCTTAGATGAGAAAACCATTGAAACAAAAGCACCGTACATATAGATTATCTTGATTTCAGGAATTTTTGTTATAATTTGAAGCTGACAGGTTCATTATTTTTTACTGGGAGGAATGCAGGAATTTTAATTCAAGATGCAAGATGAGTGGAAACCTAAGATTGATATGGTTTTCGATAATGTTGAGGATGTTGGGAGTTTTGGGTTAATTATGGTGGAAGAATTGGATTTGGAGTAAGGAAGCAATATATACACAGAAGAAAAGATGGCTCAAATTTAGTTACTTCTTGTAGATTTGTTTGTTGTAAAGAAGGATTGCGAAAGCAGGACAAACGAGATTATATGACAATCAATCCAAGAGCGGAAACCAGAACAAATTGTGATGCAAGGATAGGACTCAAGAACATGGATGGAAAATTGGTGGTGCATGATTTTGTAGAGGAGCATAACCATATTTTACAACTACAAGAAACAACGCATATGTTGTCATCTCAAAGAAAAATTTTAGAATTTCATTAGCAGATGATGCTGGCCTACAACAAAGGAAGTCATTTGATTTGATGAGTAAAGAAGTGGGAGGTAGAACTAACTTGGGATATATCCGCATTGATCAAAAGAACTATCTTCGGAAAAGACGACAAAGGAGTTTGATACATGGGGAAGCTGGCTATCTCAAGCCATGTCAAACGCACTAGCTGAAGTTATGCCTCAAACTTACCATGGGTTATGCACATGGCACTTGATGCAGAATGGCATCTTAGGAAATTTGATGAAAGGCGGATCTCATTTTCTTAGTGATTTTACGAAGTGCATGTATGGCTATGCAGATGAAGAGCAATTTGAAGAAGGTTGGAGGACCCTCCTTGAAACATATGATGTTAAATAAAACACTTGGTTGCAACGATCTATGGTAACCTAATAGCAACTTGAATATGTGAATAATCTTAAAAGTTTAGTGCTTAACTGCTTTTGTCATTTGTGTAGGAAAGCAACCACACTTTAAGCCAATTTGGTATCATTAGTTTTACTAAGCTGTTAATGGTAAGTTTCAGTAACTGATATAAACATGACTTTCATATCTATATTTAAAATATTAACTGATATGTTTCAAATTACAGGGACTTCCTGATGAGGATATCACTACATTGACCAATGACCAACTCCTAAAGATGTTAACAATCTCTTTTTGGATATGGTGTTTATTGGTTTTTTGGATATAGGATATTTTGGGTGGAGGTATATGTTGTAAAGAGATAGCTGTTTTTTGATACAACCTTCTTCCTTACTGTAACGCCCCAAAAATGATTAAGTAAATAATTAGACAATTTAATTAAGTGATAATTTAATTAACCTTATTTAAAATAAATATAAGGAAATTAATCCAATTAAGGAGTGGGGTGTAGTGAGTAAATAGAGAGTATTTAACTAGAATAGGGAGGAGGTGAGGAAGTAATTAGGAGGTGCAATTAGGGCCCATTGGAGTTAAGTGGCCCAAACCCAATTAATAAAAACATTAGGGTCTTAGGAGAAACCCTCATTAGAAGCAAAAAAATTGCAAAAATTAGAAAGGAGAGAAGAGTGAGAGTGAGAGGCGCAACGGCAAGTGAGAAGGAGAGGAGGATTTCGCGTGAAGATCAAGAAAGAAGGAGGAATCTTGGAGTGTTGGGGTTTTTGGAGAGGTCTTCTTAATCTTTGGTGCTATCTTCTTCAAGTTTTAACAAGGTATGGGGGCTCTCTAGCATATTTAATAATTTATAAATCTTGAAACATAGGAGTTAGGAATTAGGAGTAATTAAGTGGCTATTTTGTAACGTATATTAATGATTGGTGAAATATATGATTGATTTTCATGATGATATAGTGTTGTGGTACATGTGAATATGTTTCTTGATAAATCTTGATTGGCTTGGTGTGTGTCAATTGTAATAGGGTGATTAAATGTTTATTTAACATAATTTAAGTAGGAGAAAGTAGGCGCTTAATAGGTGTTTGGGTGATTGGTTGAATAGGAGAAATTTTAGAAGTGTGGTGTTTTAAGGTTGGGTTCGGGTTGTGCCGGAAATAGGAGGAGGGGCGCCAGTCTCGCAGGTGGGGCGCTGTGGTCTTGTTTGGTTGAGGTGAGGTGCCGAGGTGAATGGGGTGAGGTGCCGAGGTGAATGGGGTGAGGTGCCGAGGTGAATGAGGTGAGGTGACCTAGGTGAGTGAGGTGGGGTGAGGTGCCGAGGTGAATGGGCGCTGCCGGTTGTGGCGCGCCCTTGTGCGTGTGTTCGGTGTGTGAGTGGCGCGCCTCTTGGCGCTGCCGGTGAGGATGGGCGCCGATGTGTTTGCCCAGATGCCGAGGTGAATGAGGTGAGGTGACGTAGGTGAGTGAGGTGAGGTGAGGTGCCGAGGTGAATGAGGTGAGGTGACGTAGGTGAGGTGAGGTGACGTAGGTGAGTGAGGTGAATGGGGTGATATGCCGAGGTGAAGGAGGTCGGTGACCTAGGTGAGTGAGGTGAGGTGAGGTGCCGAGGTGAATGGGGTGATATGCCGAGGTGAAGGAGGTTGGTGACCGAGGTGAGTGAGACGAGGTGAGGTGCTGAGGTGAATGGGGTGAGGTGCCGAGGTGTGTGAGAGTGTACCGAGGTGTATTTTGTGTGCGCCGAGGTGAAGTGAGTGTGTGCCGAGGTGAAGTGAGTGTGTGTCGAGGCGAAGTGAGTGTGTGACGAAGTGTCAATTTAGTCCTTAGGTGTTAAAATGGTTCTTTTGGTGTCAAACTAGTCCCTAGGTGTGGGTTTAGTCCCGGGTGTTGACTTTAGTCCTTTGGGTGGAAATGATTAGGGGTGCTCTTTTAGTCCCCGTAGGAGTATTAATTATGGTGTTATAAAATAAATGGTGAGTGTATTGGTGATGAGAGGTCTATGACCCTCCTTGGTGATTTGGTGAATATACATATAATTGTGGTGAGCATGTTATTGCTTTATTTTGGTATTTTGGTGTTTTTGGTGCATAGTCATGGCGTCGCATAAATCATATGCATTTTGGTGAATAGGCTTCGGCCTCTAAATTATTTTGGTGTTTGGTGAATGCCCACAAGACAATTTTTGGTGATGGATCCACATGCATATGCCCAATGGAGTTTTGGGTTGCATTGCATACATTGCATACATGTTCTGGTGTGACTGTAGTTAGTGTAACTGCCTTTGGTGTAACTGTCTTAATAGTGTATTTAAATTTGTTGTTCTATGGTGTGTCTGTTTCTCTGTGTTCCTCGCTTTATTTATTATTATCTATGCATTGAGACTCACCCTATGCGTCGTGTTGCCTCGCATGTATGCCCAAGAACCGCAGTGTGATGACGGAAGGTGACTAGAGATCCTTCATCTAGTATGGTCGAGTCGCTACGATCACGTAGCAAGGGGATGTTTATTTGTTATGTCTTTTACTTTTGAACTATTATTTAAGTTGTTATTTTTCCACAATTTTGTAATGTTTTATTCCGACTATTATTTTGGTGCTATGTATCCTCTAAAGCTGAAGTTTATTTTAAGTAATTGTTTTGAAGTATGTTAAGGTGTTTGGTTTTAAATGTGACACCCTCGAGTGGTCGCACCGAAAAGTTTTTCAACTACTCTGATTTTCTAAATTATTTAAATAGTAGTTTATGTAGAAGGGGGTGTTACACTTACCATGTCCCTTTTCTTTGTACAACCTTCCTTAACATACATACCTGCACAAACAGAAATGCCACCACAGCGTGTGCTTCGTTTCTCTGCCGTTGTTGTTGTAGTTCACCACAGCGTCGTAGGTGACGTCGTGGGTCACATCGTCACCGTATTCGGCGGTCACCGGCGAAGAGTGCCGCGGTCAGCACCGTTCCGTCAATGAGATTTCTCGTTTCTGTTCACGGACAGCGACTGTGTGTGGGTGAGAGACTGAGAGGTTGTTTTATTATCAAAAATGCTATTTTGACAAAAAAAAAATTTGACAAATCCACAAGTTACCAACCTTCAACACAAATTAACCAAGTTTATTTAGACTATTAGTCAACCTGCTTTTTAACAGTTTTCGAGGCGTGGATTAAAAACTTGGTTAATTGATCGCTTGGCTAATAGTCTAAAAAACTTGGTTAATTGGTGTTGTAGGTTGGTAACTTGTCGATTTGTCAAAATTTTTTTTGTCAAAATAGCATTGTTGTTTTATTATGTATTATAATATGTATTATAATAATATTTTGTTCTCTTTAGATCTGATGCGTTAGATTAATCTCACGGTTGTAATTGATAGTTGAGAGATTGAAGGAGAGACTCATTAGGTAGGAGAGGATCTGGTTCCTACCATTTGGCTGCATATAATATGGACCTCTATGTTGATAAAAAAAATATGGACCTCTACCATTTCTAATAAAAAATGGATGAATTTTAGAATAATGGAAAACAAAAACAATATTTTATTAAAATTTACTAAAAATAGTAAAGTCTACCAATAGACCGAGTCCATATTAGACATCCCCATATATTTTTTTTTGACAGAAAAGTTCTAATTCATTTCATTCATAAGTGTGGTTACAATGCATGCTGGTACATCAAAAAGAGTATGAGAAGGGTCAGAAAACAAAGTTATCCCTACTAAGGTATGAGTCACATTGTTTGCTGTTCTCCTAGAAAAACTCACATGAGAGTTTGAATTAAAAAAACTAAAAGCCTCCCTACAATAAGATAAGATACAACCATAATCGGATACAATTGTAGGGGTCTTATTAAAATCATCAACAACAACCTTGGCATCCAATTCAAAAATCACATCTCGATAATGAAGCTCCCTACCCAGTCAATTGCAATTAGTAATCTCATTGCCTCACCTTTGTAAACATCTAGCAAAGGAGTAAACGCATGCATTTTGGCTGCTAAAAATTCCCCACGGTCATTCTGAATGCACATACCAAAACCCACTCGGTTGCCCTCCATATCAAACGCTGCATCAATGTGTACATATATTTGGTAGCATTAAATATGAGATCAACGTCACTAGCATAATCTAATGTGTACATAAACTTATGATTGTGCTACATATGAAGGTTGAAGGTTGGTGGATTTGCTGAAGTATTTTCAATGGCTTAAATTAAAGTTGATTGCACTTCACTTAAAATTACACGGATGTATTGACGCAATGTTCGACTCTTTCAGAACAAACTACCTTAACATTAAAAAAACAGCTGATGGACATGGAAGAAGTAGATCAGTGCGATGACAGAGAATAACAGAAGTTCACTTATGTTTGTGTGTTTAATTTAATTTGGTTTAGATTATCTTCAATTAAAAGTTTTATTTCTCATTTTAAAAAAAGTCGTTAGAAACCTAACATTATATGACTCGTGCACCGTACGGGATAAAAACTCTAGTTAATATAAAATTGTTGTTGGGTAAAGTTTGTTTCTTTAAATTGCAATATGAGAAAACATTGTTTATATTGAAGGTAAGTATGAATTAAAAAAAAAATGTAATAAAAAAACAATTGTAAACTTAAAAACTAAAATAGAGTATGTACATATTTATCACGAAATTATTTTTTTTCCACCAAATCGGTTATTGAGGAACAAACTCTGAGTATTTAAACGGTTAAAAAATTTTCGAACACTAAAGTACCACAAAACACACTGCTTATAGGGGTAGGAATAGGTTGGGCCAAGCTAGGCTTTGCTTGGCCCGAGTCTAGCCTGCGTTGAACGTGTTAGGTCTGAGTCTGGCCTGTGGCCTATGGTAGGCCGACTTTTGAGGTCTGACCCATCCTTTTCGAAAGTTTGACAATGTCTGAAAGTCTGTTTAAAAGCCTATTTCACCAAAAAGATTTTGAGAAAACTGACAATCTTTGAGTGGTGTAGACTTTGTAAATAGACGAATAAGTCATTAGATCAATGAGATTGATATCTAACAAATTTAAATAATTGATACCTTTAAACATGTGTTGATATATGTCAATATTTTAAGTAAATAAAAAATGTAAGCAAATTTATAATGTAACAGAAAGTAAAAAATTAAATATAATAATAGTCGTAATAAAAAAAATAATATTTATATTTACTTAAGTAGGCCAGTCTGATAGACCTAGAAGGCTTTTTTGATGCCCGGTAGCCTGACCTTTTTACCAAAATAAGCTTTTAGAAAAGCCTTGGCCTTATCTATTTAGAAAAAAGTCTGGTCTGATGTAGGCTGAGTCGTAGGCCTCTGTAGGTCGATCTGGCCTATTCCCACCCCTAGCTGCTTAGCATCACGCTTTACGAATTTTGTCAAGAAATTGTATATTTTTTCACCAAATCGATTACTGAGGCACAAACTTTACATATTTGAATAGTTGAATTTTTTCACGAACAATAAAGTATCAAAAAACACACTACTAATTAGCATCGCACTTTACATATTTTGTTTTTAAATTATTTTTTCACCAAACTGATCGGTGAGGGACAAACTTCGCGTATTCAAATAGTTAACTTTTTTCATATATATTGAGGAATAAACTTTGAGTATTTGAACTGTTAAATTTTTTGAACACTAAAGTATCTCAAAACACGCTACTTAGCATCACACTCTATGTATTTTGTCACAATTTTTTTTCACCAAACCGATCGATTATTGATGCACAAATTTTGCAAATTGGAATAGTTGGATTTTTTTTTTGCAAACATTAAAACATCAAAAAACACACTATTGCAAACACTAAAACATCAAAAAACACACTACTTAATTAGCATCGTACTATACATAAACATGTTATGAATTTTTTTAGGCTTAAATATGTTTTTTGTCTCTGCAAATATAGTGATTTTTGAAATAAGTCCCTGCAAATTTTTTTCTTAAAAAGGTCCCTGCAAAATACACTACAAAAAAACAGGGAATTAGCGAGGGACGTTGCGAGGGAAAATTAAGTCCCTCGCAAAAGCAAATATTTAGCCAGGGAAAAAGAGTCCTCGCAAAATTGGCAATTAGCGACGGACATATGGCAATTAGCGATGGAATGTCAGTCGCTAAATGCAAGGCGCCAAATTCAAATTGAGATGCACGATTTTCAAGGTACTTAGCGACGGAAATAAAAAAAATCCCTCGCTAATTGGCAGATGATTCTGACCGTTGCAGAGCCTTGGGGGACGCGTAGTTTAGCGACAGAACTTCGGTCGCTAAGTCCCTCGCTAATTGACACGTTTCTGACATTGACAGTACACTTTGCAGGATTCTGACCGTGGCAGGTGGGCTTGGGAAACACGAGGATTAGCGAGGATAGTCCCTCGCTAAATCCGTCGCAAACTGTCATTTTTTTTTAATAATAATCTGAACCAAACAGATTCTCTCTCATTTACTCTCTTCTTCTCTCCCCTCTTGACTCTTCTCTCTTCTTCTCTCCCACTCTCTTCTTCTCATTTCTTCTCTTCCACCACCACACCACCACCACCACCACCACCACCAAAGTAGTTACCCTCTCACTCCACTCTCTCTCCTACGAGCTTCACCCTCTCTTTCTTTCACACCACCAACACATAGCTCTCTCTTTCTTCCACACCACCACCACACCACCACCACACCACCACCACACTACCACCACCACCACCACCACCACCACATAGATCTCACTTTCTTCTACGACCACCATTACAACCACCACCACTCTCTTCTCCTTCTCTCTCTACGACCACCACCACCGCCACCACATAGATCTCACTCTCTTTAATTTCCCCCTTACTCTTCTCGTTCTCCTTCTCTCTCTACGACACCACCACCACTCTCACTCCTCTCTCTCTCTTTGGAAAGTTTGGTTATATATAATAATAATAATAATAATAATACACTCAGACTGAGAAGTGTGTCGGTCAGTTTTGGGAAGTGTGTTGTCAGTCTTAGCGAGGGAATTAGCCACGGAATAGTCCCTAGCTAATTAGCGACTGACACAATTTCCCTCGCTAAAGGGAATTAGCGAGGAGGATATTAGCGACCGATATGTCCCTCGCTAATTCCCTCGCAAACGGAAATTAGCGAGGGAATTGGGCCTGTTAGTTACAGATATGTCCCTCGCTAATGCCCGTGTTTTTTGTAGTGATAACTTCTTTTAAAAATACCCATCTGTTAAGTATTTTGTTAGCATTTGCTGACGTGACTAACAGAACTCCATATTGGCATATTTATTTTTAAAAAGTCCCGATAAAATAACTTTTTTTCAAAAGTACCCTTTTTTTATTTTCTTTTATTTTAAATTGCTAAATTGGATCTATTTTCCTATTTTACCCTCACCTCTCTTCCCCCTACCTGTCCCTCTCCTCCCTCCCTACTTGAAACCATTTTTTTTGTTTCCACATTCAAATCATTGAAAAGTGAAAACATAATGAAAACAAAAAGCAATTTTGCAGTTTAGAGTGGAATGTCAGATAGGTTTTTCGGGTGATGCATTAATAAGGTGCCCACCTTACACGGATACAAAGCATAGTGGTTTTGTGGCACATTTCGAGCTCTTTTTGGATGGTCCTAGACTTTAATTTGTTTTGAAATATGGCTGCTAGTGATATGTGTCTTTCTTTTGATTTCCTTGTATTTTAATGTTCCCATTGGTTTCATTGTTACAAATTTTTAAATAGATAAATGTATTGACATTAAGTGAGGCTTGTGTTTGGTAAAATCTAATAAGTTGTTGATCTTTCTACCTACCATAGACCTTGCTAATTGTGATAGTAAGTACCACTTGATTTTTTATGTCAAGGTTTACAAAATGCAAGTAATTCTTAGCCTACAAAACGTTATGTACCTTTGAGTTGTATACTTTACGGTACTCCAAAGGTTGGGAAATTTACTTATTCAATAGCAAAAAGAAGCATAATAGATTACTTTTGTGATCTTTGTTCCTTTCGTCCATCTAGGCTGTAACTTTACTGTTAGTATTTCATTCTCTTGAACTGCAAAACTATATTCACATTTTCTGTTTCCACTTTAAATAAACTGCAAAATTGCTTTTTGTTTTCATTATGTTTTCACTTTTTAATGATTTGCACGTGGAAACAAAAATATTGTTTCAAGTAGGGAGGGAGGAGAGGGATAAATTGGGAGGAAGAGAGGGTGAGGGTCAAATAGGAAAATATATCCAAGTTAGCCATTTAAAATAAAAGAAAATAACAAAAGGGTATTTTTTAAAAAAGATATTTTATAGGGACTTTTTAAAATCAAATATGCCAATATGGAACTCCGTTAGCCACGTCAGCAAATGCTAACAGAATACTTAACAAGTCTAAGTTATTTTACATGGACCTTTTTAAGAATTTTTTTTTGCAGGGACTTATTTAAAAAATCACTATATTTGCAGGGACGAAAAACATATTTAAGCCATTTTTTTCACCAAACAGGTTACTGATGAAAAAAGTTTGCGCATTTGACCAATTAAATTTTTTTGACCGCTTAAGTACCCCAAAACACAGTGTTTTGCATTGCACTTTACATATTTTATTACAAAATTACTATTTTCTTTCAACAAACCAGTTATTAAGTAACAAACTTTGTGTTTTTGAACAACTAAATTTTTTTAGACTCTCTAAAGTACCTCAAAACATATTGGCTAACATCATATTTTATATAATTTATCGTGAAATTCAATTTCATTTTTCACCAATCCAATTATCGAGGAACAAACTTTGCGTATTTATAGATCTAATTTTTTCCTAAATTTTAATGGCCTCTTAAAAATGATAATATCACTACAAAAAAACAGGTGATTAGCGAGGGAATATTCAGTCGCTAACATGACCAATTCCCTCACTAATTGCCATTAGCGAGGGAATTAGCGAGGGACCAGTTCGGTCGCTAATTCCCTCCTCGCTAGTGCAGTTTAGCGAGGGAAATTGTGTCAGTCGCTAATTAGCGAGGGACAGTCTCTCGCTAATTCCGTCGCTAATGCTGACAACACGCTTCCCGAGTCTGACTGGCACGCTTCTCAATCTGAGTTTATTATTATTATTATTATTATTAGTATTATAATTATTATTATTAGTATTAGTATTATTACTGTTATTATTTTTATTAGTATTAGTATTAGTATTAGTATTAGTGTTATTATTATTATTATTAGTATTATTGTTGTTATTATTATTGTGTGGTGGTGTCGTAGAGGTGGTGGTGGTGGTTGTGTGGTGGTGGTGGTGGTGGAAGAGAAGAAAAGAGAGTGGTGGTGGAAGAGAATAAAAGAGAGTGGTGGTGGTGGTGGAAGAGAAGAAAAGAGAGTGGTGGTGGTGGTGGAAGAGAATAAAAGAGAGTGGTGGTGGTGGTGGTGGTGGTGGTGGTGTGGTGGTGGAAGAGAATAAAAGAGAAGAAGAGAGAGTGGATAAGAGAGAGTGGAGTGAAAAGAGAAGAAGAGAGTGGTGGTTGGTGGTGGTGGTGTGGTGGTGAAAGAGAAGAAAAGAAGAGAGTGGAAGAGAAGAAGAGAGAAGAAGAGAGAAAAAGAGTGTAAATGAGAGAGAAGAAGAGGTGGTTCGGATTAATATTAAAAAAAATATGACAGTTTGCGAGGGAATTAGCGAGGGACCCAGCTAATTTCGTCGCTAACTGTAAAGTGTACTGTCAATTGTCTGAGCGTACTGCAAAGTGTACTGTCAAGGTCAGAAATTAGCGAGGGACCCAGAAATTCTGTCGCTAAGTGTCTTGAAGTGTGTGCAGCGCAGAAATTAGCGAGGGGCCCAGAAATTTCGTCGCTAATTACTGAGTTTGCGAGGGACCCAATATTCCCTCGCAACGTCCCTCGCTAAATGACGTTTTTTTTGTAGTGTATGAAGAAGAAGGTGGGGGTGGGAAGGGGAGGAGGCGAGAGTTTTTGAGGAAAAGTGGAATGAAAGACATTCTAAAATTTATACATAAGACTAGCTCCATGACCCGTCCGATGGACGGGTTGGCTAGGTTTTGCTTAAGTGTACGACACAGAATGAAAAGCATGCAGGAGTTATGATAATTTGATAATTAAAGGAACATAGGTGCTAAAGATATGTTTGAAGTACAATAGATAAAGGTCTAAGTTGAAGACATAAGACAAAAGTATTGTTTTTTCGCAATATTGATGTTTTCTTACTCTTGCAGGTGTGTTCTACAACTTCTGGAGGTGCAACTAGTGTATTGGGCTCAACCACTTGAGGCCTAATCCACTTGATGGCACTGCTGGATTGAATAACACCAATTGTTGCTCTCGGGTTTGTGCGGAACCCAAACCCGTTGAATGATGGATAGCGCGGATCCTTGCTTGACCCGTGATATAAAAGAATTCTTTTACTCTTGTTCTCAGAAACTCAAGAAACCCTATCACTCTTCTTGATTCTCCGTCTTCTCTCTTCTCTCTCTCTGCAACCCTAGCTCGGTTTGAGCTCTCACTCTGGTGATGGAAGCTTGAATCGAGCTTGGGAATGGTTGATGATGATCTTTGATGATGATGAAGTGAAACCCCTTTGGTTTCACGCTGAATCAAACAAACTTAACCCAACACACACCACTTCTCACCCTTCGATAACTTGCAAACCCTAAAATGCAAGATCTGCTTGATTCCTTCAATCAAGCTTGTGATTCACCTTCACACAGGTAGAATCACTCCTTCTGTTTACTGTTTTCTTGTTTCTCGTTTGATTTGTCACTTTGTGCAGAAACCCTAATTTCTGCCTTTGTCTTTTGCGGTGAAGAACACTAAGAGGATTTCCAGAACACTACAAAGGTAAATCTCACACAACTTTGACTCTTGATCTTTCTTCCTCTGGTCTGGAACAGAACCCTAATTTCTATTGTTCTTCTTTGCATAAACCGATGAGTTTCACCCTTGAAACTCAGCCCAGAATACCTCTATCACAAGCACCTTTAGGATCTTTCACTTCAGGTAACTACAAATCCTCCTTTAACTGTGTTCCTTTCTTTCTTGGTTTAAGTCACATAAACCCGATTTACGATTAATTGTTTTCTCTCTTATCTTTGCGAGGTACAAACACTCTTGAATGCACACCAAGAACTCAGAACTGTGTTAGAAAGAAGACAAGTATAGGAGCATACGTGAAAGGAAGGGTATTGTAGAGTAGCGAAGAAACTAGAACTCGGAGAAAATATTAAAATCTGTAAAACTTTATTGATTATTCTCAGTATGTATTACGTACAACATATTTACAAGTTGCTATCTATATATATATATATACATAGAGATAGAAAACGGACATGTTAGTTAGAGGCTGTTAGGTAGAGCTAACTGCCTCTAACTAAATAAACCGTTAGGTTAGGAAGCTTTAACAAACTTTTAAATTCTGTTGTGAATGTGTGTGGCTGATTTTTATTGTAACAGCTATATTTTTATAAGCCTTATTAAGGGAAGATTAGACTTAGGGTTTTGAAAGATTAGGAACTTCCAACACCCCCCCTTAATCTAGAAAGCCCTAAGTTAGTTTAGTGAAACCACTTAGAGCTAGCTTAGGTTAGAGAGAACTAAACATCCAGAACAAGCCTCTGGGATAGCCACTAGAAAGTAGACACCTTAGAACAAGCCTCTAAGGAATAGCTTTTAGTTTCTGCCTTCATAGTTTAGAAGGCAACAAGTCCTATCTCTCTTCTAAGCTTTACAAAGGTTTCTCCTTTGAGGACCTTTGTAAAAATATCAGCCAAATTATTCTGTGTTGGACAGTATTCAACACTTAGCCTACCATTGTTAACTTGCTCTCTTAGATAATGGTATCTAGCTTCAATATGCTTGGTCCTTCCATGAGCACCAGGATTCTTTGCTAGGTTTAATGCTGATTTGTTGTCTATCATTAGAGTAGGAGGTTGAGTTAGGTCCACTTTAAGCTCCTTGAGTAGTGACTCACCATGCTTTGAGTTCTTTGCTCCACAACCTGCCACATACTCTGCCTCACAGGAGGACAGAGCCACAATACTTTGTTTCTTGGAGCTCCATGAAATGGGGGCTCCTTGAAACTTAAACAAAAAACCAGAAGTGCTTCTCCTATCCAATTGGTCACCACACCAATCGTAATCAGAGAAATTAAGGAGAATATTTTCCCTAAGTTAGGACCCTTAGGAAAAAATATTCCATAGTTAATAGAACCGTAAATATAACGTAGAATTCTCTTAGTGGCATTTAAGTGTACTGTCTAGGGTCATTCATAAACTCGCTAGTCATACCAGATTTTGCAAATCGAATATCAAGCGGCTATGGCATAGGTATCTCAAAGAGCCTATTAGTTGCACTGCTGTATAGTGTAGCATCTACCTTAGCATCACCTTCACTTGGCTCTTTGCTAAGGTTACTGCAGGATTTGTTGCGAATTGCAACCTAATAAATCAAACTTAGTTAGTACCTCAAGAGCATACTTAGCTTGATGTAGAATTATGCCTTCAGTACCCTTAGGAACTCAAGTCCAAAAAAAATATGACGACTTGCCTAAGTCAGTCATCTCAAACTCACTGTGCATAGCCACTTTGAAATTTTCCACTTCACTAGGACTACTCCCAGTGACCAACATATCATCCACATATAAACACACAATTAGTAAATAGGTATCAATACTACCTTTAGTATAGACTCCAAACTCACTAGTGCATTTAGAGAACCCAATTTCCTTGAAAAAAGAGTCAATTCTCTTATTCCAAGCTCTAGGGGCTTGCTTTAGCCCATAGAGAGCTTTATGTAATAGGTAACCATACTCCTCTTTACCTTTTTTCTCAAACCCAGGTGGTTGAGCAATATAGACAGTTTCCTCAAGTGAACCATTAAGAAATCTTGACTTAACATCCATATGGAACAACTCCCGACCTCTCTATTCACGGCCAAGGCAATTACTAACCTTATAGTCTCATGCCTGGCCACAGTGAAAACACTTCTTGTGTAATCCACCCCTCTTTTCTGTTGGAAGCCTCTTGCTACCAACCTAGCCTTGTATTTTACAATCTTGCCTTTAGGATCAAGTTTGAGCTTGAAAACCCACTTGACACTAATAGGTTTCTTACCTTTAGGTATCTCGAACTAGAGACCGTGTCTTATTCTTTTCAATAGACTTTAGTTCTTTCCCGCATAGCTTTCTTCCAATGAACATCCTTGAGTGCCTCTAAGTAGTCCATAGGTTCAAGATCGCCAACATTGCATAGTGAACCAGATCACCATCATTTGTGACCTGATTATCCCATGTGTACCTCAAAATCCAACATCCTCCTAGGTAACCTCCTCTCTCTTTGAGGCCTAGGAGGATCCTGCACATTTTGTGCAAGTTCACGCTCACCCTCCTCATTTACCCCTTCATGTGGATTTTGATCCACATTGGGTAATATAGGATCATCATTAGGTAGAACAGGATCTTCTTCATCAGAATTAGTGTCACGAATTAGGTTCGGTGTTAAAGACTTCTTCAATGGTTGTAGAGTCCCTTTGAACCTACATTCAACTTTCTCCCAATCCCACCGCTTGTCTTCAAGCACCACCACATCCCTAGACACCTCGGTTTTACTTGTATTAGGGTCTAGTAGCCTGTAACCCCCTGTAGGATGATATCCCACTAGGATTAGAGGTCTACTCTTGTCCTCAAGTTTAGAGATCTTACTATCAAGTATATGGCTGTAAGCAACTGAGCCAAATACCTTCAAGTGAGATACACAGGGTATTTCACCATTCCACATAGTTTCAGGCACCTTAGCCTCCAAACCTCTTGTAGGACACCTATTCAGAATATAGACAGCAGTCACTACTGCTTCTGCCCATAGTCTAATAGGTAGTCCCTTGGTTTTCACCATACTCCTAGCCATTTCTAGGATAGTTCTGTTTCTCCTTTCTGCCACTCCATTGTGCTGTGGAGTATATGGTGGAGTTACCTCATGAACAACACCACTGGTGGTGCAGTACTCTTCAAACTCCTTTGAAGTATACTCACCACCACCATCAGTCCTTAATACCTTTAGTTTCTTTCCACTTTGAGTCTCAACCATAGCCTTAAACTTTTTAAACACATTGAAAGTATCACTTTTGGACTTAAGTAGATATACCCAAATCTTCCTTGAGTATTCATCCACAAAAGTTACAAAGTACTTGTTCCCTCCTATAGATAGAGTATCCATAGGGTCACACAAATCAGAATACACAACTTCCAATAAGTCTTTAGATCTGTGTTCAATCTGTTTCTTAAAGTTTTTCCTAGGTTGTTTACTCATTAGGCATGTAGTACACTTTTCCTTAATGTTAGCTATCTTAGGTAACCCCTTTACTAGTTTATTAGTACTTAGGTTATCTAGAGCCTTATAGTGAAGATGTCCAAACCTATTATGCCATAAACTAGTATCACTGTCAGTGGTGGCACTTAAACACAGTGCCTCAGTCTTGCTTATACTAGCTTTAAATGTCCTGTTTTTAGCTAGTTGAGTAGTTAGAATTAGCTTATCCTCTTTATCAAACAGTTTCAACTTAGCATTTTTCATTAGGCAAGAGAACCCTTTTTCAATTAATTGTCCTAAGCTGATTAGATTGCAACTTATCTCAGGAACATATAACACATCATAGATAATTACCTTTTCCCCATCAACTCTAGTTAGTTCTATATTCCCTCTACCCTTAGAGACTATAGTCTTACCATTAGCACACCTAATAACAATTCTAACAGTTGGATCAAAGTTAATTAGCCATTTCTTATTACTTGTCATATGATTAGAACATCCGAGTCTAAGTACAGATTGTTATAGTTTTTCCATCCTTACCTGTTACTATTAAAACAACATATTCCTTTCCTTTCTTAGTTTTAATCTCTTCCTTCTTAGGCTTAGTTATATTGGGTTCACAAAGCATACTGAAAGCAACAGTATCAGATTCATCAGAATCTGAGTCAGAGTCCTCCTTAGCCACATTGGCTTCAGAAACTGACTCATTAGGCTTAGAGCCCTTTCTGGTGGGACATTCAGTGGCATAATGCCCCATCTTGTCACACCTATAACATTGTGCCTTAGATTTATCCTTTTCTTAGGTGCATTGCTATTTTTAGATGAATTAGATTTAGTAGAAGAGTTAGAAGTACCGACTTGTTCTTAGAACTCTTAGACTTTTATCACATCTTTAACGCCCCAAATTTTATTAGAAATTATTTGGAGTTGATTTGATAGGATAGTGGACCAAATTGGAGAGTTTTTGGCATAGGGACCATGTTGAGAAGGACTAAAATTGATGTTAGAAATACTTAATATAAGATTATTATTATTATTATTATTAATATTACTATTGTTATTATTAAGAGCAAGTTTTCTAGGAAAACCAAAGTGGTTATGGGAGGAGGAAAAGTAGGAGGAAAAGTAGCGTATGGTTGGAAATTAAAAATCAAATTAAGAATAAGGTAATTAATTAATTAAGTAGTGTTTGGTGGGTTGTTTTAAAATAATAATAGAGTAATTAACTTAAAGGAAGAGTGGTGAATAGTAAAGAAGTGAGTGGTAATTTAACTACGAAAAAGGAGTAGCGTTAGTAATCAACTAGGGTGGTGAGAAGGGCCCAGTTAAGAGAACCCATGACTTAAGCTAGGGTTAGTTATTAGAAACTTGGAGAGAAAGAAAAGAAAAGAAGAAAGGAAGAGAGGGAGCGTGCGAGAGGGAGAGGGAGAGACGGCTAGGAGAAAAAAAAGAGAGAGAGAGAGAAGGAGGAGAAGGAGTTGGCGCAAAGGGAAGGGAGAGAAAGAGAAGAGGAGATCGTCGTGTTGTTTGTAGTTGCACGTCGTCGATTGCTCTCACACGTCTTCTCACAGAGCTTACGTATTCGAGGTAAGGGGAGTCTCGCATTATAAGGGTTTATATAATGGTTAGTATGTAGGAGGGTAGTTCTATGATGCTTAGGTGATGTTTGTGGATACGTTTGAATGAAGCATGCAAATATATGTGTTATTGATTGATTTGTTGTATTGATAATTGATTTGTTGTGTTGTTAATTAAATTGAGATGTTGTTGTTATTGATGGATTTGTTGTATTGATAATTGATTTCTTTGTGTTGTTGATTAAATTGAGATGTGTTGTTATGATAAACCACTTGTTGAATTCAAATTGGTGACTTCTATGTTAATTGGTGTTAAGGGAATATGAGGATAAAGGTGCATATAAGGTATGTGTTGTAATGGTTCAACAAGAATTGAGAGAGAAAATATAATGATTGTCGGGTGTTTGGGGATTTGTGCGAATAAATCGAAAAATTGGTGACTTAAGGTGGATCGAAATTGATGTTGTTGTCTTTCTAAAATTAAGAGTTGCTGTCACTGTTTTATTGTTGCTGTTTTACAAAAAAATGGGCTGCTGTTTTTATGTTGTAAGTGTGATGTTACTGTTTTTATAAAGTGGATATCTTTCGAACCGGGAATCCGATTGAGGTGTTCTAAAATGCGTTGGAAAGCTTATTCAGAGGCCTAACTGAATATTCTATTTTTAAGGCAAAATAAACTGTCTTATTGTTGCTGTTTTTACTGTCATCTTTCTCTTTGTTTCTAGCGCACAAAAAGTTCTTTATTTTTCTTTGTTATCTTTATACCGAGTATGTCGCTTTTATGAAGAAAAATACTGCTGTTTGAGAACTGAGCTTTCTGCGTTATGTAAATGAAAAAGGCGCGTTAATGTGGCTGTCTTTATAAGTAAAAAGGACTGATGTTTACTACTTTGAAAATATGTGGTTTTCTAAATTTAAATGTGACGTCTTTCTAAATTTAAATGCGTGGTTACTCAGAATTTTAAATGTGTTGTTACCCGAATTTTAAATGTGATGTCTCCTTATTTTTAAAAGTTTGTCTATTATTTTTAAAAGTGATGTTTTCTTAAATTGAAGTGTCTTTGTCCTTCTTAAATTAAGTGGTGTCTTTGTTTCTTAAATGTAAAGGTGCTATTTCGCCATATTTTAAAGTGTTGTTTCCCTATCTTTCAAGTTGTTGTTTTTACAATAATTGTTGTTGTTTAGCACTTAATTGTCGATGCTTCTATGTTGCGATGTCCAATGTATAAAACTAATGATAAATATAACGACGTGTCAATTATGCCAAGTTACCTATGATGATGTGAGTGTGTTGTGTGTTGACTAAATGATGATGTGAAGTTGATGTGAGTGTGTTGTGTGTTGACTAGATGATGATGTGAAGTTGATGTGAGTGTGTTGTGTGTTGACTAGATGATGATGTGAAGTTGATGTGAGTGTGTTGTGTGTTGACTAAATGATGATGCGAAGTTGATGTGTGGGTCATTATGACCAAAGTGATGATAATAATATTGTTGGGTCGGTTATGGCCAAAAGCGACGTTGATGAAGTTGTATCATGATGAATTAGTTGTTGATCTTTGTTGAGTGATTAGATGAGTGATGCATAATGTCTCATACATGTCATCTGTCGATTGCGCGATGATGTGTGGTCGGCGGAGCTATGCTCAAAGCGACGATAAGCGACGATTGTATTTTTGCGAGCGACGATATGGGCTGCGGCCGGAGCTATGCTCAAAGCGACGATAAGCAACGATTGTATTTTTGCGACGATGGTACCTCATGCATATGCCCGGCGACGTGGGTTGCATTTTCATACATGTGCATTTAAATGATGTAGCTGTTGGTGATGTGCTTTTGATGTTGGTTGCCGATATTGTTGTTACGTGATGGTTGTAATGCGACGTTAAGTGTCTTTGTGGTAGTTATAGATATTGTCCTTTAATATATTGATTATTATTTATGCTCTTATCTTTGTTTGAAGACTCACCCTTCTCGCTTGGAATGTTGCTCTATGTCGGGCAACGCCGCAGTAACCATGAGTGAAGGTTCCGCTACCTTCTTTATTATTTGTTGGGAGGTTGTCGAGTCGCTCTACGATCTTTGTAGCACCTAGGGGCGCGAGTCGGATTTGTTAACGAATCAATTAAGCGTATGAATTATTTATTTTGATGATTATGAGGCGTGTTTGAGTGGACTAGTGAGTCGTCGTTTTTTATTTCATTTGCGATAAGATTATTTTGAAATTTAAGTTTTGTGACGATTGCGTTGTTGCACAAACTTTGATGGTGCAGACGATGAGTTTTTACTTATGACGATGTGGCATTTCCTTTTCTATCAAATAAAATTATATTTTTGAAAATGAAATTACTCGATAATGACGTGTAAATTAAGGGGTAGAAAAGGGTGTTACATTAGTGGTATCGAGCGATTCGAGTGTCCGTCCGCCAAGTTATCGAGTCGTCGAGTCTATTAACCCTCGAGTCTTGGTACTCGTTCTAAATTATAGTTATGTTGTTGGTTATTCTTTGCCGAATGTTGTGAACGTCTAGGTCTTGTGTTGTCTGCCGCGATTGATCTTGTATTGCACCGGTGTGTTTTCTGTGTCCCTTGTCGATCTTGTGAGACTTTGTTATGAATTTTTGTTTGCCGTTGAGTGGGGTAATTGTAATCTTGGGTATGAACCTGGTTAGAGCATAACCATGTTCCTATTAGTTAAATTTTCGAGGACGGAAATATTCTAAGTGGGGGAGAGTTGTAACGCCCCAAATTTTATTAGAAATTATTTGGAGTTGATTTGATAGGATAGTGGACCAAATTGGAGAGTTTTTGGCATAGGGACCATGTTGAGAAGGACTTAAATTGATGTTAGAAATACTTAATATAAGATTATTATTATTATTATTATTATTATTAATATTACTATTGTTATTATTAAGAGCAAGTTTCTAGGGAAAATCAAAGTGGTTATGGGAGGGAGGAAAGGTAGGAGGAAAAGTAGCGTATGGTTGGAAATTAAAAATCAAATTAAGAATAAGGTAATTAATTAATTAAGTAGTGTTTGGTGGGTTGTTTTAAAATAATAATAGAGTAATTAACTTAAAGGAAGAGTGGTGAATAGTAAAGAAGTGAGTGGTAATTTAACTAGGAAAAAGGAGTAGCGTTAGTAATCAACCGGGTGGTGAGAAGGGCCTGAGTTAAGAGAACCCATGACTTAAGCTAGGGTTAGTTATTAGAAACTTGAGAGAAAGAAAAGAAAAGAAGAAGGAAGAGAGAGAGCGTGCGAGAGAGAGAGAGAGAGAGACGGCTAGGAGAAAAAAAAGAGAGAGAGAGAGAAGGAGGAGAAGGAGTTGGCGCAAAGGAAGGGAGAGAAAGAGAAGAGGAGATCGTCGTGTTGTTTGTAGTTACTCGTCGATTGCTCTCACACGTCTTCTACGGAGCTTACGTATTCGAGGTAAGGGAGTCTCGCATTATAAGGGTTTATATAATGGTTAGTATGTAGGAGGGTAGTTCTATGATGCTTAGGTGATGTTTGTGGATACGTTTGAATGAAGCATGCAAATATATGTGTTATTGATTGATTTGTTGTATTGATAATTGATTTGTTGTGTTGTTAATTAAATTGAGATGTTGTTGTTATTGATGGATTTATTGTATTGATAATTGATTTCTTTGTGTTGTTGATTAAATTGAGATGTGTTGTTATGATAAACCACTTGTTGAATTCAAATTGGTGACTTCTATGTTAATTGGTGTTAAGGGGAATATGAGGATAAAGGTGCATATAAGGTATGTGTTGTAATGGTTCAACAAGAATTGAGAGAGAAAATATAATGATTGTCGGGTGTTTGGGGATTTGTGCGAATAAATCGAAAAATTGGTGATTTAAGGTGGATCGAAATTGATGTTGTTGTCTTTCTAAAATTAAGAGTTGCTGTCCTTTGTTTTATTGTTGCTGTTTTACAAAAAAATGGGCTGCTGTTTTTATGTTGTAAGTGTGCTGTTACTTGTTTTTATAAAGTGGATATCTTTCAACCGGGAATCCGATTGAGGTGTTCTAAAATGCGTTGGAAAGCTTATTCAGAGGCCTAACTGAATATTCTATTTTTAAGGCAAAATAAACTGTCTTATTGTTGCTGTTTTTACTGTCATCTTTCTGTTGTTCTAGCGCACAAAAAAGTTCTTTTTTTCTTTATTATCTTTATACCTGAGCTGTCGTTTTTATGAAGAAAAATACTGTTGTTTGAGAACTGAGCTTTCTGCGTTATGTAAATGAAAAGGGCGCGTTAATGTGGCTGTCTTTATAAGTAAAAAGGACTGATGTTTACTACTTTGAAAATATGTGGTTTTCTAAATTTAAATGTGACGTCTTTCTAAATTTAAATGCGTGGTTACTCAGAATTTTAAATGTGTTGTTACCCGAATTTTAAATGTGATGTCTCCTTATTTTTAAAGGTGCTGTCTATTATTTTTAAAAGTGATGTTTTCCTAAATTGAAGTGTGCTGTCCTTCTTAAATTAAGGGTGTTGTTTCTTAAATGTAAAGGTGCTATTTCGCCATATTTTAAAGTGTTGTTTCCCCTATCTTTCAAGTTGTTGTTTTTACAATAATTGTTGTTGTTTAGCACTTAATTGTCGATGCTTCTATGTTGCGATGTCCAATGTATAAAACTAATGATAAATATAACGACGTGTCAATTATGCCAAGTTACCTATGATGATGTGAGTGTGTTGTGTGTTGACTAAATGATGATGTGAAGTTGATGTGAGTGTGTTGTGTGTTGACTAGATGATGATGTGAAGTTGATGTGAGTGTGTTGTGTGTTGACTAGATGATGATGTGAAGTTGATGTGAGTGTGTTGTGTGTTGACTAAATGATGATGCGAAGTTGATGTGTGGGTCATTATGACCAAAGTGATGATAATAATATTGTTGGGTCGGTTATGGCCAAAAGCGACGTTGATGAAGTTGTATCATGATGAATTAGTTGTTGATCTTTGTTGAGTGATTAGATGAGTGATGCATAATGTCTCATACATGTCATCTTCGCGATTCTGCGACGATGCTGTGCGGCGGAGCTATGCTCAAAGCGACGATAAGCGACGATTGTATTTTTGCGAGCGACGATATGGGCTGCGGCCGGAGCTATGCTCAAAGCGACGATAAGCGACGATTGTATTTTTGCGACGATGGTACCTCATGCATATGCCCGGCGACGTGGGTTGCATTTTCATACATGTGCATTTAAATGATGTAGCTGTTGGTGATGTGCTTTTGATGTTGGTTGCCGATATTGTTCTGTGATGGTTGTAATGCGACGTTAAGTGTGCTGTGGTAGTTATAGATATTGTCCTTTAATATATTGATTATTATTTATGCTCTTATGTTGTTTGAAGACTCACCCTTTCTGCTTGGAATGTTGCTCTATTGTGGCAACGCTGCAGGTAACCGCGAGTGAAGGTTCTGCTACCTTCTTTATTAGCTGTTGGGAGGTTGTCGAGTCGCTCTTTGATACTGTAGCACCTAGGGGGCGTAGTCGGATTTGTTAACGAATCAATTAACTGTATGAATTATTTATTTTGATGATTATGAGACGTGTTTGAGTGGACTAGTGAGTCGTCGTTTATTTCCGCTGCGATAAGATTATTTTGAAATTTAAGTTTTGTGACGATTGCGTTGTTGCACAAACTTTGATGGTGCAGACGATGAGTTTTTACTTATGACGATGTGGCATTTCCTTTTCTATCAAATAAAATTATATTTTTGAAAATGAAATTACTCTGATAATGACGTGTAAATTAAGGGGTAGAAAAGGGGTGTTACATTAGTGGTATCAGAGCAGTTCGGTCTGTCCGGCCAAGTTATCGAGTCGTCGAGTCTATTAACCCTCGAGTCTTGGTACTCGTTCTAAATTATAGTTATGTTGTTGGTTATTGCTGTCGAATGTTGTGAACGTCTAGGTCTTGTGTTGTCTGCTGCGATTGATCTTGTATTGCCTGGTGTGTTTTCTGTGTCCCTTGTCGATCTTCGACAGAGACTTTGTTATGAATTTTTGTTTGCCGTTGAGTGGGGTAATTGTAATCTTGGGTATGAACTGGTTAGAGCATAACCATGTTCCTATTAGTTAAATTTTCGAGGACGAAAATATTCTAAGTGGGGGAGAGTTGTAACGCCCCAAATTTTATTAGAAATTATTTGGAGTTGATTTGATAGGATAGTGGACCAAATTGGAGAGTTTTTGGCATAGGGACCATGTTGAGAAGGACTTAAATTGATGTTAGAAATACTTAATATAAGATTATTATTATTATTATTATTAATATTACTATTGTTATTATTAAGAGCAAGTTTCTAGGGAAAACCAAAGTGGTTATGGGAGGGAGGAAAAGTAGGAGGAAAAGTAGCGTATGGTTGGAAATTAAAAATCAAATTAAGAATAAGGTAATTAATTAATTAAGTAGTGTTTGGTGGGTTGTTTTAAAATAATAATAGAGTAATTAACTTAAAGGAAGAGTGGTGAATAGTAAAGAAGTGAGTGGTAATTTAACTAGGAAAAAGGAGTAGCGTTAGTAATCAACGGGTGGTGAGAGAAGGCCCAGTTAAGAGAACCCATGACTTAAGCTAGGGTTAGTTATTAGAAACTTGGAGAGAAAGAAAAGAAAAGAAGAAAGGAAGAGAGGGGCGTGGAGAGGAGGAGAGGAGAGGCGGCTAGGAGAAAAAAGAGAGAGAGAGAGAGAAGGAGGAGAAGGAGTGGCGCAAAGGGAAGGGAGAGAAAGAGAAGAGGAGATCGTCGTGTTTGTTGTAGTTACTCGTCGGTGCTCTCACACGTCTTCTCACAGAGCTTACGTATTCGAGGTAAGGGAGTCTCGCATTATAAGGGTTTATATAATGGTTAGTATGTAGGAGGGTAGTTCTATGATGCTTAGGTGATGTTTGTGGATACGTTTGAATGAAGCATGCAAATATATGTGTTATTGATTGATTTGTTATATTGATAATTGATTTGTTGTGTTGTTAATTAAATTGAGATGTTGTTGTTATTGATGGATTTGTTGTATTGATAATTGATTTCTTTGTGTTGTTGATTAAATTGAGATGTGTTGTTATGATAAACCACTTGTTGAATTCAAATTGGTGACTTCTATGTTAATTGGTGTTAAGGGGAATATGAGGATAAAGGTGCATATAAGGTATGTGTTGTAATGGTTCAACAAAAATTGAGAGAGAAAATATAATGATTGTCGGGTGTTTGGGGATTTGTGCGAATAAATCGAAAAATTGGTGATTTAAGGTGGATCGAAATTGATGTTGTTGTCTTTCTAAAATTAAGAGTTGCTGTCACTGTTTTATTGTTGCTGTTTTACAAAAAAATTGGCTGCTGTTTTTATGTTGTAAGTGTGCTGTTACTGTTTTTATAAAGTGGATATCTTTCGAACCGGGAATCCGATTGAGGTGTTCTAAAATGCGTTGGAAAGCTTATTCAGAGGCCTAACTGAATATTCTATTTTTAAGGCAAAATAAACTGTCTTATTGTTGCTGTTTTTACTGTCATCTTTCTGCTGTTCTAGCGCACAAAAAGTTCTTTGCTTTTCTTTGTTATCTTTATACCGAGTATGCGTTTTTATGAAGAAAAATATCGTTGTTTGAGAACCGAGCTTTCTGCGTTATGTAAATGAAAAGGGCGTGTTAATGTGGCTGTCTTTATAAGTAAAAAGGACTGATGTTTACTACTTTGAAAATATGTGGTTTTCTAAATTTAAATGTGACGTCTTTCTAAATTTAAATGCGTGGTTACTCAGAATTTTAAATGTGTTGTTACCCGAATTTTAAATGTGATGTCTCCTTATTTTTAAAGGTGCTGTCTATTATTTTTAAAAGTGATGTTTTCCTAAATTGAAGTGTCTTTGTCCTTCTTAAATTAAGGGTGTTGTTTCTTAAATGTAAAGGTGCTATTTCGCCATATTTTAAAGTGTTGTTTCCTATCTTTCAAGTTGTTGTTTTTACAATAATTGTTGTTGTTTAGCACTTAATTGTCGATGCTTCTATGTTGCGATGTCCAATGTATAAAACTAATGATAAATATAACGACGTGTCAATTATGCCAAGTTACCTATGATGATGTGAGTGTGTTGTGTGTTGACTAAATGATGATGTGAAGTTGATGTGAGTGTGTTGTGTGTTGACTAGATGATGATGTGAAGTTGATGTGAGTGTGTTGTGTGTTGACTAGATGATGATGTGAAGTTGATGTGAGTGTGTTGTGTGTTGACTAAATGATGATGCGAAGTTGATGTGTGGGTCATTATGACCAAAGTGATGATAATAATATTGTTGGGTCGGTTATGGCCAAAAGCGACGTTGATGAAGTTGTATCATGATGAATTAGTTGTTGATGCTGTTGAGTGATTAGATGAGTGATGCATAATGTCTCATACATGTCATCTTTGCATTCTGCGCGATGTGAAATGGCTGCGGCGGAGCTATGCTCAAAGCGACGATAAGCGGCGATATGGGTGCGGTACGAGCTATGCTCAAAGCGGACGATGTTTACGATTGTATTTTTGCGACGATGGTACCTCATGCATATGCCCGGCGACGTGGGTTGCATTTTCATACATGTGCATTTAAATGATGTAGCTGTTGGTGATGTGCTTTTGATGTTGGTTGCCGATATTGTTCTGTGATGGTTGTAATGCGACGTTAAGTGTGCTGTGGTAGTTATAGATATTGTCCTTTAATATATTGATTATTATTTATGCTCTTATCTTTGTTTGAAGACTCACCCTTTCTCGCTTGGAATGTTGCTCTATTGTGGCAACGCTGCAGGTAACCGCGAGTGAAGGTTCTGCTACCTTCTTTATTAGCTGTTGGGAGGTTGTCGAAGTCGCTCTCGATCATTGTAGCACCTAGGGGCGCGAGTCGGATTTGTTAACGAATCAATTAATCGTATGAATTATTTATTTTGATGATTATGAGGCGTGTTTGAGTGGACTAGTGAGTCGTCGTTTATTTTCATTGTGATAAGATTATTTTGAAATTTAAGTTTTGTGACGATTGCGTTGTTGCACAAACTTTGATGGTGCAGACGATGAGTTTTTACTTATGACGATGTGGCATTTCCTTTTCTATCAAATAAAATTATATTTTTGAAAATGAAATTACTCTGATAATGACGTGTAAATTAAGGGGTAGAAAAGGGGTGTTACAGCTACCTCCCTTCTTACCTTTCTTGCCCTTAGCTTTAGCTGCATACATGGCTTGGTCCTCATCTTCTGATTCTTCCTCCAGAATCTCCAGCCTTATCTCCTTGGCCTCTAGTTTTCCCTGGAGCTCCTCTAGCTTCAGGCCTACATTTTTTGTAGTTTCTTCTATGGTGTTAGTCACCACATACCACTTTTTTGGCATTGATCCGAGAATCTTTCGCGCTAATGAATTCTCTTCAAGCTTCTCCCCTTGGAGAGCCATATCATTTTTGATCTTCTTCACTCTGTTGAAGAACTCAGTTACCTTTTCATCTTTTTTCATTTTAAGACTTTCATACTGTGCTCTTAGAGCTTGCAGCTTCTCTTCCTTGATTGGAGCTGCACCACAGTAATAATGTTCTAGAGCATCCCATGCTGCCTTAGAGGTTTCACAGTCCCTTACCCTTTCAAAGTCTTCCTCTCCACATGCCCTGTGGATGAGAGCAGAGCCCTTGAAATCCTTCATTTCGCTTCAAGAAATTCTTTCTTTTCAAAGCAGGGTGCAGAGAGCTCCAAGTCTTTGTGAGTCCTCTTTCACCAAGTATAGGCATCCATGTGACCCTAGTATAGGCTTCATTTGAATAGCCCAAGTATCATAGTTGTTCCCATTGAGCTTAGGAACATAACTGTCTTCCTTACCCATTTCTGCAGATTTACACTTTAAACACACACAGAAAGTTAGAACACAGTTACCTGCACAATTTCTCCTTTGTGCGGTGGTTTAAAGAAATTTAAAGAAACTTTAAAGAACTTAAAGAAAACAGAGATTAGAGTTAGAAAGTTGCCCTGGATCTTTTAAACCAATGCTCTGATTATACCATATTGTTTTTTCGCAATATTGATGTTTTCTTACTCTTGCAGGTGTGTTCTACAACTTCTGGAGGTGCAACTAGTGTATTGGGCTCAACCACTTGAGGCCCAATCCACTGATGGCTTCTTTGGATTGAATAACACCAATTGTTGCTCTCGGGTTTGTGCGGAACCCAAACCCGTTGAATGATGGATAGCGCGGATCCTTGCTTGACCCGTGATATAAAAGAATTCTTTTACTCTTGTTCTCAGAAACTCAAGAAACCCTATCACTCTTCTTGATTCTCCGTCTTCTCTCTTCTCTCTCTCTGCAACCCTAGCTCGGTTTGAGCTCTCACTCTGGTGATGGAAGCTTGAATCGAGCTTGGGAATGGTTGATGATGATCTTTGATGATGATGAAGTGAAACCCCTTTGGTTTCACGCTGAATCAAACAAACTTAACCCAACACACACCACTTCTCACCCTTCGATAACTTGCAAACCCTAAAATGCAAGATCTGCTTGATTCCTTCAATCAAGCTTGTGATTCACCTTCACACAGGTAGAATCACTCCTTCTGTTTACTGTTTTCTTGTTTCTCGTTTGATTTGTCACTTTGTGCAGAAACCCTAATTTCTGCCTTTGTCTTTTGCAGGTGAAGAACACTAAGAGGGATTTCCAGAACACTACAAAGGTAAATCTCACACAACTTTGACTCTTGATCTTTCTTCCTCTGGTCTGGAACAGAACCCTAATTTCTATTGTTCTTCTTTGCATAAACCGATGAGTTTCACCCTTGAAACTCAGCCCAGAATACCTCTATCACAAGCACCTTTAGGATCTTTCACTTCAGGTAACTACAAATCCTCCTTTAACTGTGTTCCTTTCTTTCTTGGTTTAAGTCACATAAACCCTGATTTCTGACACTGTTTCTCTCTTATCTTGCGAGGTACAAACACTCTTGAATGCACACCAAGAACTCAGAATATGTGTTAGAAAGAAGACAAGTATAGGAGCATACGTGAAAGGAAGGGTATTGTAGAGTAGCAGTAAACTAGAACTCAGAGAAAATATTAAAACTGTAAAACTTTATTGATTATTCTGTATGTATTCTGTACAACATATTTACAAGTTGCTATCTATATATATATATATACATAGAGATAGAAAACGGACATGTTAGTTAGAGGCTGTTAGGTAGAGCTAACTGCCTCTAACTAAATAAACCGTTAGGTTAGGAAGCTTTAACAAACTTTTAAATTCTGTTGTGAATGTGTGTGGCTGATTTTTATTGTAACGGCTATATTTTTATAAGCCTTATTAAGGGAAGATTAGACTTAGGGTTTTGAAAGATTAGGAACTTCCAACAAAAAGTAGTTAATAACTACATGGATTTGTTAAACATAGTACTAAAGTTTTTGCCATTAAAAGGATTCATAGCATAGTTTTCGAAACAGTCTAGGAGTTGTAATCAATTTGTTGTAGCAGAATTCCTAATGATGTCAACGAAAACAGTCAAGGGGGAACTGCCAATGTCTACTTCCAACACATCGCCTACGCGCAGTTTCTTTCCCTTAACATACGACACCCATGCAGGTCCAGTTATGTATTTTTCACCTCTTGAACGTCTGGTGGAACGTAAAGTGCATTGATGAGACTGATTTGTTGCAATTCGACTTGGAATGCTCTATTTGTCAATTTCACACAATTAAAACACATAGTAAGTATTTGGCTACATAATTCTAGAGATATGTAAAATCATTACCAGTACACCAGATCTTTTGCTGATATATGGGGTGATCTTAACTTCCCAAGACAAAACATCAGGTCCTCCCGACAGTAAGTGGAAGCCATCAAAAGGTGAGGAATGTTGAGGATCCGAATGTGAAAGCGAGGAGGCTATTTCAATGTACTTTGGGTTGGTGTTGTTGTGTAAGCCAAAAAGTTGAAGCAGGAGATATCAGAACTTTAGATAAATTTGTATTGGGAAAACAAATTAGGGTGAAAACACATGTAGCAGACTAATGTTTGGTTGATTGGTCATTAAGGGATATCTAAGTATGAAGTTGTTAGCGATCCGAATTGTTCGTGTTAGGAGTTGAATCTGTGGAAGTGATAGAAGAGTTTATTTTGTAAATCGTGGTTGACACTAAATTTTAGTAACACGTGACTACGAATGTAATATGAAACATAATTAATCATAATAACACATGATGGAAATGTTAATTCAAATTGAGCAAATAAATATATATATATATATATATATATATATATATATATATATATATATATATATATATATATATATATATATATATATATATATATGTTAGTAACAGGAACTATGGATGAAAAATAGAAATTAGTCTAATCTGTTATTTTTTCCAGCTGACTTTTAATTAGTTTACCCCCAACTTAAATCAGTAAGGTTTTTATATGGCAACTGTGTATGAGTCAACTTAAATTAGACCGATTGCCAACACGATCGGCTCTGGTGCAGCGCGGTATAGTGGAAGCAGCTCACAACAGCTGCTGTGTATTTTGTTTTCAGGCAGAGGAGGACTCTGAGCATCTTTTTTTTGCTTGTCACGTCTCGGTTCAACTATGGCAGCTGCTATGTGAGTGGATTGGAATAGAATGGAAGGCTTGTGATGGACCTTGGGATCACTTTTGGAGCAACAGAATTCAGATTGGAAGGAAGAAAGAAAAGAAAATTAAACATCTGATATGGGTTGCTGCAATTTGGATTTTATGGGTGAATAGAAATAGAGTAATATTTAGAGGGGGTGTTCCATGTGTATCACAAATGTTAGATCATGTAAAGGGTTTGTCTTGGGGATGGATAGCACATAGATTGGGAGTACAACACAATTTGGATTATGAGGAGTGGAATAACAACCCTCATCATTGTATTAATAGGCTACAGTAGTTGTAATTGGGTTGAGGCACCCCTAGTGCCCAACTATGAATAAACTTTGACTTATCAAAAAAAAAACGAAGATAATGTGGGTTATGCATAATTAACAGTATGTGAACTTATTTCCTAAAAAAAAAAAAAATTAAAACCATTAGACTTCTGTTAGTGTATTTTAATACGATAAAGACAAAATCATTTTACTATTTTCTAATATAAAATTTAATTTTCCTTATGTAAATCTTGTTCGTGTAAAAGATCTATATGTGTAAGGTAAACAGAATGGTTTCCACATTATTGTCTTAAAGAATGCGACGTGCTTGAGTTTTATATTTAATTTTGCTAACCATGGATGGTATAATTTGAATTTTTCCAATTAAATGAAGTTGGCCTTTATTTTCGGTACCCCCCTCATTCTCTCCCACACCCCCATAATGTCCCAAATGGACAAAAATACCCCTGAAAATTTACAAAAATTACATGGTTTTGTTAAAAAAAAAAAAATTACAAATTTCGGAATTACCTCTAAAATTTCGGAATTACCTCAAAAAATAATGGAATTTCGGATTTACCCTGTAATTCGAAAGATTTTGAATTACCTCGAAATGAGGTAATTCCGGTTCACTAATTGTGAACCGGAATTACCTATTTCGAGGTAATTCAAAATTTAATTTTTTTTCGAACGAATAATTTGAAATTTAAAAATCGGTTTTAGGACAACATACTCGGATCGTGAATGAAACCACACCATTAGAAGCGAAATAAATCAAGAATCAAGACTCCCTAGAAGGGACTTCTTACGGACAACAACAAATTTCAAAATCCCAAATTTCATCGTTTATTATTTTTTACGATTTTTTTAATTTTTCATAGTCTCCAAAAATCTTAAAAATTTGTATAGCCTTATTTTGGTTTTGTTAGATTTTTAGTGGTGTTTTTATATTTTTTAGAGTAGTTTTGACTATTTTTAGTAGCCTTTTAGTAATAAAAATTAAAACAAATCGTATATATATACATACTGCTGGCGTCCCCTGGATTGGCGGGATGCCTAGATGTCGCCCATTCACCTACTTCACGTGCTTATTTTGGTCATTTTTAGACATTTTGGACCCATAGTTGTATTTGTACTCTATTTTATGTTGGTCATTTTATATATTTTGACGTATTGTTATTAAATCGTAAATCGTTCAGTATCAAATTTCCAATAAAACGCGTTTAAATCTTAAGACCAAAATACAAACTTTTTTTTTAAAAAAAAATTACAAATTTCGGAATTACCTTTTTTAGAGGTAATTCTGAAATTTTATTTTTTGAACCGAATTACCTTTTTGAGGTAATTCGAAAATTTAATTTTTTTTTTTTTTTTTTTTTAAAACGCAGGGTATTATTGGCATTTTTGGTATTATGGGGGTGTGGGAGGGAATGAGGGGGGTACGAAAACAAACACCCAATGAAGTTTTAGGTCTATGATGACAAACATCTATCAATTAAACATAACATTGAAACGCATCAACTGTAGAAATTAGGAATATAAATAAAGTTCAACTCAAGATCTAACTATATTTTAGTGAATGTGGCCAAAAAAGTTTTTAACGAAAGTGTTACAGAGTTGAACCTTTGCATGTTCAGCATTTTAGCAAGGCATCAATGGATCTATGTGCTGAGTAAGGTTTTACAAAAGATTGATAGAAGAAACTAACCTCTTGGTCGATAAAAACTTGAAAAAGCTCTCCCCATAAACCCTGCGAATAATTAGAATAACAAACATAAAGAAAATTAAATTGAATATTTTAACTCGCATGAAGTTACGTGGCCAAAGGATGTTGCTTATAAGATCTATTGGTTGTGGATTTTTGAGGTGTTGCTGAAGTAATAAGATGTAAGATGACACAACACACAGCTTGATCAAAGAAATAATTAAATAAGAATGCTTAGGAAAGGAAGGAATGGCAAAAAAAAATTGGTGACCAACAAAAAATTATTCGCGGGCGTAATTGAAATCTATTGCCAAGCCGCTTACATTACTAAGATGTTAAATGAGAGAACTTCTACCAGGGTCG